>OZ020288.1:2024207-2577412 GCA_963971205.1 Aethes cnicana | reverse complement strand
GTAAATTTTTCTTACATCCGTGTAAATGTAGATTAGTGTTAAATTCAAGCTATCAATCATTGCATTGAATCTTTGTAGTTGTAAGGATTTATAAAGCCGTGGTGGCCTAGTGTTTCGAGCCACCGCCTCTCATGCCGAGGGTCGGGGGTTCGATTCCGGCTCGCACCTCTAAGTTTTCTTATGTGCGAAATTCAATTTGAATTTACCACCGAGCTTTTCGGTGAAGGAAAACATCGTAAGGAAACCTGAAACAACTGCAAAGTAATTAAAAGATGTGTGTGAAGTCCCCAATCCGCACTAAGCCCGCGTGGGGACTATAGCCCAAACCCTCTCGTGATGAGAGGAGGCCTGTGCCCAGCAGTGGAACGCAAATAGGCTGTAGTAGTAGTAGTAATATTCTCGTTCGTTTGTGTACGCAGTGAGTCATGTGTAAGTTCTCCGGCCACCAACGCTGTTTTTAACAGTTCTGAAGGTATTAAACTTTGAATGGGCTTAGTATAGTAACGTTACGATCGTGAAAGCAACTAAATGTAGACAAGAATTACTAAGCACTACAGTAAGTAGGTACTTTGGGTATTCGATATTTTTCTTCTAAGTTCGCATAGCTCGGAAAATGACTTGAGAGGCAGGTACTCTCACTAAAGTTATCTGCAATAAAGAAAATACTCGCAAAATATACATGTCAACTTAATTGGAAACCTACCAACAGGGTTGAATGACTTGTGTTCGAATACAGGCAATGGCAAATTTTGCTCGAAATTGTTAACACGATCTGCACTTTTTTAACGTCGTAAAAAAAGTTCTGCATGTCAACAATTTTTTGTGAAATCCAAAAAAATATACGAGTTATTTTTTTTTTACTTTCATCACTATCAACAGTCAAGATATCTTCAAAGCTTTATAACCCTACCTCGTTTAATAAAACCCGCACCTTAAACACCGCAATACTTATGCCATGTCAGGGTGGGGACCAAACACAGTAAAAAGTTGTAAAGATTGTGAGATAAATGGGCATTGTCGCATGCCTTCATTAAGACCCGCATATGTCAAATATTTACCGAGTGCGATAAGCACCGTTGTTTATCCGTCACCATTCGAGGTGAACACACGTGACGAAGTGAGTTTACATGTTGCTGATAACATTTCGGACGTCGAGACTAATCTTTGTGAGAATCCCTGTAATGTTATAGAGTTTAAACGAGTAAATACTTTCAAAGCACCTGAAAAGATCCCTGTAGAGAAAGGATATAATGAGAGTTTCTGATTCGTAGAAAAGAGAAGACTCGTGTATTAAAACTACATTGTAAAAGGAGACAATGTTGAAAGCTAACTGCAGTTTAATTTCATAACTTCGGATACTTAAAGATCCGTTTAATGTTTACAGTCCCGAATTAATGAAAGTCAACAAAGTTAGACGGATTTAACAGGAACTCACCTTGATTAAACTTTGTTGCAAAATTTAAGCACCTGACAATATCGTAAGGTACAAATTGCTACGATCAAAACTTAGAAAGCTGGTTACTTCGCAAAGAGATTTTATAAAAGAAATGCCGGTAGGAAGTATCTTTGATATTTCAACTAAGGATCGTCTCATAATCCATATTAATATTATAAAATGCGGTAGTAACTATGTCTGTCTGTTACCCCTTCACGCTTCAACCGCTGGACTGGAAATTTGGCATGAAGATAGTTGGTTTCCCAGGAAAGGACATAGGCTACTATTTATCTCGGGAAACCGCATAGTTCCCGCGGGAATGCGATGAACGAATTTCACGCGAGCAAGTCGTGGGCAAAAGGTAGTAATTCCATAATTGGTAAAAAATCTTAGTGTAGGTAATGGCTCATATGTTTTCACATATCATACGACATTTTTTAGTCCTTAGATTAGAACACAAAGCCAGTTTTCAATGTAAAAAGAAATAAAAGATACACTTACTGGTTCAGTGTCGCAAGTCTCCAAGTCTGGTATGGGATCGTCACCACAGTAATAATCTGCTTGAAGGAACGGAGGCCTCGGCGGCGGCGGTAACAGGAATTCTGGAGGCGGTCCCATGCAGTCACACTCCGTCAGGTCCGTGGGTTCTAAATCCCACATCGCGTATTCTAACTTATCACTATTCACAACCTTCTCACTGATATCGTCACTAAAATATGCACTAGTATCACGTATAACTCGCTTCACTTCATGTGAAGTCCTCAACTCAATCAATTTAGCTATGTAAAGTTCGTCATCGACGTCACTCCACACGTTTTTTCTGATTTCGTCATTCTCATGAGCGACATTACTTTCTAGTTCAGCTATAACGTCATCGCGGGATTTAGTTGCAGTTTTCTTGTTCCAATCATTTTCGTCGTTGTTGTCATCGGCTCTCCCGTTTACTTCATCACGTGTTTCACGGTTCCTCCTACTGCTGTGAGTCTTCCACACATTTCGTTTTGTCCAAAAAGCGTACGGGGACGCATTGATTGGACTATCGTTGTACCTTTCGGCCATGCGCAGTTTTCTTCAATTTTATCTGCAACAAAAAAATAAAAATAAATTAGTATGGTTTGGTATTTGAGAATTATTTTATCATACTATTAGTTAGCGTTAGATAATCCTGACGCGGCCGATTTCATGTCAGACGTAATGTTGGTATCAAACTGCTTATTAATCAATAGAAGAGCTAACACCTCATTTTGTTTAACAAAGCCACCGCAATTATCTCCTACCACTTCTGAGAGCACAATGGGTGCGGAACTCGTACCGATATCATCGGACTAACGTTATACGGTTTATTTTAATTTATTTTTTATCGTTCCCAATTGGATGGACGGGTTTCTAGGCGTGCACTGGTATTTCGTTACAATCACGATGCTCTCTTTACGTTTTGATTTGGAAAGTTTAAAGTTCATCTTTTTTTAACAACTGTATGATTTGGTTCGCGCCTGTTGAAGCTTTAGAAATGTGAATAATAAATCAGGGACTGAATTTAGTAATTTGACGGTCGTCGGAACAAATAACTTAATTTAACAATCTCGATATAATTGCAAGCTTCTTCATGTATGGATAGAGATATCTCGTTTGAGCATACAATTATGCATGCGTACGCCGTTTCTGAGGTGCGAGGGTCGCGGGGTCAACAGGCGTTAGATAGCTCTTAGAAAGGTCTGCGTCGAATAAAATATTGAGTGGTGTTTTCATATGCGTGTCGGAAATATGATTTCGAATGTACGGATTTCTGAATACGAAAGGAATATAAATAGTGAAGTACGTGTTCCCCTTTGAATGGGGCTTCGACTCGTTCGACCTAGATTCTGGAAGGCGACAATAATTTATCGTAAAATCTTTGCGAGTATATTTATAGAAATGTAAGTTTGCTAAATATGTATTAAGGCACTTTGAAGGCCAAACTAATAGTATCCAATTCTCTTTACCAATTAAAGCTCAATAGTTACTCCACAATGGTTTTCATAGCGACTACCTAGCAGCTTTAATATTAATTGGCACTCATTTTGAATATCGAAATGAAACTATTTCACATTTCAGATCCCTTAAATTGTTCAGAACTAAGATCAATACCACCAACACACTACCACAATAACAATTCACATTCCACTGTTGAAAATAGACGTAATTTTATTAGATAATTTGGACTAAATATTAATCAATACACATATTATACAACTATAAAGTCACTACTATGTGGTTTCAGCTTCTTTTGGACGACCGGATCAGTTGGTAGTGTTACTGTTCCGACGGTCGCGGGTTCGAATCCCGCTAGAGGCAAACGTTGTGTGATAAGCGCGAATATTTATACTCAAGTCATGGTTGTTTAGTACTCATATATGTTCGTATTTCTCTACATAAAGTATTTATATCGTTGTCTAGTAGTTTGCTTAGTTAGTTAGGGGCTAGGTAAATTTGTGTGAAACGTCCCATTTTGTAGAATAGAATAGAAAAATGCATAATTTAACACCATTAAATAATAGAATACCACTTATTTCTTCCACCGAACAGGCGACTCAGCAATAATGTCGTGGCGCCAGAGTGGCAGCTATATATTTATTTTATTTGAATTCATCTTCATTTCATCCTTCCACATATTCTTCATCGTCTTAATAGAATTAGCGTGTCAATTTTCCCGTGTCAATAGTGCCAATGCCTTATTAACATTTCGGCGAGCACTCCACGTCAGACTGACGCGTGCACAATGCTCGCAAGGGCTCTCGCCTTAACGAACCCATTCTGCGGGTTTCTCACGTGAATTATCGACGATAACGGCACGTTATGAGGTGAAGCTGCACTTGATTGAAGAATTTGCGATTGATCCCCGTTTGTTTGATTCGTTTGTGGTCTCGAGTGGCTTGGCTGTGAGAGTTTTGTGCGATTCTGTTCTGTGGCGTCAGGCTGTTGAGATTTTATTTGAAAATAGGATCACGTAGTTAAATATGGAGGTAAATCAAATGTTTTAAATTGCAAGTCTCTTAGGAAATTAAAAGGAAATTAGTGATACTGGTAAATATACAATACATTCTAAGATGATGGTACTTTCACAAAACGATGTAATCAGGAACTAGACACACACAGTTTGGACTGTATAATTTGAAAGTGAGATCCTAAACATAAGTAATAGAAACCATAACATTGAATCAGGTAACAGTAATTGAAAACGCGAGTAATTGCAATCTCCAGCGGAGATACGGTTGGCAAAACCCTTGTTAACAATATCAAAGTAATTAATCAATACAAATAAATAAAGTTTATCGGTGTTCACTCATTCCGAGGAAGCATTTTGCTGACCTTCCTTATTAATCGGTAAGAGATTTAATTACATGAATCCTTAGATATTTAGGAACTATGGTAAAAAATATGCGAATCTTTCAAGGCAAAAATTTGTGAAATATCAGTTGTCAGAGAGGTCTAAACATTATATATTACTGGAGTAAATAATTATATAGCATTACACAAAAAAAAACGAAATAATTGAATAAGTATTATCCTATACAATTATATTGATCTTTTGATTAGCAGGCAAATAATGACAGTCTATTAGTTCCTTAGTCACGGAAAGAAAGATCACAAACTGTTGCGATAGAGAAGAACCAATTAGTTGAGGACAAGCATTATACAGTGTAGTCAACGAAAACTAACCGTATTTAATCAATACGCCTACACGGTTATTTCTATAGAGCAAATCTTCAAGAGGCAACTAATTAACGGATCCCTGGAACAGCACACAGAATTCAAGCAACACGACTACGTAACTTCAAAACTGTTTTAAAGTCATATTTTTTTTACAAAATTAGGATAATTTATACCTGGTACGATTTAGATAAACAAAACGTGTCTTCTTAGTGTAGAATCTGACATACCTCTTATCTTAATAATGACAAAGATACTGAAAGCCCCGATATGAAATTACTGGCAATAGGGATGACGACAACTTTTTTTTCCTTAGTCTATCAGGAAGATTATTGTAAAGTATTGGACACGTATTTTTTTCTTTTTTCACGTAATCAAACTTATACGGAGATATATTGAGTTGAAATGTCGTGTGACGTCACGGTTTGGTACGATTTATACCTAACGGTGACGTAGTTAGCCCCCACTCTCCAACTTTAATGCATTTTAACTTAGTCATTCTTTGTTAATTTGATAAAACAAAAAATACGTGTCTAATATTTTTTTATTACCTGACTGACGGACTAATTAGAATTTCGATTTCTTCACCCTGTCGTCATCCCTATTGCTATGGCAAAGAAAGCCTTCAACAACACACACTTAAAGAAACACCTACTTAAAGCTGAAATTTCCAAAAAGCTAAAAAGCGTCTAATTAAAACATATATCTGGAGCATAGCATTATATGGCAGTGAGAGCTGGACTTTAACGCAGAGAGATAGAGACAGATTAGAAGCGTTTGAAATGTGGTGCTGGGGGAGGATGGAAAGAATTAGTTGGACAGAGAGAAAGACCAACGAAGACTGTCCTGTCCACCCTGTCGTCATCCCTATTGTAGTTGTTAAAATAGAACCATTTCTGAACTTCAATTAAAATCGTTTAAGCAATTGTGGAAACAAGAAATTTAAGTTTGAGATCTAGAGAGATCTTGAGTACGTTTCTTATTTTTACAAGATGGCAAAATGCTTCCCATCATACTACATCGAAGATTTGATATCGAAGCCGTCAGGTTTTACTTCATGACTTTACTAATGTATAAAATGTATAGCCAAATCAAATGAAACTGGAGAACTTTTGTATTGTATTCATTTCGCAATATGAAATCGTATCATTCTCGCAATAAGGTCTTATTACGACACTCCAGTTTTAGATTATATTTGCAAGACAATAGTACTTGGTTAAACCAGTTTTTATAAGCGGAAGAGGGCCCCTGGTCTGAATGATGTCACAAAGCATCTCCAGTATGTTTCATTAGAGCAAGCATAGACTGGGTTGCAGTTTTTCCTTCAGTTCTGGTAAGCATCTTTGACCACATTGGCAATATCCATCTGATGAGATAATAAGTCAAAGGCATATCTTCAACATATATCTTTTTAAACATAGCTACAGAACCTTCCGCATTTCGCTTGCGCTTAGGACTTCGTAATGAATCGCCACAGTCTTAACATACTTGATGGCGAACTTGTATTTGTTTCGGATAATGCGAGAGAAACTATTTACTGCGACCACCAAGGATTAATGTGATTACACGCGAGACAACCGACGTGTGGAGTAGAATACACTGAAATATAGCGAATCCGATGCTACATGCGGAATTAGGCGCTTTGTTCTCGCCGATTCGTGGTTATCCGGATTAAATACCGAAGGGGATATAATGTACGACAGTGAACTTCGATTCTACCGTTAAGTCTTGAAGTGGGAGATACATTCTGTCAATCTCTGATAAATAGGCGGGACGAGTAACGGGTTGAATAATAGAACGTAAATATAAAGTTGATAAAATTATTAAATGGGACGGTGGAATTATTAGAATTAAGAATATGATTACCTATTTTCAATAACGAAGAGCATTTTAACTAGTTTAACACATTCCCTGTCCCCATATAAAATGACAGCACAATCTCACAAGTCCAACTGACGTATGTATACGTATCTTAGTATGAAGCAGTGACTCCATAGTGGGAGCATGGACTTGTGAAAAAAAGCTTCATGTCCCCACATTGGGGGCCTTCGGACAGGGAACGTGTTAAGGGTCAAAATGAATTTAACAGTTTTCAAATTTGAACTGAAATTCAAGACACAATATAAATGTTTCTAGTAAGTATGATACTTTTAGCCTAAAACTGTATTAAACCTATCTATCTATATCTATACTATAATAAAGCAGCAGAACCCGGCGTGTCTGTACATAGAAAGAAAAGTTCAAAAAAAAGGAACGGGGGGTCTAAAGATGTGTGGTAGACCACAAAACAGCGATTTTTAGAAATCTTTTCTGTCTGTCTGTCTGTTTGTAAGAGTTAATCTCCGAAACTACTGAACCGATTTGAATGCACTTTTCAAGGGTAGATAGAGCATCATTTGGATGCCGGAAAGAAAAGTTATCGGCAATTTTATAATATAAAATAATTCTAATCAAGTAGGTACGCGTCACAACAAAAGACGTTAATCCAAAGATTCAACCGTAACAGACGGCTAACCTGAACATCGAAAGCATAGCACTTACCTGAATCAATAGAACAAATATCTTAACCCAACAAACCCATCCGATTAGCCAAGAGGCAAGAACAAGCCACCATTAGCCACCGGCTAACAGAACAAACATGTAAACATGTTTCACCCTCTTAAAAGGTTTTAGCCGGCCACTCGCGTCTCTAGAGTATTTGGAAGCGTATCATATCTGATATTTGGTGACACTTAGTCCTTGGGGCTTTAGGGATGTTCGATGTGATATGGTTGAATTGGATTTGCTACGTTGAAACGAGTTTTTAAGTACTAACGTTGCATGAACACTGGTCAAGGTATGAAAAGAACTTGACTTGAAATTAATTAAAAATGAATTAAGAACAGACAAATATTTTTTCAATTGAAATGTACAGGTGAACTCAAAAAGCCGACGAGGAAAATATCGCTATTTATTTTCCTATTTTCTTTAAATGGGAAGACCTCGAATGAGCACGGGATGGAACTAATATTTACCGGGTACTCACAAAATTAATATGAAAGCAATGCGCACGCACGTTTTGACGCTCTTAAAAATGTTAACGGTGCTAAATGGGCTTAAAAGTTGGATACATACAATTGGTTAACTTAAAAACTTGGTTAGGTACAGTTATTTAAGCATTGAGAGGCACTATTTCCACTGTGATAATTATCATAAGGAAACATATTGACAGATAAAAAGCAAATGATAAAAGGTGTCTCAATATCCATACTAATATTATAAATGCGAAAGTAACTCTGTCTGTCTGTCTGTCTGTCTGTTACCTCTTCACGCTTCAACCGCTGGACCGATTGAGATGAAATTTGGCATGCAGATAGTTGGAGTCCCGGGAAAGGACATAGGCTATTTTTTATCCCGGAAAAGCGCATAGTTCCCGCGGGGACGTGATGACCGAATTCCACGCGGGCGAAGTCGCGGACAGAGGCTAGTTATCAATAAAAGAAAGATAAAGATATTTTTAAGAATTCAAGTTTATAGAAAAAAGTAATTTCACTAATCGTTTATTTTTCAGTTTTCAAAGTAGATCTAGGTACTATCGAGAAATGACAATGATGGTGTTTATATCTTTCGTTAGTACTTTTTTTTAGACTATAAAATTACACAATTGTTCAGTCATTACGTACATCTTCATAATACGCTTTGGATATGAGGATGATTTGGTCGCTAATAACTCTTCCCCTAACCCAGTTTGTAATTGAAAAATATCTCATATCACACAAGAGCGCTATAAAGGAACAACATAACATAACCCAATTTAGTTCGCCAACGACTTTCCCATGACAACTCGAAAAACAACCCCATAACCTCCTTCTACTATTCGACGGCGAAAAATCTAGGGTGGCACAGCTTATACTTCGCTAGGTCACTCTTAATAAAAATCGCTGATGCTTTGATGCTGAAGTACCTTGAATTTGTATTTTATTTAAAAATATCCTGTTTTTGTTTGTTTGTTTAGGTATCTGTGTAAAGAGCACCTATTTGATTTGTTAAGTGATACTTGAATGTGTCAAATTGCTGGCGAATTATTTAATAAAACCTACTAAGTCATTACCTACATTCAAATGAATTGTATGTATCTAATACCCATTAATTGAATAATAAGTTGACGAAATCTATCGCTTATACCAATTAAATCTTTAACAATTGAAGAATACGTAAGTACTCGAAGAAACTAAAAAAAATATATAATGTTTTTGGAGTATCTCGTATCTATAGCCTTAAAGAAACTTACTTTTCATTGAACTATATTTTACCAACTTTTTATTCATATTAGAAAATCAAGGCAAGTCCCGAGTTAAAACTTTATCCTTTTAAATTTACCACGGTATATTTAAAAAAAATCACTAAAGTTGTTAATATTGGTAATAAAACAAAGCGTTTCTATGATAAGAGGATATTTCTGTAACATAATCTACGCACATGTTCTAAGTACGTCCGCATCCCGGTTACACCGCTCGGCATTGCCAAACATTCGCCAAGAGGCATCTCGAGTGCCAAGCTTCGGTATCTGTTACCAATGGCACGCCTCTTCGCGTGCCTAAAATTCCCCCCCTTTCCTAGGGGGCAAGACTTGGCAACAATTTCCGAGTCGCATATTGAGTTCACCGTTTTGTTTGAGAAGATAAGTTCCGTTCCAAATATATTGGTGCTTTTTGCATTCTGATTTGAATTTGGAATGTGCATGGATTCCTTGAAAAATTTATTGCGTAAAAATGGGAGTTGTCTGGTAGGTATCTGAGAAATTCGCGTTATGGAAAGCACCATTGCATTTCATATTATTAGAGTGGAATAGCTGCTCCTGTCGAATCTGTCATACGTGTCTTATTGCTTACTTGACTAGATGTTCATTAAGTCGTTTGGTACTATTGATCTATTATAAGTAAGGATTCATAATCAGCTGGAGAAAAATGGCCCGTCAAAACGGGTGCCCGAACAACTAGGGCACCCGTTTGACGCTCAGTAAATTTGACACTTAAGTCTTATAGTGTTAGGTTTACTTTAGTATAAAATATTTATCTTGACACATACTATAAAGAGGCGTTATTAGCATATTGGAACGTCTTTTCCAATGTCAGTTTGCTCCATATATTTTGACATATTCTCTCAGGCACTGTTCGTCCATTTGTTATTATAGGTCAATGTTTGGTACAAATTGTTAAAGGTTAACTCCGCAGGCGGATATCTTCAAGCATGTTTGTTCGTCACGGAGGCAGGAATATTCCCAGTGCAGCACTTAAGAACATTTTAGTATGTTCGAAGACTTCGAAGTAGTTTCCGCAGCGCTACGCGTTTTCCTGGCAAGCAAATAAACCTAAGGATCAATTCATATGTACATTCATAGGTACTTACATTCAACTAAAAATTCTGCATTAACATTTTATTGTGCAGTTCTGAAGTAGATTCTTATGCATTTTTCATAGCGAAATTAGTTCAAATACAGTCCATTTGAAAGCTTTAAAGGCTTAACATGCACGAGTCTGGTTGATTTTTTTTTTACTTTTTACCATTGTACTACGTGCTTTATCTTGTGTATCTTGTATCAGTCAAAATATTTCTTACTAATAAAAATGCCTCACTCTGTGGAAATTAAATTACTTTTATCAAGAAAAAAATACTACAAGAGGGCTATTCTACCATAAGTATTAGGTAATACAAATTACAGGTACAACGAATTTACAAAAAAATAAAATAACATTGTCAATAAAATCCATAAATAAAGAGACATAAGTACATTTCACCAATAAAAATAAACAAGGATTACTTCAAACGTTTAGGTAACTTAATTAAAACTCAACCGTCGTCAGAAACCACTCGTCTAGAATCTAGACTAACGGATGGGCGGGCCTGTACTCACGAACAGTTGAACATAGATGAATGTATGTCTCACACGACGTCGTAACTCTTGTACTGCACTATGCAAAAACATGGCAACTGAAGTAAACAAGAACTAAAAACTTCAATGCAAATAAAATACCTGAATACTCATGTGGTATTGGTACTAAAAGACCATGGAGTGTGGAATGTGTCTTGGTAAGGAGCGCAATCTTATATGGCGAAACAGTTGAAAACGTGTCCAGGGGATTTGATAAGCAACAAAACAAAACACACTCTCCTCACAACCGTTTTCGCTGCGTTTTCGCCTCAGCAGCGCCATCTGAAGGCGCTACTGCAGACTATCCGCCTAGGTGGCTTGACTGGAGTGGCGACCGCAGCGCCCCCAATCCACCCGATTTGGTGTCCACTTTTGGAACTATAAAGATTGCGCTCCTTTACTTCAACCCTCCATACTAAAAGACGATGTAGAAACCCATTTACCTGCTGATTACGAAAAAAAATCAATGTAAAAGTCATTTAGGTTAAGAGTTTTAGACATATTGTAACTGATTTACGTGCATTAAAATGTACAGTCGAGTTCATTAATATATGATCACTTTTGGACCTTATTACAAGGGAGCAAGGTGTAAAAGTGTGTATATAGTGGAGAAGTCGACTGTACCTATGTAATAAATAATATATGAAAAATGGTTCTTGACCTTTTCAAGCAAATAATTAAATCTAAATTTAATGAAAAAAGTCGTTATTTATTTATTTATTTGGTCTGCCAATGATTGTTACTGAAATTTGAAAATTGTCATTGAAAAACATCGTCTATAGTGTCAGTCAAAATACTAGAAATAAAGTTTTATCTTGATTATACGAGTTTACTCAATAAGTTCAAATCGTGACTTACGTCGTTCTCCGCCGGGCCTTCTAAAAACTGTAGGACTTAATTAAGATCTCAAACGACGCCAATTTACAAGGAATCTACGTGCCCGCAGACTTAAGGAGCTATTAGAGGGGCCGTTTTAAATGACAGCGGCAAATAGAGAGGGGGAGAACTGGCAAGTCGATTTTACGACATCGAATTTACATGATTGAAGTTGGTCTCTGAAAAAGGTATTTACTGCGATACCAACTATTAATCATTCACAAATAGGTTAGATATTAAACAAGAAACATTTTGGAGAATGAACGAATGAATGAATGAATGAACGGGTAGAAAAATTTAAAGATAGGTATAAAAATTGACGAATGAAATGTGGCAAAGACAAAGATGTTGCATACCAATACATATTACAACTTTGAAAATATCGCGTGTGTGTACTTTTCCTCCATGTGCGTTAAGTAAAGAAAGAAGTGCGCGTTAAGTGAGAAGTGGAAGCCGTGGTGGCCTAGTGGTTCGACCTACCGCCTCCCATGCAGAGGGTCGGGGGTTCGATTCCGGCTCGCACCTCTAAGTTTACTTAAGTGCGAAATTCACTTTGAATTTGCCACTGAGCTTTTCGGTGAAGGAAAACATCGTGAGGAAACCTGCACGCATCTGCGAAGTAATTCAAAGATGTGTGTGAAGTCCCCAAACCGCACTGGGTCCGCGTGGGGACTATAGCCCAAACCCTCTCGTGATGAGAGGAGGCCTGTGCCCAGCAGTGGGACGCAAATAGGCTGTAGTAGTAGTAGCGTTAAGTAAACACACCAACTGCGATTTAAAACCTAATCACTACATTTCCAAGATGAAAACTCCTCGGAAATTGGCAAGTCAAACTCCAACCAAAGTTTTCTAGTCGATTGCAATTTATAATTGCATTTACGTGGTTCAGTTCCGATTTCAAATTCGGTATTAGAATCGTGAGTGGAAATGCAATTTGGATGCATCTCGCAGTGGGTAACGTTATTGGCTATAGTTGCACCACGAATTAGTAATGTGACCTGGTTCTATTCGTACGATATTAGCATATATGGTTAGGTTAGGTTAGGTTAGACACCTCCGATTTCCTGAAAAATGGGGGGGGACGAGACGAGACGGGAGAAGAGCTGCCCCGATTTGAATACGCCACCGTAGGTACTACATACGTGCATCTGGAGCGAGTAGTGTCAATTTCGAAACAATAAATAGTACATTACACACCTAGGGCGGTCAAGTAAAGAAAGTCTCAGATCGCGGGTAATTGAGGCCCGAGCCGGAGGCGAGGGCTATAATCTAGCGGTCTGAGGATTTCTTTACGACCGCCCGTGGTTAGTATACGATTTTACGTCACCACCTGGCCGTGAAGAGGGATTTTTCGTAGCGCCCAAGGGCGGTAAATCCCGCTTTTCGGCCTGGTGTGACGTAAAAGTACATTACAAACCTAGGGAGGTGAATTCGTAAATGTCCCAGATCGCAGGTTTCTGTGGCCCGAACCGAAGGTGAGGGCCATAAATATGCGATCTGGGGCTTTACGAATTACCGCCCGTGGTTTGTCAAAAGTTTTACGTCTTGCCTTGGCCAAGAAGTGAGATTTTCTCTCCGCGTAGCGGGCTGAAAATCCCACTTTATGGCCAAGGGTGATGTAAATTAAGCTTTAAGTGAACCCGAAGGTCGTATTCGTTCACAATTCAAAAACGTGCCCAAAAATTCACTCTAAGCTTCTTTTGTCTTTACCTCTCGTTACAAGGTTAGATAAAGAGAGATACAAGTTTACGCTATTGAGTACGCTCCTCGCACACGTGGCACAAAATTTGATCACAGTGGTAGTTTCAGTTATTAGTTACTACATCCATGTTCGAGACAGTTTCAGCGACGGACTGCATGGTTATTAAACTGTGTTAACCTCGTCCGCGTGGAATTCGTTAATAGCATTTCCAAGGGAACTATGCACTTTTTTGGGATAAAAAGTAGCCTATATGTTGACTAGTGTTATAAACTACCCCCATCACAAATTTCGTTGCAATCTGTCCAGTAGTTTCGAGTTAAATACGTACATACTGTCAATTTATCTAAAAATTTATATTTTGTGTGCAGTATCGTTTATATAGTCCCCTCGACTTGACAGTTTCTTGTAATTTTAAAGTTTCAGACGCGATTTCGTCTGCGAACTTATTATTAGTATAGATTGAGATGAATTTGGCACTCGCAAACTACATTTGTCTGAGAAGTCCTTTACATCTACTTGCTTCTAGGTCACCCACTGGGCTCGACTTCTGGGTCAGCTATAATAAGAATATAAAAATGTAAATTTAACTGCGTTTCTCAATTGAAGCTTTGAAGTAACAATAAGGCAGCATTTTTATTATAAATGTGTTTCAAGGCTGTTTGACGATAAAAAAAACATGAGGCTTTAGAATTTTTATCGTGCTGTAAAACCCTATAAAAGACAAAAGAACTTTACCTCGAATATAAAATAACAGCTTGCATCATTATGATGAATTTTATCATAGGTATATTACCTACTGGTATAATTTTCCTCTAAGATCTACCTACACTTAATTTTTATTACTGATTTAATTTTCATTTGTTATAATGATAAAATTCAGTGTTATAAATTAAAACCAAAATAAACAATTATTTTTCCCTGATGACCTACAAGGGGTGTTAAATGTATTTTTCACCTTTCTATCTCCTCATTATATTTAACAGGTGCTTCTATCGACGCCAAAGCACCGACTTGGCTCGTATTTATGTTGTCAATAAAAGCCCGAGCGCGGGGAGCCCGCACATAAACACGAATGGAAATAGCCGGCCGCTGCAGTTTTTGTGATGCACCTCATGCACTGGCCATGACACGACTGCTAGAGACGTTTAAGCCACAAGCCGTACCCTGCCTAGACACCCTTTTTACCCATAAACTCGAATTGAGTAGCTAGCCCGCCGCTGCAGTTTTTGTGATGCGCTAGCCACGTTGACACGACTGCTCGAGAAATTTTAACCACCTCTGGTCCCCTGGAATAATTCCTAAACACTCATTTTACCCTGCTATGGTGCTGGAATGGAGGCGCAAATCTGGGAGTAGACATGTTGGCCGGCAACCAAATGGACCGATGATCTTGTGAAGGTGGAGGGAAGGGACTGGATAAGAATAGTCCAAGATCGAATGAAGTGGAGTGAATTGGAGGAGTCCTACACTCAGCATTGGGTGGGCACAGGTTGAAGAGAGAAAGAGAGAGACTCATTTTACCCATAAACACAATATATACACAAATAATATCTGGTCCGCCTCTGCAGTTTTTGTGATGCGCTAGCCACGTTGATACGAATGATAAGTGTCCAGAAGTCAATTTGATGAATAAATATTATTAAACTCGAATATTCTAGGGCTGCAGGCGGCTTCACCTACGTGAAACGTTAAATTAGTAGGTAGGTAAGTCCACCTTTGCAATAAAATAATAATTAGGTAAGCTCAGAATGTCTTAAGATTCAGGGATAGGAAATTCACTTAATACTCCGTATGACATTAAAGTTTTTTCAGAATTACCCGTGTAAATAATACTATGCGTTTAAGTTCTTCCCCAATCCGCACTGCGCCCGCGTGGGGACTATAGCCCAAACCCTCTCGTGATGAGAGGAGGCCTGTGCCCAGCAGTGGGACGCAAATAGGCTGTAGTAGTAGTTTAAGTTCTTAGTCATTGCTAAGGTTAAATAAACCTCAAAATCACTAAGATTTACCACTGAATACATACTAGAGCTAACCCAGAAATCGACCATGTATATACCTACGTTTGTTCAAGATAGTACCAAACGATTAGAATAAAAAAAACCTTCCAAGTTCATCAAGAATGTAAACAAAATCTCAACAAATCAGTTTTTTTTCAATGAATATAAGATGTAGAAGTTATTTCCAGTAAAAGGACGTATTACCTAGTCTAAATTTCTTCAGGCATGCAAATGCAATGCTAGTAAAATATGATAATTTCAAACTAATGACGTCAGCTTGACAATTTATCGAAACATCTAGTGCTTAGAGTTAAACTATTTATAGCTATAATGAATTAACAGTCCCACAATGACAGTGACAGGCGAATAAAACAAGGAGCCTATGAATAAATGAAGGATATGTTAACAAGGTTGCAAATAGGGATGGTGCAATGGAAATGTTGCTCTAGAATATTCTGCGGTAGTTTTTGCCAAATGATTTTACACGCCTCAACCCATTTTATAAAGCTGTGAGTTATTAAATAGTCAGTTATTGTTTAGTCAGTTTACAAAAGTTTAATTAATAGTTTTGTCACTCAATAATACTCGTAGCTATTAATGGAAAACATCCGACTCAACAATAATAATAATGTACAATTTAATTTAGATATTTAGTATTCAAACAAGACATGATCGAAGCGTTGTATTTCAAATCAAACAAAGTAAAGACGATACGTAAATTATCAGGAAACTAATGATTAGTTCATCCCTAGCAAGTGAAGCGAAACTTGGAATATTTATAGTCTAAGAGCTGAAAATTGGCGCCCGCAGCTATGTTTTAGTTAGCTCTTAAATTATTATGCACCGGACAATCCTCGTGGCAAATTGGCCGCACTATAATTGGTGCTGGACTGCAAATTGATGGTCTGATTGATGAATTAGCAGCCTAGCAATAATCTAGAGCAGCTGTTAGGTAATGGTTGTTGGCATTGTTCATTGCAATATTCATACCAAATGCAAAAGGTTAAAAGATTTTTAATAATCATTGAAGTTTAGTTGACGAACAGCCGTTTCAATGGGTGTAATTGATTTAATTGAATATATTTTAGTATAATTAATAAACAGATTACTAGTTTAAACGCACATTATTTTTATAAAACAAAATTGGGAGCACGTAAATTATTTATTAATTTTAATCCAATAAATTATCTAAATATAAACTTTCAAGGTGTTTTTTTATTCTACTTAAAATTGTTATTGGAATATTACATTAAACCTTTCACTGAAAGGGACCCTGATAGTCATAAAAAAATTGTTGATGAGGTGCTCCACACAGAACAGGCGTTAATTTCATTATGCTATCATCAAAGCACACACAAAACTTAACATTACACGTGTCATACAATTCCAAAATAAACTGTAACCGAACGAATTAAACACGTAAATGAACGGCTCAACTGTCGCCGAAGCATTCGCCACGGGGCTCGCAAGTATCAAACACTTGGCTCGTTTTTTACCCGGCACGAGACAGTCACAAATAATGTCTGTGCAAAAGTTGACTTCGGTGCTATTAATATCTTTGGATTTATGCGCAAAGAAATTGTTCGGAATAAACGACATTTTGGTTAATTTGGCTCTGTTTTACCGCATGCTTTGCGTGGAATTTGAATTATGTTCTTCACTTTTTAAAAATAAACAAACGAAAATGTCGCTAACCGCCAATTCATCATTGGTTTTTCGTAAAAAAATATATATCTGATAGCGACTGTACCTACTAAAATCGTGCAAAAGCCTACCTATATGTATAGGTAGGGTTAGAAGCCGTGGTGGCCTAGTGGTTTGACCTACCGCCTCTCATGCAGAGGGTCGCGGGTTCAAATCCGGCTCGCACCTCTGAAATTATTTATGTGCGAAATTCAATTTGAATTAACCACTGTGCTTTTCGGTGAAGGAAAACATCGTGAGGAAACCTGCACGCATCTGCGAAGTAATTCAAGGTTGTGTGTGAAGTCCCCAATCCGCACTGGGCCCGCGTGGGGACTATAGCCCAACCCTCTCGTGATAAGAGGAGGCCTGTGCCCAGCAGTGGGCCGTAAATAGGCTGTTGTAGTAGGGTTAGATACAAAGGCAACTTAAGCCTGGTAATTAATATTTCCCCTAATAGGTAAACTTGGTAGCCGTTTTCCCCTTTTGAGTTTCCCCAAATTAATGGACAAGTTTTGATATTATTTGAGTATGTATGAACTTGTAAAGGAGTACGTAGTTTCGGTTATAACTTGAGGCAGCTGATTTTACGTTTTCTCTGCTGTTGTTTGTTATATGTGCAAGTTATAGGGGAGTAAATATTACAAGTTTAAAGAATTCATTAATTTCGAAAGAAATAAAAATAGAAGCCTTTCATTATACATTCTATAGCTATAGGTGCTCATTTGATAACTTATTTTCTTGCATAGAAAGAAATAGTTAAAAAAGAATTTTATTTAAATAAGATACTTGACTTTTTCTCCTTAGTTCACTTACTGTGAAGTACCTAACTGAAGTAAATAAATCGGAGTGATTCCATTTCCTCTCAAAACAAACAAACGCGGAACCATAGTCCTTTCTCACTTTTTTGCCGAACTCACGCCGGGCGTACGTGCGTGAAAACGCCGAGTTTATTACAGGCGATGTGGTTTGATGTCGTAACTGAACGGTCTTTGAACCCGGCCTTTTGTCACTGGTGCGAGTTGTATTCTATTTTTTTATATATAATCGGCCTGTGTGTACCTAAATAAAAGCTAGTTAAATCAATAAAAGCTTAATAACCAGTGACTCCAGATGCTCTGCAGATATCATCCAGAGAATTGCTATGGCAAAGAAAGCCTTCAACAATAAGAAACACCTACTTAAAGCTAAAATTTCCAAAAAAGCTAAAAACGTCTAATTAAAACATATATCTGGAGCATAGCATTATATGGCAGTGAGAGCTGGACTTCAACGCAGAGAGATAAAGACAGATTAGAAGCATTTGAAATGTGCTGGAGGAGGATGGAAAGAATTAGTTGGACAGAGAGAAAGACCAACGAAGAGGTATTGAATTTAGTTGGAGAGAAAAGATGCTTATTAAAGATAATACAAACGAGAAGAGGAAAAATGGTTGGACATCTGATTAGACACGACAGGTTTTTGAACGTTATAATGGAAGGAAGAAGGGGAAGAGGTAGACCAGCTTAACCTACTTTGACCAGCTGAAGGAAGGAGCAAATGTCTCGGTTTATTACGACCTAAAAAGACGGGCACAGGATCGAGAGACATAGCGGTTACTCCACCGACAAGAGCATGGCTCTTAAATAGAAGAAGAAGAAGAAATCAATAAAAAATGCTTATTAGGTACCCGTTTTAGGTCATTTATTTTTGCCTTAATTTCCAGCCACTATCATACCGTTATGAGACGGTCTAGGCTACTGTTTACACCCCGACCAGAGAATGGAATAGGGATTTCATCGCGATTTGAAAAAATGTGGTGATAAAACAGTGCCTTTGCCCGGTATTTGCCGTCACTGTAACTTTAGATTTGAAAACACATATTTTTCTATAATATGTATCAAGGAATTAATGAGCATGCTTTTCAGAAGCAAAAAACTTAGCTAAAGCACCTTGTCTACGTATTAGTAACGGTGTCTTGTACAAAGTTGACATTTCATATTTGAATTTTCCTCGAATTTTCATAGCTTTTGGAATACAACTACATACTGTTATTTAAGTTTTCCATCTGTATATCTTATTTAAAATGCTACAATTTGATGTAGTATTTTTATCTACTCAGATCTAATCAATGGAATGGCTTTAAAAATAAACGACAAAATTAAGCCCGAAATGAACCGTGAATATTTAAGGTGAATGCAAACTCATTGTACATTCTGATTGGTCGCTCCAGACACTTTTGTTCCCTTATTATAAACGCAATAATTCACGAAAACACAAAAACTTTGAACAAAATTTTAAAAGAACCCCCAACGGACGCAACTCAAAAGCAATTAGCGATTCTGGACATTCATCAGTTTGCACCTCAAACATAATAATGGACATCGTTACTTCAATAATGTACCCTAGTGCAAAATGTGTGTAATTTGTACTGCATTATATGACTTGACTAGTTTTTCCCCGCAACTTCGTATGCGCAGAAATATTAAAATGTAAAATCCCAATTTTTTCCCGTTCCCGTGGGAATTTTGGGCAATCCTCTCTTAGTGCTCCCCTACGTTCCCTAAGGAACCTACATGCCAAATTTCAAGTCTTTACGACCAGTAGTTTCGGCTCTGCGTTGATCGATCAGGCAGTCAGTTTCTTGTTTTATATATATAGATTGACTTGACTTGATACTGCAAGACAAACATACGTTGTATTTTTACATTTGTTCTAGGTAGTTCCGAAGATCGTTTTTTTTTTTATTTTAACTGAAGAGGCAGGCAAATCAAAGTAAGGAAACATCATTCCACAATGTTCAATTCCATTCCAAAATCGATCAGATCAGAAATATACTACTTATTCATACTAAGTATATACATAACCATCCGCTTCAACTCTTCAATTGGAATAAACGCTACAAGCGGTAAAGTTTTTACCCCAAGCATGCGTACACATTTCCCGGTTTAAATTGTGGTCGGTGCTCGGCAAAAACAAAACGCCACTTGGATCGGTCGTAAATTTTGGCACCGACGACGGTGAGGGGGCTTTTTCTAGAAATTCAAAATCAAATTTATACGACGATTCTGAACCAAAGTTTGCGGCGACTGATTTGAACTGGTCTGTTTATAGCTGGCTGATAATGAAAATTTAACGATAGATATCATATTTTTTTTGATGTCGAATTTTGTATTCAGAACTCAGAGATTCATAAATATAAATATAAATAAACTTCGGAAATATTCATAGATTAGTCAAATTTACTTATTTAAATTCATTAACCTGAAGAATACCTCGTCTCATAATAAGATAATCATTCAATAATACGAAATGTACCAGGTCTGTAGAGTTTGGTTTTCACACGCAAACCTATTTAAACTTGATGCAAAAAGTGTATTTTGTGCAATTAACCTAAGTAACAGACAGTCATACATTGAACGAATATACGTACATATACAATTTCACATTCTTATCTTGAATTTTATAATATTATGGACAAACAACAAAAAAACACCAAATGTCTACCTTTTAACAATGAAACGTTATGAACTATGAAGCTTTAAAATTATAATCGATCAGAAGTTACGGTTTATTACCATGATTCAAAGACTAGGAACCCAAAACCCAGTAAATCTCTTAAAAAGGTGAAACGGTTTAATTCCGGAGTCAAAAACTCGGATACGGGGTGGCAAGTTTTTCCTAAGGCGAAGTATCACAAGTCGTAAATCTTCGAGTTTTTCTCGCCGGCGGCCGAGGAAAGCCGGGAGCAGTGGTTGCACCTGCCACCGATGAAAAAGATAATGAAATGTTGTAATGGCGCCTCATACATGATATTGTACAATAATTTGACTTCAATATCATTACTAGACACTAGCTTCGTCCTCATGGAATTTAATAATAGCGTTCCCGGGGGAGTTACGCGTTATTTTTTCGGGAATAAAGTAACCTATCTTGTATCAAGTCGAGTCTATAATATGAGGCAGGTAGAAAAACAGAGGTGAAGGGGAGTAAGAAGAACTTCTTAAATGACGAAGATGGCAAAGTAAGAATTTCAACTATTACACAGTTACAAAACAACTCTTACTAATTTTTACTATTAACTATCAAAACAAGCTGCAAATACCCAATGAAAACAACCATCCTTATAACGTAGTGCGTAATCAATAATAGATCCCTCTGCCTACTAGTTCTCGTAATCAAGTCAAGAGCACTGAACGTTCGTTTTTCATTTGTCTTCGAGCTCCATCAATCGCACACCGATTCATTTGGGCAAGCACGATTTTTGTCCTTAAAAAAAGTACGAATCTGCCTTAAAAAAGTCCACCAATTACAGTGCCATCTGTCACCGGGTCGTCTGTCACGTCTTTACCGGGTTTTAGGATTGATTGATCAGCCCATTCAGGTCTATCGTGCTTGGAGACAGGTTTTCGATACCTGGTAAATGTTGCCAATTGGATAATGCTTTCAGCTTTCTGTCAAGCTAGACTGTGATCGATGTCCGTGACAGCTTTAAATTGAATAAGTAATAAAAGGCGCAGAAATTTCACTCTTAAAAAAAAGAAATAAAATTAGTCTATTAAACTCGAGAAAAACACGTGATCGTAAAACACAAATTAACTAAAGATACCATTCAACGATTTAACAACCAATAAAACAATACTACCAAAACAAGGAATAGCTTTTTGACGGCGAACACTTGGTTGCGTAACTTGGGTTTGTTATTAAAAACTGATTCTTTTTTTTAATTCTAAGTTCGGTTTCGCTAGGACATAAAACTGTCTGTGTTTGAAGAGGTATAATACAACTTATACAAGACGTGACTTCTCGCGTCGACACGTTGTCACTCAAAACTATGTTTTCTCAAAGGAAATAATGTCATAAAACTTCTGCAATCCAACAAATTCAATTTAATTTGTCATTGTACGATTCCAGTTAGTCGATGAGCTGGAATTTCTAAAATACGTACACTCCAACGGCCTCGCCAAGAGTTACATTACTCCTGGAATGTCGTTAACAGCCGTGCAAATGGCGTCTACTTTTGGAGGTGTAAATTAAAACGATCTTAATCAAGCATCAGAACTGAAATTCCGATTAAACTTCGCTGAATCCGGCGATAGCTTGTAAAAAGGGAGGAGACCAGGTTAATTTGAATCTCCGCGTTTGTGAGCCCAAGAATAATTGGATTTGGACGTCTCAGTTGACAGTTCATTTCGTTGTTTCACCCCCTGACATGTTTTGTTAAGATTGTGAAAAGTTATTATTTCAGAAGACCTTCTCCGGCTAATTTGGATAAAAGCCAATTACTGGAATGGCGAGCTTTTTTTGTTCCAACTTAGTTGGTTGCAACACAATTTTAGCGGCCAGATTTATGACGTAATTTGCTGTAAAAGGGGCTACTGAGTTTATCTAGAACTCGTCCAATTACGCGTGGTGCAATTCAGAAACAACATTAGTTGTTGCTTCTCTTGAATTTCACTTTAATTAGATGCGTCTAAATAAATTTCCATGATTGGTAGGGAAATAAACATCAAGACAAATAATGAGGTAATTATTTACGACAAATTAAAGTTGTGCTGTCAAGTAACTTGTCAAGTTGGCAAAAACCGTCGACAGGCGAACAACAGCAGTTTTTGTCTCGAGAATAACAAGGGGGGACAAAAACGGTGGCATCAAAATGTATGACACTCAACCACCGTTTCTCTTGCCACTTTTTGTACGCATAAAAACTTGGGGAGGATTGCAATGCTCAGTCTTAAGGGTCTTAAGTGATTTTCGTCGTATTTAGTTACGGAGTTGGGAGAACTTTTTCGCTGAGGACTTAATTGTTTCTATCTTGCTTTTCTTTTGACTTTCATTCAACGGAAATTTGTTTTTCAAAGATTTCATCTCTTAGATGATAAGAGTAATGAAGAATATTCTGTAAGGTAATTTAAATGTTGTCGATGGACAAATGACCGATGACGTTCAAATACGAATGAAAATCATAATCGGCAGTGTGACTGTCAAATTCAATAAATGAATTGAACAATGGTTAGATACGGTTACTATTCAGACAAATGATTTATTGGAAGACAAATGAATGGACAAAAAACAAATAGCTTCTGTCTATTGTATATCTTTATCGAATACATCAACGCACTTCGTGTATTAGGTATCTAATGAACAATTGGCCGAGGAATGGAAACATATTTCATCTACAATGACATTTGCATGAATAGTTGAAATACAGAAATTCAACCCACTAGGGAATAGTCGAATGATGTGGAAATCATTTTATTATCCCAATCGATTCTCGGAGCGTGTTAAAAGTTCTTGGTTTTTCTAAAATAACTTTCAACTTTATTGGACTGTTAGACTCAACAACTGTCGAATATATGTCCCCGTCAAAAAGGTTCAACGGAGATACTAAACGAACTAACAAGATTTAAATAAAACGGAGCAACGAATCTTATTTTAGATCACTCAGGAAGAGAAAAGTTGCGAAGGGAATAATCCAATAACAAGCAATAAACGGGAGTAAAGTGAAATTAATAAGCCAGCGGCAAAGTTGATCCCGTTCGACTTGACAGACGTCTGCGAGATGAAATATCATGTCGGCGGACGGTAAAATACGTAAGTAATTCGGAGAAATACTGGGCAAATACCAATTTTAGGTTTAGCGATGAAAAGCCAAAAGCTGTGATAAAATTTGAAGTGATACAAAATATCACGCTTTTTCCTGAGCGAGTGGAACTCGTGTTTACCACAGTCATTGTTACAAAGGATTTATTTAGTAAATATTTATTTAACCTTCATCAAAGTGATACTATTCCCGAATCTGAACTCTTCAGATACTTGAATGACCAAATTGGGTATTCAAAATGTAGTTTTTTCTTGTATGATATGAAAATAAACATTAAAAGAGAACCGGCTGGTGCTAAACACACATCAAGTGTTTATTAGACCATAGAAATCACATCGTGTATTGCTTGACCACCCAAGATGCACAATGTTTTTGAAGAACAGTATCATAAAATCTCGCTTTTTATCGTAATACTTACATGTTTAAAAATTGTTAGGTACAAACAAAGAACATAAACCACTCAAATCTATGCTTCTTATAGAAAAAATATGAGGTAACATAAAGTTAAAATGATCGATAAGTAACATTTTCTCAGCTTGTTCAAGTAGGTATGGAAATATTCTAGAATGAAAATGAAAACAAGTAATTCATAGCCAAAGTGTTGACGTTGGAGTTGACTAAACTGAATCTAATGATCTAGGGTTAGCCATGGATATGTCTATAAATAATTTCGCAGTGACTTGGACATTCGTTGTAAATGTCTTACTTGAAATGTTTATTTAATTTATACCAATAATTCTCTCTGAATTATGGGCGTGGGCAGGAAGACGGTGTTAGATCAGATATTTATTGTGGAACTACTCGTCCATTTACAGACAATTTATAGCAGGCACGCTCGAGAAATACGCATTTTTGGAAACTTAAAAATCGTCATGAAGTTTAAAAAAAAACTAAATTCCAAGTTTTTACGTACTGATTTATTTGAAAACTAAAAACTAGTCTAGTTTTAATGAACCATTGAATATATGTAATAACAAACGTCGTTCAAGTATAAACGTATTTGATTGGTGCTCAACACCTTGAATAAAAGAAAACAGAGAAATGTCTGAAGATCAAATGTTGGTAGACAATACGAGACAAGTTTTATGAAAGGCGCGGTCAATGGTCAGAAGGCCCTAAACGCATAAAACAGATCATAAATACATGGCAGACGTAAACGGAACATTAAATCTTTTATATCTACTGAAACATAATACTAAAGGTGCCAGTAGCTACGAAATTCGCGAAGTAAACTCGTAAGAATATAAAATACGTAACTACAACGATAAGATTTCAGTTGTACAATATTGTTACGTATCTGACGATAAAGGAGAAGCAAATTAGCACCATCACCTAGCTCCAGCTCAATAATTGATTACAACACCGCCAATATAGCTGTCCAGTTTTACCTATAACAGTTTAAAGCACTCCAGTCACACAACTGTGAAAGCTTCTCTATCAATCAACATACGACCTAGTATTGCTTGAAGCACTAAATATCCAAACGCGTGTGCCATCCTTTATTAGTGGACGTATTGACAGAACTAACAACGCAGACAGAATCAGGGCAAATATTTGGCTGCTCAATTAAACAAATGAAATTCGATGTGGTACAACACTCCGGAACGAGTTTGGGGGAAATTGACGTTCGAAAATCGAAATATTGAAAGAAAACAAACAAATATCGGTATTAACGGGGCTGTTGTGACATATGTCGACTGTCCGCTGCCAACGCGTTGGAAATGTACATTCATAATAACCAGAGCAGGCGAAACTTATTTTTCAACATCCAATACAAACAAACTGTTGCATGTAAAAATTTGAAGGGTGGAAACACTCAAGCAATGGCAAACAATTTACATAATACCGTTTCGTATGACAAACCTGAATCAGGATATAGTTATGAAGTTATAATAGAAACTCTAACGGAAGGTATGCATTACTTTATGTACTTATTACCAATTTCGAAGCTCATTACCTGTTCGCTTTTATAACACCGCACCAATCTATAACGGCCGGTCACTGCCCACTCGCCTACAAAAAATAAAACACGACAGCTGTTGTAGGGACGCTAATAATAAAGTAGAAATTTCGACGGACATTATCCATTATCTTAATTTTGATACGGTTTACAAAAGAGCGTTAACTCGTGCGACATATGTGCCGGGGTAGAACGGCCGGTAGTCGGATTATAGAGATAGCTTTTTATCGCTATGTTTTCCAAATGTGCACTCATCTTTGAAGATTAGAATTGTCTGCACCGTTTTGCTTGTCACGTTCAATAAATTTCACTCACCGAGACTGTCCGTTGATAACAAAAGCAACTCCGAATTGTTTCGGACCAAGTATTTTATAGGCTTCATATCGGTTATCGATTTTATGAGCAATGAAGATGAATCGGTACAGACATTGCGCGGAATATCAGCTCATTCCATCAGGCAATTTACGTGGTCTGTAAACACTCTAACCATGTACGGCATCTCCTAAATCTCGTAAGAAAATAAAATAAATTTATTTTAGCACCACACTTTTGTTGACAGCAATTCGGTGGCCATCAATAAAAGCCTATCTCTCTCACTCATCACCGCGACGTGTGGGTGCCCACTGACGTTCCGAAGGATGCGGACGATACAAAAAAACAAACAGGTACCAAAACCGACATTCGTTAGCGGTGCCGAAACTCAAAGCGAAAAAATCGATAAACATCTATAATTTCTTAGAAGTTGACAATTCTTTAAGGACTTCGATGCGTTGAGTATTTTTGTTCTTACTGCATAATCTTTATTTAACTGTTCACACTGTATGAACTTTGGGTTTGGATATTAGAATGGAGTTGTCAAGCCTGTTGAGTTTGAAGGCTGTTTCAAGTTCGTTTATCAGATACGTGGTGAGTTATAGTCACATTCGACACTGTGGAATGTGAGCTGGAAACGGGGGATCGGTTGCCAATGAGCCATATGTAGATCGAATCGAAACTCTATCCATTAAATTTTATATTCAAAACAGTGACACGGTCCCACGGCTTCGTATAAACTAATTCTTTCCTGGGACGGTAGCATCAATAGCATCTTGATAAAGAAATAATTTCGTTTTAAAACTTTTGTCACTTCGGGACTGAGTTCCGAGAACAAATTGATTTCAACTATCCCTAGATTCTCTGACTTCATAAATTGAGATGTCTTCTGGTTTAACGGCCATGTCGGCGTTATTGTCACCTTTTTTTTGTAATCCGCAGGTAAAGACCTCAGAATCTCGGCATATGGCGGCAGAAATTGCTTTTCTATCAGGAAATGATTGATGATCAACGAAATTAGCTCGAGCCAGATGAATACATGATTTTGAAATGTTTAGGGAAGGTGTTAATGATGTATTCAAATAACATAAATATTATCAGTAGGTATTAAGGAGGTAGGATGGTAAATAGTTATATAGGTGAAGCTATTAATGACACTACGTATTCTCTTTACAATTTTTAATACCTATGGAGTGTTTAGGAAGCCAATGATGCTTGCCTAGTTTTTAATTGGTTATGTTAATAAAATGTATTTTGAGTTTTATGTTTTCATATTTAACTACTATCTTTTGAAATTTTCGGTGTAGTTTTAACATCATGACCTGAATTAGACTGCCGAAGGAGCATGGCTGCAAAAGACAAGGGACCGGAAGAGAAGGAGTGGAAGGCTCCGGTAGAGGCATACTCCTATGTCTCTAAGACAACTTGTACTTGTCTATGTAAGTTTGATAATTAGTTTTCAGTTTTAAGGATTTATTCATGAGGGCTATTTTTATTTTAGGTATTTTTATTATTTACATCATAATTCATCATTAACAAAGTCTTTCTGAAGTAAGAATTATAAAATATTTCCGACTGAGACTACTCGAAAACTTTAAATAGAACAGTATTGCCTGGTCATCGTGACAAGTGCAAGAGTAAACAAATATACAACAATAGTTTTCGAAAAAAGTTTTACTGTTCCCTTCTCGAGTGCCATAAAACCCTATGTTGGGATGTTCAGGGATCTTTTAAAACCGTTTGGCGCCATGGCACCTAAAATAACTCGCTGTTCTGTTTTCACACAAAATAAAGTGCGACATTTTAAGTACTACTACACTAAACATCTTCACTTTTTAGGGTTCCGAAGTCCTCAAGGAACCCTTATAGTTTCGCCATGTCCGTCCGTCCGTCCGTCTGTCCACACTATTGCTCGGAGATGCTTAGTTCTAGAAAGCTGTAATTTGGCATGAATATACATATTAGTTACGCTGACAAAGTGCTACAATAAAATCATGAAATATTTTTTTTTATAGGGTACCTCCCCTACTCATAAAGTGGGGATGTAATTTTTTTTATCTTACGGTGGCATATATAACGTATTTGAAAGGAAAACTAACACAGCTAAGTAGGCTGTACAAACTTTCTTAGAAAGGTACTGTGGGCCTCGTCAACTTCGGAACCCTATACTTTGCGCGTGGCCCGACACGCACTTGGCCGGTTTTTTGGTTAATTTCTCTAGTGATACTAATATTTTTTATGGTGTCTACGTTTTACAATATGAACACTAATTCACTCGCAACATCATTCCTAAACGTTGAAATGCAATTAAAGTTTATTGGTAAAGTAAAAAACAATGTTCAGAACAAACACAATGCTGTAAAAGATATAGTACAAATATATTGCTCGAAAGGGTATTGTTATGTTCCTGCAGATATATGCAATGATTAAATCTGCGTGGGAGTAACTGAGTGCAGTAAACTGGAAATAGCACTGAATGCGTGACCTTTACTGATCAATGAATTAAATGCAGTTATTACTCGATAAATATGTATAATAAAATTGAGGACTGGGAAGGTGGTCCCCCAACCGGAGACGTATTGTTAAATCTAATTGTTGACAATCAATGCGAACTGGATTATTAAATGAATTAACTAGGGGAAGTTTTGATGGGGCAAATTGATCGGTAAATATGGAAAAATAACTACAAATATACATGATCAAACCAATAATAAAGAACTATTCATAAAGAAAGAGATTTGTAAAAATATCATTCACAGCAAAGGTATTATTGTAGGGGCACAAATATGTCCAAGTCCATAAATCCTATTATTGCGGCCTCAGTGTTTAGTAGCTTTTGCTCATTTTTTTTTGGCCTGACCATTTGTATGGTGTGCAAAAAATGAATCGTTCTATTAAATGTGGGGTATTCAGCCATCTGTCGCCGGAGTCTGTTTGTTATTATTAAGTCTAATGATATTTTCACATGGGACCTCTACTTGTTTTGAAATAATAAGCAATAATTATGTTCATCTGTTTCGTTTCTGTTTTTGAAAAGATACACAAAATAGATTTTATTGCTATTCCGCTTACACAACTATGACTATAACTAACTTCACCAATGCTGCATTGCAAATACCTACGTAATGACAATGATGATATTTAAAAAAAAAACAGCATTCTCTGAAAAAAGCCATTCTTATGCTTGAAGAAGTATTCACCCTATTAAATTCACCCGACGGTCAGCCGGCGAAATATAATTTGGTCGTAACCGTAACCCCGAACAACACCCCGCAAGCACATGTCCGACCCTCACAAAAACTATTCACACAAAAATTTATAACACGTCAAATCTTCGAGAAATGGCTTCCTCCAGATAGAGACGTTAGTATAAAATTAATCGTGCTGTCCTTTGGTACATCTGCCGCGTCTATTGTTGTTTTTTTCCTTAAACTTATTTGTAAACGGCCCGGCGAAGTCTGCTGCTTCAGATTGAAGTCTAAAAATGTTAATGCATTTTACAACTGGCTTCAGACTGTATCATGGAAATCAATCTCAAAGACCTACCAAACATTTGTTTATAAAAATAGATGTTAAATATTCTAAATAAAACAACAATGTGTAGAATTCGTTGTAGCGAAGATGTAACATGAACTTAAATAACCGATACACTCATTAAGAATTCATGTAATCGATACCGAGTTGGTCGTAATTGTTCACGAATGCATGATTCCACACAAAGAGCGTGTACCAACTCGCGCCTTACACTCAGAACTGATACCGATCATCATAAACCACTGATAAGGAACGCGGAGAGCGAATGCTTATATTACATTTCAATTACCATATAAAACGTAACTAGAAGAACCACGAACCGACGCAACTCCGTTCCGATAATCATCTAATCAAAGATCATTCAATAACTTTTATTTCAAGTATCGAGAAACCGATCAAAGCGGCGACAACCACAAACGATGTGAAGCCTTAATCAACCGTTAATAAGAACGACATCACCATGTACGGATCAACGGCAACACATACCGAATCTCGTGTATTATCTTAAACGAGCCCACATCATTCAATGTACCAACGATAGTATTGAAACAAACAAATAATCTAATTTGAATCTTACTAAAATTGAACTAACGTGCGTTTTGGTTTCATGTGCATAAGACTTTACAGTTGTTTTTAAACTTGAGCTGTAATGTGAAAAACGTCAACGAGTGTTCGAAATTCGAAACGTAAAGCGATGTTTCTCGAGTCGTCGGAGCGTCGATGTTCAAAAAGTTGTCAGACAAAAAAAAGAGCAAGATGCCAAATGCCAATGCAACTTTTACTCGTAGGTATAGCTAATAGAGCTTGAAAATAACTTTAAAACAGGTAACAATTCTGTTTTTGTTCCATAGCTTTATGACAAAATTAAGTTCTGATTCGTGTGAAATCCTCATAATGTATATATAATCAAACATTCATATTGAAATTTTTGCTTGAAAATTTTCATTTTTGCTCCATTTTCACATAGCAATTTGTGTTTAATTAACGTACGTTTACTGTCTGAAACTTAATTATTCTGTGGGAAAATATGCGTAAAATTTCGATTTTTCCCCATTGTTTCGGGTAAATTAAAACACTTTTCATGTTCAAAAAACAAAAACAATGCTTGAGCGCCAATTCGTCAATTCACTTATTACTTGATGGCTTAAAAACATTGTACGGAACTTTACAACTTAATTACATACATATGTTAAACTCGACAGACTGACATACGATTTATAATGCACCTTTAGACCGCAATAAATTGTGTAAAAGACAATAAAGTTTCGCGGGTTGAAAAAGTTATACTTATAAGAAAACAAAGGGCATAATGAACTGAACAACATAATAAGAAGTTAATAAGGCGCTTTGGGATCAGGGTAAGAAAGACACCTGCGAGGAACGAAACGTCTTCATTAAAAATGAGAAGGATCGGTAACAGGTGCGTTCCGTTTGACGCAGCGATTGGAAGCTGATGGAACAATCCACTAGGATAATTATTGATTGCGAACTACTTAATAACTTTATCGGTGGACGTTTACGGTTTAATTGAGGGGAAGGTTTGGGTGTTTATGATAAAAAAAATGATTATGGACTACAAAGATATAAAACAACGGTTTTGATAGTGTGGGGTCATTATTATATGCAATTAGCTTAATCAAGCAGCAAGATCAAATTTAATATGAAAAATAACCTCCAATAAAGATACGTTGAAGAAGTTTTTGAAATAGCATCCAAACGTATTTGAAACAGCTTTCGTATGCATAAGTGGTTGGCAATTACGATTCAACAATATCTGGAAAAACACATAATATCCTCACTTTACAATCTCAAATTTCAAAGTTAAGATAAAAGCATTCTCACGTTTCCAACAATTTTAACACTTAACCCTAGTTGTTTGGAAAACATGCCCTCAATTATCGAGTCGTCTCTTTCGTTTTAGAGTGTTTAGTGAAAGATAGATGCTCCTATCCTTGCGGTGAGCTTAGCATGCCAGCTCCCCACACAATTGTTTCGCTTATTCCGCTGACAGCCGCGCGATTGGCGGGATCTCAAGATGGCGGCCGACCTCGCCTGACCCATCCGTCAAGCGCGAAGGTGGAACATCTGTTTTAACATGTCGGACTGGCAGTTAATAAAGCCGTTCCGTTTTCCAAGTTTAATTTCGCTAAGTTTTTGTCGGTTTAGTGTTGACAAGAAATTTCACTGGGATTATGTCACGGAGGATTAGTGTCACGAGACAAGTCACATTCATTTGGTTGTAAAATGAAATAATATTTTATTTTCCTTTTCTTACACACTCGAACGTGTTTTTAATCTGCAAACTGGATCTCCTTGCTCCACTTACTAAACCCACGCCTTTATTAACTTCTATTTTAACAGCTAATATCAATAACATAGTATTTTTTCTTATATTCTCAATCGAAATGGCTATGATGTAAATGTGAAAGAATATAATAGCTGTTGCCTGAGGCGCTCAATTTCCGTCGGCCCTGCTACCGAAATACTGGCAAACTTTGATTGTACATCACTCCTCTTGTTTACAAGTATCGTTAGCATGTCAGGGAATCATTTCGGGCACCCTGTATTTATTGCCTACATTATTGAACATAACTCTTCCGTTTTGGATGCTTAATTTGGTGTGAAAATAAGTTTTTGAAAGTTTTTTTGTGGCAGATACCTTTTCATCGATGATATGCTCCAATTAGGGACGACATCTGAAATAACAAAATTTCGTATTAGAAATATGCCTATTTCTCTTATCTAAAGCTGCCTGTGAATTTAATTTAAAATATTATTCTACAGGTTGACTTCCGAATTAATAATGAAATTGGCTCAGTTAATAAATAGTGAATAATATTCACTTTTTGTTCAAATTAGGTAGTATTTTTTTCTTATTTATCGTAAATTTTTGTATAAGTACATAATTGACAAATATGGAGATAGTTTAAAACTTGAAAAAAAAAATACTTTTGACAATATTGATTTTGAATTATCAATCGAAGTTACCCAGTGTAAAAATGCTATTAAATTTATTTATAATATTTTTTTTTGTGAGTGTTATTTCCTATAATTAGCGTATTTACATAATGGGTACAGTTATGCAAAAATAATCATGCTCGTTATAGTGACAACGCGTTTTTACTCCGTCATTAGATTCTGGAGCAAAAACATCGAACCTAATGATTCCAATTTCGTTCTCTTCACACGTTCTTCCTATTACCTCGAAGGTATCAAGCGCAGCTTTAGGCCAATCTGTTTGTCCGTCTCTTTCGGGTCCATTAACTTTGATATATCCATCTCGTTTATCTGAACCCTTTGCGGCGCCGTGATCTGAGCAAACGACGCATGCGTTCTGAATTAAGCAATTATGGTTAATTTTGAGTCTCCCCGTATTATAGGCAGAGTCGTGTCGGCTGGAGAAATGTGTTATTTTGAATCGTAATTTGTGAGAAGGCATCCGCCTGAGCAGTTGAAAATTATACACTTAAACTTCGAGGTACGTTTACCTTGATAGAAGTAGGTATTAATGGACTACTGAGAGCGTTACGCTTCACAAGTAAATTACAATAGTCGGCAACTTTGGTGTAATATAACGGTAATACCGTACGAGAGGTCAGCTCTCCTTTTTGCTAGAACAGCGAATTATGGTGCTATAATAGCAATTTATAGTCTTCAAAACTTTATCGCGTTAATTGGAAAGCAGCGAACATAATAAAACATAATGAAAGAAATACTTTAGAATCATTTCATTCGTATAAACTAATTTCGTCACAATACAATAAATTTGCATTTGTCAAAAGCTGCCAACGTTAAAACCAGAATTGAGTTATAAAATTAAAATTTTAGAAAAAAACAATACGGAGCTTAACGGTTGTATTCGAATTTTAAATCATAATGTGAGGTGATTAATATTCTTCGTGTCCGTTCGAATGACACTCCACGTCAACAGGCTCTAATGTGATTGGACGTTTTTGTATAAATTACAACACCGGGCGGAGTCTATTAGGTATAATTAAAAAGCGTAGATTATTATCGCCTCGCCAACTAGCCAGGTTTCCGGTGCGTAATTGTGAAGTTCTCCTTTAAGTATAAGATTTTTTAATGATTAAAATACAACATTCTAGTGTGAAACTATGCTTACCACTTGTTTCGGGGGTCGTGAAAATTTTAGAGGTAAATCTTATCTTGTACTTTTAAACGCGCTAATCTTGTAAGTATTTCTGTCTTTATTTATTTATACAAGCAATCTCAAAAAAGGCTCTAAAGATTTGGACAAAATTGGAAATATATTATGAATATCTGAGAAAACTCGGATTTAGCTATTGTCACCCGAGAAAAACTCGGTCGGCCAGTTACTAATTATCAACGCGTATTGAGGTCAATAAATATTTAACATTAATTCTTTTGTCATTAAAACAAAACACAGGCAGTACTATTAAATCAAGAGAAATACAAATTCTTGCATTATTTCCTGTGCGTGCTGTTGCTCCATTGTTGTATTAAGATTTCAAAATGCAACTCACGTCTAGTCACAATCACCTTATTAAGCGCAAGTGTGCAGCAGCAGCAAAAATTAATGTTGCTCCGTATGAAGATGTAGATTCTACCAAGCAACTTGTTACTGTCAACGTGAACTACAAAGGTACAATGTTGAGTAGATATAGGTAATATAATATGGTAACATTGTAGGGTAATATAATACACGCACCCATGTCACAGTTCCTTATCACGTCTTGATGAATTATCGCTGGCTTTGCGGAGTTACTGTTCTATTCGGTCTAAGTAATAGATGATAAGTAGCTCAAGTTGAAGTGATTTAGGTGCTTGATGTATGGACAAACATGATACCATTGCAGAACGTAAAGGAAACTTCTTAGCGACTACAAAATGGTGGGTTGTAGACATGTAGAAACATGGCTTATGAATTGTTAAACGATTAAAATTTGATTGTAGCTATGTTTGTGTTGAAATGATTATGATGTCCTCAGAAAACGATAATTCTATGCAATAGATGCATCATACTCTGTAATCAAAAAGTTTCTCAAAATATACATAAATATTGATTTTGATGAAAAACTAGTAGAAATTCTCGTCTTTAAATTACGTTATTCCCAAGATTTTATCGTAACATCCCATTTCGTAATATTTCATTTTCATTTAATTTAAAGCATATAAATAATAATCAGTTTAATCAAATAGTAAGGCACGTAGTTCAAAAGTACTTAAAAGACTCTTGAAGTTGTGGTAAAGTTTGTTCCTCATAGACGTAAATAATATAGATCCGGTCTAACGTACACGTAATATGTCCCCACTTCCACGGTGTCCAATCCAAAGTTCTGTCACCGAGCGTGCGTGACAATAAGCGTTTTTAAAAAAACTTTTTTCGAAACTGTTTCTCAGTATATAAAAACTCGTCTCGTTGTTGAAAAAATGTGACCCAGCTTTAGTGTCACGATATAAGTTTAACTTTGGATTGGACACCAATGAAGTGGGGAAACATGACATGTATCTACGTTAGGCCGAGTCCATACGAACTATTATTTATGTCTATGTTGTTCCTATTTTAATAAGTAATTTATAGCATACAGCACTACAAGTAAGGACGAAACTAGCTCCCAAAATTACGCTCTCTTAACTTGGACTAGCAATAAGCGGTGTAAGTAGCTCCCATCAACATTAGCCCAGCATCGTCCTCTGGGAATCGTTTGAAATGCAAATTCTCATAGAAAGGTGTATTACCCAATGCTTTATTGGATTCACATCATACTCAAGCTAAGTTGGGGACCATTGAGGTAGTTGATATGTATTTTGTAAGTACCTAAAGTGATCTAATTGTCATATTGAAGTTAGTGCAAGCTGTTTTGGATGAGTCTAATAAGCTGTTCAGTCGATCGAAGAAGTAATCTTTATACAGAGGAAGCGGTCACAAGGTACGGAGGAGCACCTACGCAGCTAGGGACCATTAAAATTTTTCACGAAATCATAAGGTGCTTTTATTATACTATGCCGGTAACTCTCGTAAGAGATAATTAACAGAATGTGAAGTATTTTACTACAACTAACGCTTGAAAATCGTAAATTTGTATGCTTAACTAAAAACGATTGAAGGACCCGTAACGAGTCATTTGTGAATAAGGATTGTAAATATTAAAGTAAAAATATTAAAACAGGTGTAATACAGGTGTACCTTAACTAAGATTATCAAAAAGTACTTAAATCCATTTTGGGGTCTTAAGATTGTTTATTAAATTGGTAAAATATTATCGGTATGTACCGACGACGACATAATAAAGTACAAGACAAATATCTCGTGGCGAAAAATCGCAAATCCTCATTTGGCCCGCGTGGGGACTATCGCGATGAGAGGAGGCCTGTGCTAAGCAGTGGGACGCAAAATAGGCTGTAGTAGTTGTAGAAAAATCGTCATCCAGTAAAACTACTTGCAGTTTACGAATCCAGACATACTTACGATTTCACTCCCAAACACGCCTCCCAACAGAGCCTTAAACAATTTAATTTACTCGGCAAAGACCGAATTACAGTGACATCATGATACTAGATGACATTTTAGCCCGATTTGCATATAGTCGGAATGCTCAGCATGCAAATTGCTATAATAGCCATACTCGTGACAACCATTAATAATAATTTGGGCGACAAGTGATAGGATGTGACGGAATCTGTAATAGAAACATGAGTCGACATTAACCACGCAGATGCCTCATAAATTGATATTTAAGCCACTTTTGGTACATTATTGTATGAATAGTGATACTATTTCAATCAAGGGCGAGAGATGCAATGCTACCGTGTCTTATAACTATCTCTACTTATGGATTATTAACGAAAGAAAAAATACGAGTCAATTTTTTTTGGTACTAGGTAGGTACTATAACTGACGAACAAATTAGTTTTTTTTCAGTTCTCTAATAATATCAGCATCCTCAGCATGCAAATTATTCTAATGATAGCACTCGTGAGTGAAGACCATTAATAATAATTTAAGCGACAAATGATAGGAAGTGACGTAATAAGTAATAAACACATTAACCTACACAAGGAACTTAATGTGAATATAACAAGCATGTATAAATATGGAGATTTATCTTTTTGGTCGTTTTATTTAACTGAAAAAATCACTTTCAGTAAATACTAGCTTCTGTCCGCGACATCGTCCGCGTGGAATTTGGTTCAAGCATTCCCGCACGAGAGGTATGCTTTTTCCGGGACGAAAAGTAGCATTATGTTCTTCCCGGGGACTTCAACTATTTCCATAGGTACTCATTTTGAAGAGGTAAGTAAAGACATATATGACATTAGTATGGATGTCCTAATTATTATCATTGAATTAGTAATTATTAAAATCGAAACGTTTTAAGCAGTTATTATTTAATTTAACGATATGATGTGATCTAGTGTAGGTAACTTAATTTTGAAGTAATCTTTTTATGATTGCAATGAGGTAAGAACATTATTATTCAACTTCACAAAGTCATGGGTGCAAGCCTACATGTGTTAAATGTACATAGTTGCGTTACTTTGTCTTGTATTTTCTAGTAAATACCTAAACCTCCTGACGCTATCGCTTTTCACTTACGCAGATGAACATGCATAACGTCATTTTGTGCTACTGATGTACATTTCCGTTTAGGCAGTTTGGTGTACACATAATTTGGAATAATATTGTGTCTAAATGAGCCATAAATTATCAACGGGAACACTTAAAGCACTATTATGTTACTATATTATAATTATGTAACCTGGGTAGCTTGAATTAAGACTTGTTTAATGTATGGTTGACTGTTTGTGAGAAATGGTAAACGGGTCACTTAACTTACATAAACTTGAACATATAGTTTAATAAGTACTCCTATTGAAACCAAAAAGCTATCTACTTGTATAAAAAGAACACAGAAAATCGGGTTCCTACACATAACAAGGTAATAAGAATAGATAGTAAAATTTCTGAATATGATTTGAAAGTTTCGTTTTAGCTCTCAATCGACAGTTTAAAGTACAATAAACTTTTACTACTCAAATATATACACTGTTTATTATATTTACGTCACACCAGGCCGAAAAGCGGGATTTACCGCCCTTGGGCGCTACGAAAAATCCCTCTTCACCGCCAGGTGGTGACGTAAAATCGTATACTAACCACGGGTGGTCGTAAAGAAATCCTCAGACCGCTAGATTATAGCCCTCGCCTCCGGCTCGGGCCTCAATTACCCGCGATCTGAGACTTTCTTTACTTGACCGCCCTAGGTGTGTAATGTACTATTTCATTATTATAGCACCAGTTAGCAACCGGTAAATGTTTATTTACTGTACTGTAGTACTACCTTCCGTTATTACACTTTACCAACAAAATGTGTATGAGAATGCAAATCATCATATTAAATGCAGAGATAAACATGTCCTAGTTTCAACTGAATTAAAATTTGATGTACATTTCATGCAAATCAAGTATAAATCAGCTATTTATATAAGGTTTTCATGCAACTGCAGTTAGAACTTATTAGAATTAATATTTGTCAACAGGCATTTACTTGTGTCCTGATATTATTTTCTATTTTATCGCTGCTATTAATATCAATAAAGTATGACTAGAGTGCAATAAAAAAGGTATTCATTTATGTATAGGAAAAGTCACTGAATTTAGAATTAAATCAAGTCTAGGCAGAATTCGTACATTATAATTTACTTACTTACCTTTAAAATTAAATATGCTAAGCAATAGACATTATGAATAGTAAATTTATTTCAGTGTAAAAGCTTAAGTTTGAAACACCTATTCTGCATACAATATTAATAATAAGTCCAAAGTCTATACAAAGAACACTTAACGAAAATGTAGATCATATAAGTTACCTCTGTGAGAATGCAAAGGTAATCAGATACGGTAGAAATGTAAATGCACTAGAAACTATAATGAACTTTATACTTAATAAGTTACTATATAATATCAGGGTAATGGTACGAGAATAAAATACACATAAATGTCTAGAATATTATAGTAGAAGTGTAAAATACCAAGGCATTTATTGGTGGTTTTAAGGACCTGTTATTTAAATCTTTACGAAAGGTGAATTATAGTGTCAATATAAATTAGGCCTGACGATAAAGTTGAAATTTACAGACGAATTTAAATAAAATTTTACTATTTGGGAACTTACACAAGCCATTTTTCGAGCAATTTTGTCTAGAAACCTTTCGCTATCATTGTCTTACGTCATCATCATCATCATTTCAGGCGGAAGACGTCCACTACTGGACATAGGCCTCCCCCAAGGCTCGCCACTCAGACCGGTCCTGTGCTACTTGCCTATTGTCTTACGTATGAAGCAATAAAAGGAGAATTTGCCTTGCCAGACAATAATTGCTCAAAAATTGTGAGCGCTCTCTAACTTGCGTTGCGGCCGAAGTTGAGTGTATTTAATCGTAAAGTTTGAATCTTTCCCAATATTCTATCTAAGGAAATTCACAATCCACTAGAAGTTTATTTATATTTTTACCTGTATATAGGTTTGTTAGTAAGTCCATACTAATATTATAAATGTGAAAGTGTGTTTGTTGGTTCGTTTGTTTGTTTGTCCTTTCTTTACGTGGCAACAGCTGGACCGATTTAAATGAAATGGTATGTAGATAGTTTGAGACCCCGGGAATAACATATAGGTAATACTTTTTATCCCGATATTTCCACGGGAACGGGTTTTCCACGGGTCAGACCAGTTTTTCAATACTTCTATAACTACGAGTATATGTATAGTATCATCGGGTACGCAAATTTAAAGTCTACGCAGGACGAAGTCGCGGGCAAACGGCTAGTATATTATAATAGTACAAATTAAAATACTGTTTAAATTGATGTTTATTTAAATTATACCATTGAACGGTATAACAAGGTTTTTTCTTATCACTATTACGGTCCCTTTTAATCACATAGAGCGAGTTTGTATAAACTCTAGTAAGTATATTGATTTTCACAGCTCTCGAATAGTCCTTTAAAAAGAGCATTAGATGTACAGTCGAGTTCGTTAATATGTGTACACTTTTGGACCTTATCACAAAGTAGTAAGTAAAAAGTGTGTAAATATTGGCGAACTCGACTGTACAAGACAACACTGACTGTAAAAACAGATTTTTATAAAACGTGAAATTGAATTTTGCCGTGCATTATAAACCACGAGCAATGCGTTGTAATTTATGTTCGTAGGTTTTGATGTAATCTCGCGTTCATGTCTCCCGCGAGGATGCCTCGGTGTGTACAGAGCAATATTGTTATTACTATGCTATGCCTTTATAATAAGGTTTTAAATTGAAAATACAATGATTGTTCATCAAGAACGTAGGTTTCAAATATTCTTCATTAAGATTTTGTAGAAAATGTCGAAAATGTTTATGTGAAATGTAGTAATAATAGAAAAAAAAATCCTAGTAATTATTTCGTTTCATCAAATTCGATCCCTCTTAAGCTAAAAAGCTATTAAAATATATATACTCTGCGGCTGAAAAATAAATTCTAATTTTGAATAGGTACTTATTATTTGCCAGTTTTTATAATATCAGTTTAATAAAATCTAAAAAAGTTGCACTTAGATAATTAGAATGGTTTAATAATTTCAATAGATGCATCTATACGGGTCTTAATTACTTAATATAAAAAGCAATCGGGAAAAGGATCCCATAAAAGCTTTTTCTTGAAAGTTTAAAAGCAAAGCAACCTAGAACCACCCGTAGTAGATTAAGTCATTACATTTCCAAAGGTTTGCATGCATGCTACTTATTTTAACACAAACAACTTGCAACCAGTTCAATTTTAAACAGGATAAGGTCCAACATCGATCGTTGCTTTTTGTAGCGGAAAAAATCACGTCGTCATCGCGGCGGCCGTGACGAACCGCGATGGAGACGTCAATTCCTTTACTCCACAAAACCAACAAGAAAGCAGAAAAGAAACAAGCTCTGAACAAATAGAAGTGAAAAAGCCGGAGTGTGCGTCGTGACTGGATACGGCTACTGGATTGTTCTTGTTGCGACCGCTTTAGAAAAACTAGATTATTCAGAGTTAGGTAACATTTTTTGACAAGTTTCATTTACTTATACTTACTTAACTGATATAACTATTTTTTTTGTTGGACATTTAAAATTAATTTGATAAATTCTCATATCAGTACGAAATCCAAACACGGTAGGAACAGACATTAAAATATAGTAAGGTAAAGATATCAATCAACGCGATCGATCACCAACGATTTCTGAAGCGGCTTTGTCCAATCGCCATCAGAACAAGCGAAAAAGGTGATCATAAATATCTAATCATAATTTTCATCGTCAAGACGTTAGAGTGTGATTTATCTGAGAATGCGACTGTACAATTATGGATACATTTTAATCGATGCAATAATCAAGAAGACGATGAAAGGAATTATTTGAAAATGGCAATTGGTCACAAAATACATTGAAACATTGACACAAGGTATTTACAAAAAGCAACAGAAAGAACAAACCACGTTGCTGATGATCCACAATCCAGCATTAAATTGTAGTAAAAGTTTATTATGTGGTTTATTTTCACGTTAGGAATGTTAAAAGTTTGACCAAATAAACCAGTGTCACGAATCCAATTGACATGCTGCGGACCGGTGACAATCGCTGAAAGCCAAAGCGTGAAAACACGGGCCATTGAGTAAAAAAACAAAAGCCATTTTGGGGGCGAGTCGTGATACTTGCACGTAATTCCGTAGGTCATAATGAAGGTCAATAGGATTTTAAATACAATTACAACCACTGGGTTATAAAAATGAATGAAGCTGTTAGTATTATTGGCCTATTAGCATCATCTAATTTTAGAACTGTATGTAAAAATTAACAAAATTTGTTGATATTATTGTGGCCGGTAAGATGAAAAATGTTGCAATAATTAATGATCTTCGGAAAAGAACAAAACGCAGTATAAACATTGCTTTAAGCTTTCATAAAGTGGCCCACCAATATTTGGCACGCCATATTTCACGTCAACAAACACGCCCCATAATCGAAAAGTGATAACCATCACGAAACCATTAAACATTGAATCCAACATTTGGCCACAAGCCAGTTATACAACCTTGTATTCTTATCAAGCATGATTATTAAGATGTTCAATAAAAACGAACAAAAAATCGGGAGGGCGTTTGCGCCTGCGGTTGTAAGGTATATAGCAATTAATGTTAGACAAGCAGAGAACAATTCAAAAACGCCGACACTACTACAAACACAATCACCCACACATGGAGCTGCGCGTACGCACGCTCCGTGCTCCGCACACACATGGAAGCGTTTTATTCGCGTTGTTAGGGTTGTTACACACACGCTGGGCGCAACATCATAATTACGAGGGCCAGTGGCGTGCGTCGAGCTGTAACGAGCTTAAAACAAAATGGCGGTTAATTTTGTTTATACAAAACTCTGTACTACGTTACATAGTAAAGAAAGAAAACATTAAAGTTCTAGATATTGAAGAACATGCACTTACTATTTTGGAAGTCAAACATAGTGACAAAGTAGAAGCAAAATTAAAATTATCGTTTTTCATCTAATTTAAATCAATGTCGCTTTTATTAATGATTAAAGTAAAGTAAAATACAAAATAGAAACTATTAAAATCTAAATTCTAGAGTTGAATTATGAATGAAACTTGAATGCAAAATAAAAGAGTGCAACAACATGTGATACAACTAAATCAGTGTACGTGAGAGCGCGACATAAATAACTAGAGACGAAACTGGTTGAGCAAAACCCAAGTATTCTATACCTACAGTAGCAGGAAACATTTAAATACTGGCAAGTGATTAATATTTATTACAGTGCACGGTAGGCCATGTTTAAAACGGGACCGATTTCGAATCTGTTAAATATATTATAATGTTTGTTAATTAATTCGTCAAGATTTTTACAGTGACAAAGAGGAATGCTTTTGTTGAAATGTTTGTATTATTTTGAATGTATTATGGACGTCAGGGCAAAACTCATGACTTTAATAATCTAACGCAGCAGTGAGCAGTAAGAATCTATTTGATAATGATGTACGAATTAATAAAGTCGATGTTATACCAAATTAATCCATACTTCCACTTTATCCATACTAATATTATAAATGCGAAAGTAACTCTGTCAGTATGTCGGTCTTGCCGTCTGTCCGTCTTTTCATGATTTAACCAATACATAGGCCGATTTATATGATATTTTGGTAGGTATGGTGTTAGGCAATGACATAGGCTACTTTTTCCGGCTCATATTTTTCGCTACAACGTGATAACCGAATTCCATGCGGGTACATTATTATTATAGTTAAATGTACCTTATGAGAACAATACAGTTGTAAATTCTCTTTAGGTGTATCCAGTGAATTTTTATTTTGGATTGACAGGCTAGTAAGTAGCAAAGTGTTATTTTACTTTTATCAAAAAAAATAACCATTATTTAGTTTGAAATTGATGGTCCAATTCCCACAAACGAGACTAGAAAAACGATTAAAATGAGAAGTGAAGAAGCACTTCCTAGAACCCCGCGATGCCACATCAGATAACAGAAGCAAGAAAAATCACACGAATTAAGCATTCTAAAAGAGTTGTCAGCCCACCAAATTAAGTCTAACGGCGACCAAGAAAAATACCATACAAATAGACCTTATCAAGATTGTATGAAGAAAAATAAGTCAGTAATTATTAAAACAAGATTATTATCAAAATCACTATAAGTCTTGTAAGTTCAAAACAAGTTCCCCGTGGATTAATGGATGCCCGTCATTAAGGCTTCTGGCAGTAATTGCCTGGCACTATTATGATGAATTGTTCGCTTTTTTGTTAATATTTTCTCAGGGAATTTTAAACGCTCCAAGGGATTACCGTCCCAAATTACTAAGCATTAGTCTTCAACTATCGTTTATGTCATTAAAACAATAATTAAAGTGTTAATTTTCAATCGACGCTTCCCTCCCAATTTTCCATGTCGTCTTGAAGGCTTCAAATTCAAATTTTATTTCCTATTGTCCATTATGATAATGCTCAGTCTTTGACGGTATAAAATATACTTTCGTTCGGGCTAATTTGTTTACGAATCACAACAAAGTCACAAAAGAGCTTTAAGTCCTGTCTTATTTAAATTAGGCACTAAAATAAATAAAGTCCTTTTGGATAGCTAGAGAAAAGCTAGGGTTTTTACTACCCTGCCTCGGCTCGGCGAAAGCTCTCAACCAAATTGTATTATTTTGCATTAATTTTTGACAAAGTATATTTTGTGGTGGTCTTGAGATTTTTTCTAGGCATCGTCTTAATTACGCTTTGTTGTCTCAAAGGGTACTCATAAAGTTGATAAAAGAACAATGTTCTGTAAAACAGCGTTTGGTAGGTACTGAAATTAACTTAGACCGATTAAGAAGATTAACAGGAAAAAGTTGAATAGACTCGGCTCGGACATGAAAAAATCCAATTCTTAATTAAGAGCAGCATCAGCTCAACATAATTATAAACTGTTATCGAGGCGTGTATTAATAAACCGAATACTTGAAAATTGCCGCGCCGAGCCGAGCGTCGTTTCATTCAGAAATGAGTCGTTAGCGATCCAGATCTTTGAAATTACACGAAATTAATTGAGACGTCAAGCATGCAGAAGGACGAGAGAAAAAAGGATAGGCCTGTCTCCATACTAATTTAGATATCAAGCCAACGAGCTCGACAAATTGTTAGCCATTCGTATTGGATTCGTGGAATTAAGACATTTGTCGGCCGCTTTGTTCTCAGTTTATTTTTGGTCGGAGTCTGATCGAATACACGGAGTTTGGCGGTTTTTGTTATGGAATAGTTGAGAAGTTCGGAAACGGTCCGGGACCAATTATTGCTCTGTTCACGCACAATGGGCTTGAATTTAGGGATTTATATAATAAAAATACAATTAAAAACATTGTAGCTGTCTGAAATTTCTGACTAAGCATACAAAAAGGTCGATGAACCATAAAAATCACTTGAAGTGAGAAAATTATATTTGTAACTTGGATAAATATCGTTAGAGCGTCATAATGACTAGCTTAAAATTGGACGTGATGTAAAAACTGACAGTTCATTAACGTGGTGTACAAAAAAAAGCACTGAATCTGGCACTAAAGGAACCTTCAAATTATTAATTGAAACGGACTTAAATTTCCACCTCGCTCTGAGCCGTTAAAAAAACGATATTCCAACGACTGTAATTTATAGTTTCGTAATATATTAATATGTAAATCCTGCTCTTGGACAAGGGTTAATTGATGTTAACTATAAATAACGCTAAGAAATATTAGGTATTGAATGAAAAAGCAATTTTACACCTGCGTTAATGGGATCAATGGGGAATCAATTCCATTTGAGTGGTGATATTACAAATTGATGTGAACAAACGGACAAATCTATATCTGTTAATTGAATAACTTTATTAGAACCAAGCGTTAATGTTTATGATGCTAAACAACAGTTCAATGAACTTAATAAAGATAAAACATCTTTGCATGGTCGACTTTATAAAAAATACACTTAAATAATATGCTACAGGAACCTACCAGAACACCTATGGAAAAAAAGGTACATAACTAATGCTTTAAAGAAAAAACAAACATAAATTGAATACCTACGCATGAAAATTTCACAGGTCATGTAATATGTAAGCATTTGAATGAACAAACACAACATTCATGGAGCGTTGCTAAAATTCTTTGGTTCCTACTGACGGCCGGCCAAGCCGATTACCATAACTGGGCTACGACGTAACAGTATAATGTACAGTATGACTAGCAGGAATGCAAATAAAACTTCAGAGAATAATTCCTGTATAATGCTAGCATTATTTGAACTTTGGGAATCTTTTCCTTGTACGACTACAAATTCAGCGTAGAAATGACAGAAGATGAATTTTGGTCCTTCATTTTGTGACTATAATAAGCACCTTTTTCTTTATTCAAAACTCGTTAGAGTACCAGCCTCATCTCAGTAATTATCCGTTTACAATTGTATTAAATCTTCATTTGAAGTGGCATACGCGACCCCTTTGATGAGAAACCATAAACATAAAGTTTGTATGAACTCGTGATTGCGCATGAATTTATTTCGTTAATCCACTCCTTTTATACGCTACGCTATAAAAACATGCAATTTTATCGCCGCCTTCTTTTACTAAGAGATTATCATATTTACTATGCTCTCGGGATTTAAGGTTAATAACCTTATATTTGGTTTCGTTATCTTCTCGTTAAATGTGAAATTATAATATTTTGTTATTGAAATAACAGTTGTAAATACTTGAGTTCTTAATAGTTTAACGTCAGAGTGACCCATTCATATTATATATCACATAATTAGATTATTTAGACATGACTAAAAAAGACTAATATATAACTTTTCTTTTCTGGTGGAGATGGAAGTCACACATATCCATAAAATCTAGAAAGATGCGAGTATGTGTTTCATGTAAAAATTATTCTTGAATGTTGGTATAATTGTGATATTGTAGAACCTACAAGAATAAATTAATTCACAAGTAATCAGAGCTAATGCGAGGAGGCACTTATGTCTAGGTGCGATGACGCGCTGCATTAATAACAGTTTATCACGGAGTCTAATAAACCCGCGACAGGGAGATCTATCGGCTCTCATTTAGCCCCATTTACATACATGGTGTTAGAGATATCTCCATGAATTGAGGTGGTCTGAGCCTAAGAAGTGTTTAGAAACTTTTCTACATTGAAGATTTGTTTATATTTGAAAATCAGTGAACACGCGATTGTGTCAAATTTAAAAAAATAGAGATGATTTTTTTTTTATTTAAATCGTAAAATATAAACAAACTAGCCCTTGCCCGTGAACTTCATCCCGCGTAGACTTAGAATTTGCGTACCCGATGATACTATTAATACATATAGACGGTTATAGTTGTAGAAGAATTGAAAAATTGGTTTGACCCGTGGAAATATCGGGATAAAAAGTACGTATCCTATGTTATTGCCCGGGTCTCAAACTATCTCCATTTCATCGAAATCGGTCCACTCGTTGCTACTTAAAGGAAGGAAAAACAAACAAACAATCACACTTTCACATTTATAATATTAGTATGGATTTGCTGCAGGCACATTAATTGATCCCAGAACATACACCTTCTCATTCCATTCGTTTAATGTTCTCCGGTAGCTTTTACGAAATCATTCGATACAGCATTTTTAAGAGGTCGTAAATTTTGAAATCATCAAAATTAACTGTCTGATATCAGATACGTTGACGATGTAGATATAAAATTTTTACTCGCTATACCTTTTGTACGACCACGACCGGAGATTCATAACCCTATCAGAAGAATCATAAATAAAGTTACAGTATCACCTTACTTGGTGACGTGTAAAATATTGATAACCTGTAATAAAACTATAATAAAGAATTCACCAACATTATTCGTAATAGTATCACGTATTGAGAAATCCGAGAAGACGATGTTAACCGAAAGCATAAAACAAGATCTGCTTTATGAATAAATTATAGTAATGTAAAGTATGATAAATGATATAAGGATTGTAATGAAACGGCATGAGATGAACACCAATAAACCAAAGTTATCGAAAGTATCGAAATTGTTGCACGCAACAATGCCAGCACGGTCGTAGATAATAAAGACGATAATGGTGTAGATTTTAATCGTCCGTGGCACTATTAAGTTTTTGCTGACCGTACCGATGCCTCACATAGCGCTCAGCGGGAGGTTGAAGCAAGTAAACTAGTCTTACAGTGAGGGTAACGTTATAATTTATCGATGACCAATTTACAGGGATTCCTAAGTGGAAGGGGCTTTGAACCAAATCACAGTCATTTCTCTAACGCGAGTGAGAGTGCGGGCGGAACAGAGGGCCAAGTTATATTGGTCAAAAGCTATCGATGCTTTAGTTCAGTGAATACTCACGATTCGGATGATTATGATGTTACGAATAATAATTAAGGTTTTGACGTTTTGGGAGCAGAGGTCGTTAGGTTGGCGCCGTCAAGGAGCGACTACGGAACTTAATTAACTTCAAATACTCTCGCTGTTTTATATTTGGTACTTTGATCAATTATTTGAATATCGGATTTACTAATCTTTCATATTATTATTAACTATACTTTGGGTTTCCAATTTTGATTTTCGCTATGATGTTGATAATAAAATTTGTAGTTAAACTAAAAACTTGCCCCTTAAAACTGATAACTTTGCAAAAAAGAATATTGCCAATTCAAAACACTATTAATAATCATAAATGCGTGTCTGATACTTAGCTTCTAGTTGTAACTAGTTCCGTACGCTCTCGGATCAAACCACGGGGCTTAAATCGAAATTGGAATACATATTTGGTATTTTAGAGTAGTCTCGGAATGATGACTGGTTAATAGGGAAAGTTCAAAGAGCTAGTAGATCTAGTACCTTTAAGATTATTGTAAAATTGCTTCTTTGATTATTAAGTATCGGAGTAATTATATGACAACTGTTACAGCTAATGACCCCGTCAAGAAAAAAATGACTCAGGTTTATTTCTCTGCGGCTCTACGCGATCGGATTCGAGAACAGGATCTGTCCCTCATCAAAGCTCGCCAACGGCATTCTGAAGAATCATTCAAAACTGGTTTTAAAAACAATGATCCCGCGTTCTTTAGTTTTTGTCACCTGCCCTTTGTGTTATTACTTTAATAGCAACACTGTCGATCTTTATACCTACTGAATTCGCCTTGTGTTATCGTCTGGGAATTCTTTGTATGTTTTACCCAAATTGTTCTTTTAAAGATGAAATTATCCACTTCCAAAGCAAAAATCTTTGACCCAAGGATTTTATTGATGAAGACCTCCTTGAGGGGTTTCGTGCAATCATTAATAACGTTTTTTTTCATTACAGAAATTATTGACGTAATAAACATACACAATGTCTCAACAAACACCCGGGTATTTATCAAGGAAGTTATTGATACCGTGCGACAGGACGTTATTTCACGAGATACTAATTACGAGGTACACGACCGACGATTACTTAAAACGGACTTCAATATAAACCAGAGTTAAGTATAAGTATATGGTTGATAGTTTGTTTAACCGTGCCATGATATTTTAATTTGGGTACCGTGATTAGAGATTTCATGTTTCCTACCTATCTAACGTAGGCACAGTACTTTAGTGAAGAAAATATTAATGAATAAACTGCGGAGGTACACTAACTAACCAACTTGTTTAAAAAACAATCTTCAGAATAGATATTATATTTTTATTGATTTCTTCGTCATAGAGCGAAAAGTAAAACAAAAGGTTTGATCGTGCCAACTTCACCTTAAAATATTATTTAAAGACGACGATAAGTGCTTAACATCATCAAGTTACGAGAAGAGACTGAGCAGAAATTGCTCCTTATTAACATATTAAAGGATGGTTGAGCAATTACACCGGTTTGGGTACAATTGTCCGGTGCTTGGATGCCAGCGGGATACATTGTAATTTGCGCTTCAAGCAACGCCGCGGTTAAATGCTTTATTTGTTCTAATGCGGGCCCGATCGTGAAAGGCAATGAACAAGTCCAGACTTGTTCATTGCTTTTGAAGTACTCAAAATTATAGATAAAGTAAAATTTTAATTCAATCGTTTTATTTATTTCTATAAAGCATCTCAGTAAAACAAAGAGACAAAGATCACGATGAGAGTAACGTTATTAAGGTACTTAACAACAATTTTCGTTTTGCGTCCTGAAATGTAGTAGGTAATAATAAAAAGTTCTTGATAATGTATCGCACATTTATTAGGTTTACATAACGGCAGTAGGTGAAGTAATTGATCAGTAATAAGTTCAATTTATAAATTAACTGTTCATTACACTTACCAACAAACTTACTTACATTTAGTAGATATTAAAATTTCAATCTACATCATTGCACGATTGCACGAAACGGTGCTAGCGTCCGTTAACAGCGGCCCCTTATAATTCTTGCCTGAATTTAGCACTGAGTTTACTTTCCTGCTTTACAAGGGACTTTAGCTTATTATGGCTTGATAATAAGTAATTTCTGTTTGTCGTTAGTAAGCTAACACAACTGTATAAAATTCCTTCGACTTCGACTATTGAAATCTTATCGCCTCTGGTTCTGAGTGAAAATACCATTTTAGCGTTGGGTTTATTCCGTTAAAAATTAACCTTCATATCATTAATAAAGATAAATATTATGCTTTGTGCTTAAATTAGTAATAAACATTTAAATTGACATCTCAAATTAACCAACCAATCCATCAAAACAAATTTTCATGCCATCCTACAATAATGTCATGATTACTCCATTACCATACATATAGTTTGGATAATCAAATTTACTCTTTAAATTAAATTTAACGTTTTAATACAAGCCGTATCAGACGATGCAATTAGCTTCATTGTTATGTTAATCGGGTTTCTTATTGAACGAGCGTTGATGTAAGATGGTTATCTTCTTATTGGATGTTCCAGAGATTTATGTTTCGATGTTTTAATACAATGATACCTGGAAGCTTACACAGATAAAAGATGTAAATTTCAACCATATTTATTTATGCATACACGGCTCCGAGAATATGTTAAAAGGTTCTACAAGGTTCATTCACTATACGAACGAATGAACGACGAAGAACGATTAATACACACATCAGAATACGTCCTTGTCGGAAATTAGTCTTTGAAAAGTTAACACACACGACATATACAATAGGGATGACGACAGGATGAAGAAATCGAAATCCTAATTAGTCCGTCAGTTAGATAATAAAAAAATATTAGACACGTATTTTTTGTTTTATAAATTTAACAAAGAATGACTAAGTTAAAACGCATTAAAGTTGGAGAGTGGGGGCTAACTACGTCACCGTTAGGTATAAATCGTACCTAACCGTAACGTCACGCGACATTTCAACTCAATATAACTCCGTATAAGTTTGATTACGTGAAAAAAGAAAAAATACGTGTCCAATACTTTTCAATAATCTTCCTGATAGACTAAGAAAAAAAAGTTGTCGTCTCCCCTATTATACACTTTGCTAGTACCAAGAGTTTTCTCATGAATGTCTTTTATCTAATTACAAGCTTTAGTTACATAGTTAGATATGCTTATAGACTAGACATAGCCTGTGTAAGTAGGCAAGACAATCCACACTAATATTGTAACTACTAATACTAATGTGAAAATAATTCTGTCTGTCTGTTACCTCTTCACGCTTCAACCGCTGGATCGATTTAGATAAAAGTTGGTGTAGTATAGGGATTGTTGGAGTCCCGGAAAAGGACATAGGCTATTTTTTAGCCCGGAAAAACCCTTTGTTGAATTCCACACCAGTGAAGTCGCGAGCCGAAGCCAGTCTATAATATTGAAGATTCTACGTTAAAAAGTCTGATTTAACTGTAGGTATAGTTTTGTCATTAACGTCCTCTGGTAAATTTAGTTTGTCAATAATTCATAGGACGTCATGAACTCAGTTCATAGAATGAATATTTAGATTACGTCAAGAGTTTTCCCTTTTCTCTCATTTGTCTCTCTTCAATTTAGGATATGTCAAAATAAATAAGCTATCGTACTCAAGAGCTCCAAGAAAAGAAAAAAATACTCAAGTATATATTATTTACTTGAGCCCATTATTTGCTTTAAGAACACTCTACTTATTTCTCGTAAAGGAAATTATTAGACTGTAGTGGTTTTCATTTATCTGTTTATTTCATTTGTCTGGTAATAATAGAGACTGACTTTAAAATAACATAACTGTGAAAAGTAATTAAAATTGTATCTTTAATTACGTTAAGAGTTATGTTATTTTAAAGTTAGTCTCTATTATTACCTTTTTTACGGTCAAAGTTGTGACAACACCAGCCATTACTATAAAATCCTCGACTAACCGCAACCCGCTTCATCTTTCAACTTCACAAAAAGTTTAGCAGACATTTGTTTTCAATTAAACCGTTGAAATACACACTGAGAATATTTCCTGCGAGTCGGATGTCTACGTAATTACGCTCTGAATGTTCTCACTCACCACCATCGCATATGTGAGAGTCAACTTTCAGATTTATTGCATTATTTTGTATTTGATTGAGTGCTAAGTGGGCCGTTTTTAAATTATTACTCTAATTAAGAGTAGTTTTATTTATTGCTCCACACGCCTTATTATGTTTATCTCGTAAATTATTACGGCCATTTCGTATTTTGTCTTGTTTAAAGTAGCGTGAATCGCTGCTTCTATTTGAGAAAATAAAACATTATCTATAGTGGCATATGATTCATCTACATTCCATTCAACCCTCTATGAAAATAGACCCTAAACCCCGCACCTTTTAATATCCGCAACCAATACAAACATAGACAGAAAAGCAAACAATCAGTTTTTTGAGCGGCGACATAGAACGTTATCAAAGCAGAGTTAGGCCGCCGACACGCTCCCTCAGATAATGGTTCGGACCGTCAATATTTGAAAAACCATCAGTGACAACGACAAAATGACTTCTTCACTTTACTAAAACAATTTTAACAATACCGATACAGAAACTTAAAATAACTCTTACACGCTAAATAATAAAGATGCGTTCTTGGCTTTCGAATTTTTGAATATCCTCCTCGTCTGGCTACTTGCTCCATTAGGCAGGCTTTCATATATTAAAAATAAAAGTATTGATATACTTATGATACTTTAAGTTTTCGATGGTAATGAGGTCAAAGAATCTATAAATGAAACTGAGCTAGAAGTCTTAAGTACATGAAAAACGTTAACAATTAACCTAAGGTGAGGTAAACACAGTTTCAGTTTCGTTACCTTTATGTCTATCTTCAATTAGAGCTTGGAAATTACAGTTTCATACCTAAAGTTCATCTTAACTCATTAAGAAGTTGTGCAATAAATCCTACGGTAAAATTATAGATACAGACGTCTCAGTAAATAAAGCTTAAAGTATTAAATCAGTCTGTTCTAGCGTTTGCGCTACCTCGACTTGTTTACAAAAAGTTGCAACATGACTTATCTGCAGAACTTTGTTTTAAATTAAGGGTGTAAGGAGTGCTAAGGCAAGAGGGAGAAACGAATTAACATTTTGCAACAAAAAGAAAAATGGTTTAATTTCTTGAAGTATAATGTCATCAACGTATATATCACGATTACGTAAGTACTGTGGAGACTGGCCGAGTACAATCGGTTAGTTGACACATTCTCTTCCAAAAATAGGTAATTTTAAGCGTAGAATATTGTGTAGCTTTTATTATTTAGTTTTTTGATGGACATTGTAATGTGCGCATCTCTCAAAATATAATATCAATTCGACTTAAAATCTATTATTTCTTAGTTAGACAGTGTTAGGGCAAGGGAAATGTGGAGACTGGCCGAGTACAATCGGTTAGTTGACACATTCTCTTCCAAAAATAGGTAATTTTAAGCGTAGAATATTGTGTAGCTTTTATTATTTAGTTTTTTTGATGGACTTTGTAATAAACGCATCTCTCAAAATATAATATCAATTCAACTCAAAATCTATTATTTATTAGTTAGGCAGTATTAGGACAGTCTTCAAGATTTAGATATTCTAATAAGCTAGGCATCGTCTTCGTGTCTTCGGATTCCACCGCTGATCTCCGTGCCTGCAGCATCTACCTGAGCTAACATCAACCCCCCGTTACAGTACTAACCTTACAATGTGATTTCTTTCAGTCGCTTACTCCGATTATCAAATCAAAACACTTACCTGTGAACAAAAAAAATACTTTCAATTATTGATACCTAATATTCATCATTGAGAAACGTATTACTGTCTCACGTTAAAACATTTAAGCTTTCTTGTCTCATAGAACATTAGAAATTGACAGTGCATTAGTGTTATTTGTACGATATTAGTATTTAAAGTGTGCGTAGGTGTGGGATCAAAGAAACGTTATGCATTTCGGCTTACCATTTCAAGATAAGGGCGTGTTATAGAGACGCCTTTACTCTACGGTGAAAGATTACGGTTTTATTTACTACTCCAAAACGTTTGATAATCCATGTCTTAATTAACCAAGCGAGGCCGGTACTGTGAGACTCGCCAGTGAAGCTCTTTGATGCGCCTCGACCAAGTTGCGCCAACTTAAAATGAACTTTATTTACACATCCATAACGTAAATTAATCAAGTTGTCGAGAAGTTGGACGCGGTCTCGCTAATCTTGAAATTTCATGGTAGAGGGTCCCCTACACGCGTTTTGTCGGCAACGCATATCCATTTGCTCTGAACAGCTTTGATTAGAAGTTATTTCGGTAAATTTATTGTAACAAACCTTTATTGTGGTAAGATTTTTTCGATGCGAGTCTAAATAAACCTAATAAGGTAAACTGGACGGATATCCGTCATTTTACGTACTAATAATAAAATAAATATTCCTTTAAGGGGAATCGTAATATGTCGAGTAAAACGATGAATCTCGGTGAGATAAGTAAATTAAATTTTAATAATATAAACTCCTTTATCTGGACTGATTAGGTCGTAAATCTTAACGGGCCTTTTTAATTCGAGATTTTATACGCGAGCATAAAACCAACAGCCTTACAATGGCGTTGTACCAAAAATGTATTCATGAGGAACTTGAATCAATCAGAAACGGTAATCCTGGAGAGCAATAAACAATCTTGGACAAACGTCGATAAAGCTTGGTTTTACGATCTGCCACCTCGTTTATTACTCGAATGCGACGGACCAAAACAAAAGTCGGGAATATAGCATTAACAAAATGGGTCGCACTCAACAGTATTGTCGGTTACAGTAACAAATTTACGATTATTCCGAACAATATAATAGTATTGGGGTATCGGATGTCATATAAATAATCTATCACTATCCGAAAGTGTTCTCTTTAGATTTATTTACAGCCGCATTCAAATGATTTATTTACAATTCTTAAGGTTATAAACATAAAACCAACAGATCAAAAGACTTTGAATAGAAAATCGACAGTAAACCGAGCTTATAAAGAATTCAAAATTACTGCATCATGAAGAATACAAGTAGTATTGAACCTGTATTAATTTTGATTTAAAACAAAGAAGTGCAGCAAGGTGTTTTTTTTTAGATTTCTCCAGAGAAAAGAGCATGATTTTACAAATTTCCCGCCATTTTATTTTGAAATGGCAATTCTAACCTTAAGCATTAAGGGTCATAGACAGAAATGTTTTTGTCAATTTGAATTGCGGGTTACTGTGGTCAAAATTGGAGCCATTTGAAGTTTAAAATTACGATTCTCGAATTAACTAGATCGTAAAAACTTTTACGCCTCATTATACCCAAGTGCATATTTAGGATACATTACGTACCTATGTAAAGAGGCATAACTGGTTCTTAAAAAGTTTTGGAATTAGAACAAAAAATGAACTTGTCAGAGATAAAGACTTGAGAATGACAACTCACGACCAGTCCCGGAATCCACGGTGCTGTCAAATGCAGACTATTTCTTCGGACATGGACTTGAACTCTTAGACAAGGTCATAGTCCAAACCAACGCGAGATTGATAATTATAAAGATCTATATTATAAAGATCACTTCCTTCTTGATATCTCTTTAGATTTGTCTAAGAACCCACGAGGCGAAATGATATCAGTAATGAAGCCAAAAAAGTATTCCGAAAACAACAACGCTCAGAATTTCTTAGAAATCTTTCAAGAGAAGCACTTACAATGCTTAAGCAGATAAATGAAATGGAACGGAAACAAATTTGATTCCGGACGTAAACACCGATAATTAACGAAGTATAAAAATATGTATATATTTCTATAAATTTACTCCGAGACGATTGTTCCAAATTCCTAAAGCAAAGACAAAAAGTCTTTCAGGATAATTAACATAAAAGCATCTTCTGATCAATCAGATGCCATTAGAAGAATTGGCCGTTCGACTTTTGATAAATATGACCGAAGTGTTTCGGAAAAAGGAACGAGAATTCTCGAGGCGCAACAAAATGAAGAAATTAACTCGAAATCGGTGAAATAGCGGCAAGATAACTTAATCGCCTGCTCGTAAGAAACCGGTTTTTTTTTCAAAGTAAGGTCAGAGTGGGCTCTTCGTGGCTGTTTGTAATGCCGACAGCGGTTTAAAGAAATCATTTTCTGGGAGAAGTTTCTTTACTACTTAATTACAGCGTACTTTAGAGGGGTGTTGCTTTTACGTTTCTTTTAACGGTTTAATAAACTCTTACGAAAGAATAACTCAATTTCTTCGTTGCATTGGTAATTCAATATTTGCCGTATTTAGCAAGCGAGTTCGTTAAACTAAAAGTCTCGGCTTAATATTGGGAGATGTCAATATCGCTTTCGATACCTAAGTACCTACACACGTGACGAATATCAACAACAAAAGTGCGCTCTGTAAGGGATATATTGGTCGCGTCCCGGATCACGACCAAGTTTTGGAGGATGGTCTAAATATATATCAGTTTATTGTTTAAGAGTTTTAAGACGCATAGTTTCGTTGAGCTTTTCGATGATTACTCAAGGAGTTAAATCTATTTTGATTTGTTTTTGAGCAATATCATTTCTTCGAACAACATGGTTCATTTTTTCTTAACACTTCTTTTATTTGGTTCTGCTCGAATGCATCAACATTAAAATACCTTATTCAGGTGGATTACTCGTTTCAGTATTGTTGAATTTATTCCTGTCATTTCTCGGCTTTTAATAAACGCAGATCTCTGTTTCCTTGAACCACCGGAGCGAGACGAATTATTATTTTTATAGTACGCGCTCAAACAGATTGCTCGAGATTTGGTGCCTTCGGTGTATTTTTTATGAAGCTTTTTGGAGGTGTGTTTTCCACAGGTAGAAGTTTTAATGATGTCGTCTTGCTAAAGCTTAAATTTGAGCGAAATACTCGATAGTGGAATCCATACTAATATTATAAATGCGAAAGTAACTCTGTCTGTCTGTCTGTTACCTCTTCACGCTTCAACCGTTGGACCGATTGAGGCGAAATTTGTCATGGAGATAGTTGGGGTCCCGGGAAAAGACATAGGCTACTTTTTATCCCGGAAAAACGCATAGTTCCCGCAGAAACACAATAACCGAATCCCACGCGGGTGAAGTCGTAGGCAGAAGCTAGTTAAGTATAAATATTCAAGCAGCTTTACTCACTACTAAGGTAAAATAATGTTTTTGACCAAGTAAAATTTCATTAGAAATTTCATTAGTTTTACGTTAAATACCGTGAGAGCTCGGTGATGATAATTTTCGGAAAGCACGTTTTGAATTTTTAACTTATCAAATAGTAGGCGTGCCTCACAACTGAATCGTCTTAATCGTTATTAAAACCGTAATAGAATAACTGACTGCTAAAGAGTATTAAGTCCATTTCCTCCCTACAACGGACAAAATCATCCGCCCAAAATAATTACAACATCCAATTAGAAACCACCTCACAAACAAAGGGCCACGTCGACTTTCACACGAAAATTCCGGATTCCCTCCACAATAGGCACTGTCAGCGGCCAATAATATTATATTTTAAATGCATTAATATGAGAATATGGTAATACCAATTCACGGTCGGCAAGCATCTTTGTTTAAATTGTATTATAGAACTCCGTGAAGTTACATCTTTGTGTTAATGATAAGACGTAATTAAAAGACAAGTGAATATATTTTACTACATAAAAGGTGTGACCACTAAGGATGGATATTTAAATGGTAATAAGGGTAGGATGATTAAAAATGAGTGGGTAAAGAAGTAAGTATTATGTTTATTCAAAGGCCCGGGTGATTTAATTAGTAATTAACGTAGTTTGTTCACCATTAATAATTTTATTATTATGACGGATGATGGAGATACAAATCGAAAACCAAGGTAACTAAAATAACAAAAGATTATACAATTTATTTTAATCACAACCGTATTCTTGTTCACCGAGTCGTTAACAAGAATACGGTCCTCCTAATAAGAGATGACCGTTTTTACCGCACACTAGCAAAAACAAAGACATAGCTGATTTTGAAGAAACCTTGTAATCTTTGCTTTACTTTATCTTTTCAAAATCTCTAAGACTTACTACATAGCGTCAACATTTTGACCTACTTTACTCGGGTGGATACTTCAAGTTTCCGAGTTTTAACTATGAATAGAATGCACGGCCAATCCGCGGACAATGTTGCGGACCCGGCTTAAGTGTATTAAAATTTAACCAGCGATGCTGAGTGGGGTAACGTTTTTACGATCAGGAGGGCTGTAAGAGGCGCTATATAAGGCTATACGCTTAATTCAGGCATTTGAGTGCGTTGGATTAAAATGATTGTGCTTTAGCGTTTATGGCTTATATACGAGTACCTACTAGCTTCTACCCGCGACTAAGCCCGCGTGGAATTCGGTTATCGCGTTCCCGGAGGACTATGCGTTTTTCCGGGATAAAAAGTAGCCTTTGTCTTTTCCCGGGACCCCAACTATCATTAAAATTGTGAACGTGTGTTTGGTTGTTTGTCCTTCTTCCATGTTAGACCGTGCTACGGATTACCGTTTTTTTTATGTGGAGCTATAATTGAAGTGCTGAAGGGTGACATAGTTTAAAATTTGACCGTGGAAATTGTCGCTTAAGGTGGTGAAAATATTAAACATAGACAAGTATAGTTGCTTTGCGTGTAAAAGTAGTAGTTGCAGGTGCGTGTAAATTATATGCTAAGAGACGTATAGACGAACTAAGTATTCGTTACAAGACCTATGTAAACTAACCGCTAACTAGTAATGTCAAGTTGAACTACTGTAATCGTAAGTTCGATTCGTAACATGACACGTAACTTTTAGTTACTTATTTGTAAACTTTAATTAACAAATTTCTTATTCAGTAATTATCAGAAGGCTGAAGTTGAAGAAAACAAACATTTTACCCACTATCACATATTAAACATCGAAAAAAATCCCGGCATCCATCGGGGTGTTATAAAGCACCCAACAGACAGGCGTCAAAACAAAACAGACTGATAACACGATCGATCACATCCCACGCGTTGCCACTCTAATCCATTACCGACCGAGTTAATAAAATCCTGCGTCTTATTTACAAATTGATAAAAGGCTGATAAGTGTTTGATTAGTCAGGTAACAGCTACTGAGGTGTGCTCCTAACATCTTAGCCGCTACCACATGGCGGACACGGCCTATAGAAGCACGATTTCGAACACAATTCGAATGAAGTGTCAATGTTTGCGTGCGAGGACGTCTGTACACTTGTAAATGTGTGTGTACCACTACGCAGGCCAATGATTCACTCTCCATCTCCGGATGAAACAAATGATGGTAAGGGCGAGTTGGGCACGAGTTGCGCGCCGGCTAGATTCAGGCGGGTGATTCCGTGGCCATTCTGTATGTAGTACTATTAAATATTCTGAGTCGCTACGTCAAATTAATGTAGCCTTAATTTGAACTCTACTTGTATGAATTGAAGTTTCTTTCGCGCTCTTGACTTCTTCATGGTAAACGAAAAATGCAGATGAAAAGTTTTGGCACCTGGTATGTCCATGTCCGTTTCTAGTTGAATTATAAATACATTGCAGTCTATAAATAAAAAAAAAGGTAATTCTGAATTCTACAGAAACACTTTCATAAGACTAGATGCAATATCATATGGCTGGTTTACATTAAGATTAGATTTTGCTGTTGAAAAAGATTTTTTTATTTAAAGATTTCATTTTGTGTAGAAAATAAAATAAATTATTATGTACATACTAATTTTATATATCATAAGAACATACGAGAAAACGAGTAGCTTGACCGAAGCAGTTTTAATGATAATCGTATTAAAAGTCAAAAAGAGTCCGGTAATGATCTTGGTAATGGTAGGATAATGTGCTGGCGATAAGCCCACTGCTGATCACATGAGCGGCATAACTGTAAACTAAAGCAAGATAGTAAATTGAAAAAAAAAAAACACAACACAAATCGAGTTAGGCAAATCAAGAGGTTTGAAGTTTTATAATAATCAAGGACCTGGGCGACTGAGCTTCGCTCGGATGAAAAAGCTAAAACTGAGTTTTCTCGTATATGTGACCTAGCTAGATCGATTTGTCGCCCCTACATTCCAAATATCGTCCAAATCGTAACAGACGTTTCAGAGATCGCTTGGATAAATAAATAAAGAAATATACAAGTTTAGCGAGTTTAAGGAATAAGATAAAAATCAATAAAATGTTTATGCATAAACATTTTACATTCGTTCTTCGAGGACATCTGGATAAGAGTTAAAGATGTTGTGAACGAGCTATCTAAGTCGAAATTTAAGTGCAATGTCATCAGAGCATAATAGAGGACATCATCAAACATCACTCTTCCTTTTCAGAGATAAAGCGGACACCACGGGAGCAACGCTTGACGTTTACTTAAAGGATTACACTTTCGAAAAAATGACGTATATCAATTATAACGATCAGGTTAGAAGCTTTTAAGGGATTTTCTAATTGTTTCGACCGTGAGCTTTGACAGCTTTTAATGCTATGTAAAAGTTATCCTTAAAGTGTATTTTTGAGTCAGTAACCTGTTTTATGCGTTTCTTTTTTCCATATAATTTTCAAAATTTCGTGCCTTCATAAAGTAGCAGAATTTAAGTGATTACGGATCATTTGAAATCAATGATCCATTTATTTTCATTTAATTCATAATGAGTTACTTAGTACGTGGTAGGACAGGATTTTTAAATATTAAGCTAAATAAAAGACAGGCTTTCACTAAAGAGCATTTTATGAAAGATTAAAATTGCATATAATGAAACCCTTTATTATCTATTCCAGTTTTCTAATGAAAGCAATTTCAAAAGCGCCGTTTAAAAGGCACTACTGATAAACATCAATTAGTACTAAGTTCAACTAGAAGGAAACCAGCATCCAAGATAAACTATTTGCTTACATTCTGATCACGGAAAATTAAAGTATTTTGGACGATTTACGAAGAGCGTAGAATCGTGCTATTATCATCATAAAGCTTATAAGAGATATTAACCAGGAAAGGAAAAACATGATTTAATTTTGATATTAATTTTAACAATTGTCACTCTCGTTCGTATCCTTCGAGGGAGAGAGTAAGTTTCAGCAGCAGGACAGAAAAAAAAAACTACATTTATTGTAACAATAAGTCTGTAAAAATATATGCAGCGTGCAAGAAGATTCGTCATTAGATTTTTACAAAATGTTATTCTTATAACTTGAGTCATGCATGGAAGTACCTAATATTCCCGTTGGTAACTTGAAAACTGACAATATTAAATGTAGGTATAACTAGATTCTGTTTTGAAATAAAGTGCCTTCTGCGAGAACTAAATAAAACAATTTTAAAAGCGAACAGAGTTGCAGATAGCGGTCTCGAATAACGCTGTCCAATGGAAATTACGCAAAAGCTCTATCAACTAATGAACCTGTCCCGCATTGAAGGCGAGATATTTAATACCCAAGACCAGTAATTATAAGCACTGGAAGTCATTTTGTATCCAGCAATTAAGCCTGCAGTAAAACCTCTTTATTCAACTCTGAATAACTAGAAGCATTAAATTTACCAGTTTTGAATCTACATACATAATGTTGATCAATATGTGAAAAGCGGTCTCAATTGGCAAGGTACTTAAGAGTCCAGACACAAAAAGTTAAATAAGAAAATCGCATTATTAAGGATTAATAATTGCCTATCGCAATTTTCATGAATAGCCGCTTATTATGATCAAGTGGTTTGGATGCTTTCATTTATTGTTATTTCTCTTCGTCGTCGCAAACTCCTTTTATTTGGAAGAATTTGGGTAGAAACGCAAAAAAGATAAATAAAACAGCAAATAAATATTGTAAATAAATTTTATAGTCTTACTTTACAAAATAAATCTTTCTCATAATAAATTATACAGAAAAGTGTAAGAAAATATCATATCATTCAAAGTTAATTTTCAAATTCAAACATTAAATGATAGTCACGATGACATGGCCAGCGTATATAAAAAGTTGTACTCGTACGAACTTTCTAGTAACTAACCATACTATTTTTTGGAATGAATGAGTCTACGCCACAAGTGTTCCACTAACGAACTAGGTGGGTACCAAGAATCGAAATTCCAAGGGATATTCGAGAAACAATTCCAATTCGAGTTCCCTGTACGACGGGCAATAATGTCACAACTTTATTTGATCAGCTTTCAACATGGCATCCATACAAATATTGAATCGAAACATATTTGACTAAGTTCAAACACTGTTTCGGACCAAAAGTCGCCCTCTAATGTTACATACATAAAATGAGCATTGTTAATAATTTTGATGTGATTGAAAATAAAATGCTTATTATTATATAACTTAATGATCAATAAAAACACCATGAATTTCTACATTTTTTTTATTTTTATTAAAACCTAAGTTAGGTATAGAACCATCGTCTTATGAGCCATAAACCAGGCAACGTTAAATAGTTAAAATTATACGTAGGAAGGTATTTAAAGATGTTTTGAATGTATTTGTATCCTGTTATGTCTGTCTGTTGGAGATCAATGAAATAAGCCTTGATGAAATCTTACATTTCTCTATGTGTTGTATTTTGTAGTTCGAACTTACAGTTTCGAGTCACATTTGAGTGACATTTCTTTAAGCTACTTTTTAACTACCTACACACGAAACTAAGATCCGGACCAGACAAAGGAAATCGTACACAACTCAAACAGGATACACGCAAATATTGGATAGCCCGGTCCAATCTTATATGTCATACAATCGTTCATAGCCCGGGAACCGATCATGCATCAAAATGTCAACAAGCTGAGTAGGGACTGAGCGAAGAAAAAAAATGTGACACACCCGATCCGCCCGAGCAATTTGCTTCGGTTAAGGCAAACTATGAAAAAGTAGTAAATACACAAGCATCTTTAGACACATACGACGTTTCGCTTTTAAAATTAGCTGATATATCGAATAAAATATTACTGTGGACGTTTGTCAGTTTCTGCGTGATTTGAATCGAGTGTCACCGAGAGTTTTTGTGAATTGACTGACACCATTCTTAAGAAACTCTATGACAAAGGGAATGGGCTAAAATGATTTCAAGGCCGCGTGGTATGTGAAATCTTCTGTTAATTCAGGTAGGTATCAATATTTGTAAAATACAAATATTCTTATTTACTTAACTGTATTCGGTTTGACTTAGTAGATGCAAACGACATAAACGCAACAGTTACCTTATTATTTTCTTAATCTCTAACGGCCATTTCACCAAACAAGTTACACGATGTGAAAATACCTATAAATACTCGTAATATACGTATGAATAAACTATGAACCCGTGCTCAAAAAAACATTACAAAATATTCCCTAAGTCCACCCATATCTCCACTAACAAGACGGCAGCCTTTAAAGACGTATTAAACCACTTGAGCCTAAAAACCGAACGAAGTTCATAAATTATACTTAAATAGATACTAGTTATTTTAAGTGCGCACTTGAACAGGTGGTACTGCAACCGTTTAGATATTTTTCAACTTACAAGTCCGCTTTTTTGGGTTGCAGATACTACAGACTTTGACGTGACAAAAACGTTTTAATGATTTAAAAAAATGATTTTAACTCATAGTCAAAAGATGTTGTGAAGTTGATATATGAATTAAAATCGTTTTACTTTATTCTTTCTCATAATGTCTTATAAGACATTTAATAAAATTGAACTAAATCCTCAATAGTTTTCAACCAACTCAGTAGATTTTAAGAAGCCGTGGTGACAATTCATAATCCCTGTCCTATAAAGCTGGATATCTTCAGAGGTAGAAAAAAATTGAATCCATCAAAGAATGAGGAAGCGTTAAAAAAACGCACCCATGTTGTGGTCCGTTGCAGATCTATTCACGGGACATCGTCTATTTGTTGTCATTTATGTGCGAAATTTTATAAATCCTACCTTTCACAAACTTCCGGAGTTTTGTCGAATATCAAATACAAAAGGAATACAAAAGGATATTTGTTGCGTAAAGGTATCCAACCGCAAACAGTTGATTTGGACACCGGAACGTCTACTATTATTAAGACTATTGTGCTATAGATACATTAACGGAGGCTATTTAAAACAGCTAGTGCTGAAAGTTTAGAGTTTTATCACACAAATTGTTTTTTTGATTAAATATTAATGAAACCTGTGTAAAATGTCAATGCTCCAATTTCCAATTTCATGAACTGGATGGACATCAATGAAAAAACCTACCTTAACCAAAGTAATAATACGAATTAAAATTATTTAACAATCCCTGTAATTTTCAACAATTTAATTTAAAATATAATACGTGTATTTAAATAAATTGTCGTAAACATGATCAAAAATATAAATGAGACAATATGCTTACCATCTTATCAGCTTCCGATATACTTTAGTAAACAATATTTCCAAGGTTCTTATGAACACAAAAGCAAACCAAATCTGGTTTATCCTCGACGTTCTCATGATTTATAAAGAAATGTTTATCATAGCAAACAAGTTCGGTGAAATAGGATCTTTCTCCCTTTTCGATTTTAGTCAAAACAAAATCAGGATGGTCTTTTGTTGGCAATCCACTCCTGTGGGTATCATATTTAGGAGGGATGAATGAGGTGGGTACTGCGCGCAGAAAAATGGCTTCACTGAATTCGATAGATTATACGTTTATGGAGGCGTATTTACTGATATCGAAGTAGATTTTACAAGAAAATATTTTCTTGACGATAAAATAATCCTGAAGACATAATGATGAGGGTAAAATGACTTTGTAAGCACTTATTTATTTAATTTAAATTTAAGCAAGCATTTATATAGGTACATTAAGTAAATAAACGACATTATGTACATTAATAACGATAACTAATGATAGTAAATAAATTTATAAATAAATAAATAAATATTTATATATATACATATATATTAATAAATAAATAGATATAAGTAGAGAAATGAAACGTAAAAACTGTCAAAACTTCGGACCGTACAAAAATATTTCGCGAAATAAAAGGGCAGAGATAGTGTAATATCCCCGATGGTAAATAAACAGCTTTATACCACGGAATCAAGTTACATGTGTCGACTGCACGTTCCTTTATTATGCTTTTACTATGGAACCCCTTTGTCGGATGAAAAGATTTTTATAAACATGCTATATTGTTTGATAGTATTATTGTTAGCAGCAGATGGTTTTGATGGATAATCCGTCAAGTAAAATCTGTCATATTATTAAAATTATAATAAAAAGGGTTAAGTGTTTAAAGATTTATTTAGATTCGGAATTATAACGTGTCTGACGGAATATGAATCAGTACAATGATAATAAATTTAAAAAGTAACCTATTCTCCTTTGGTGAGGTAGATGGGATGATGGTAAGTAAAGATGGTGATAGCGATCGATTTTGTGCACCTTATTCAGAAAATCCCCTATAATAGTGACAAAAGCCTATCGTAGGGTGTAAACAAACGTCATCATTCCACAGCATTAGGTTACAAGGATTTCGTTCAGTATTTTGTTCTTACAGTTTCTCACTTCGCCTGTTTCTCGCGTTTTCGTCATCTTTTTTAAAAAAAGCACTATAGCTGGAATTAAAGCTAACAGGTTTTTAAAAAAAAACATTATACAATCACCCCGATTTAATATTTTATTTTCTTAAGTCAAGTATTTTTTAGTAATTTGTATTTTAAGTGATATCTTTTAACATATAGAGATCAAAGCACAGCTAGGTCACAAATCAACCAATGTAGCAATAACAGTAATTGTATCACCAATAAATATTAATACACCAGTTTTAACTGTTGATTTATAAACGGTTACAACAAATAAATCTGCCTCGTGACCATTCCGCAGTTAGTTTATCACGATCCGAGGGTTCTGTAGATCGTGATTTCTCCCATCGTGGTACCCTTTGTTACCGTGTTTTGTCTCTGTTTCCCTTTTGATTTATTCTAATGGCTCACTACGATTGGGTAATGAATTTATTAACTCACTGTCGCAGCAGCGCAGCGTAATGATAATGTTTTTATTCTAACATGTTGTTAAGCTGTGTTGTTGCGGTGATATGAATTAATATTGTTATTTTACCCACATAAGTTAAAATGTACTAATAAGTTTACCTATAGATATGTATTATTTAATACCAACAAATACATCATTATAAACTCTTTTATAATTGTATGAATGTCTTATGAATAATCATTAATGTGCTCAATTAATTCTTCTAGTTCAACGCACAAAACTGCGTCGAATCGATATTATCTTAAATACCGCAAAACCTTTCCAATCCCTTTATCTCACTTGACGGCTCAATCACAAAGAGGATCCTCTTAAATACAAATTAATACTATTACTTGTTTTTTACGAGCGTTTAGCTTTTAAACCGGACCTTTTTTAAACTTCTCTTTTTCTAAATCAAAAGGGTTTCGCGCAAACTGATTTACCATGAAAGCGAATTTAATCCTCGAATATTTTCAAAGGCCTTTACCGCGTAAAAAGTAGTAAAAACTATTCGGGTACCTGGCTATCGGAGCCAATAGATTAACATCTTATAGGCAACGTATAAATTTCACGTTTTTGTTCAGTGAAAATGTTTTGCAATATGTTTATTACAGTCACTTGATTCTCCAGTATCGTTTCACAATTCATGGCTTACTATCTTTTTGTGTCCTTGTCACGTTATTGCGTTTTTTTTTGCGTATTGTTACTTTACTCCTGGCTTTTTTTAATCATTAAGCTCTTCCTGTGTCATCCTTACGTGCACCATTGTTTAGAAAATCAAATCACGATTATCAAATCGACAACGTTTAACTCGTGATCGATCAAATTACATTAATGGCATGACAATTTGAACATTTTTCTCAAACGCTATTAACATGTTACGCTGTGGTGTCACGAGCAGTCAATATTAGTCACGTACTCGAAAAGTAGTACGTCTGTCTGCACTATGACGAGTAGAATGTTGACCACTCGCTGAGACCTCTTTGTCTTGCTCATTGTCTTTGTAACAGCGGACACAAAAGTCTGAATGGTGCTACAAAATTACCAAAATACCACCTGCGGCGCCGAAATCAAATGACATCGCAATCTCATCTTTATCTCCATCAAATAAGATAGCCGTCAACAAATCTCCTTTACTAAATCACTTTGTCTTAAGCACTTGTAACTTGTCATAGTTGTCTGTTAATTTGGCCTGTTCTGTTGTACGTGGGTTCTTTTCGATACGCAGAAAAGGTTTTGAGTGTTGAAACATAAAAAGTTTGTCAGTCTTTCTTTTATTGCATTGATTACTCTTTTGTCTCATTCATTACGGTACAGGTTTTTTCTTCTTTTTTGCCGTATAACGTTTGTTGATAGCCATTTAAGTTTTTGCTTGAAGTGGATTACGAGACAAAATTCAAGTTGCATGAAGTATTAGACTTACAGTGGATTAGTTACGTTACTTATTAGGATCAAGCTAAATAAACACAAATAGATTTCCAAATTAAATGTGATTTCAAGTCACGTAGAAGGTACGTTATACATTAATACCGATACAGATCTAAATCAGAGACCCCAAAAGTTTGTACCGAATACTAATAAAGCAAGGGAAGGGAGCCTTTTCGACCTCAAAGGATCAGAAACAGGAAACTAAAGGATCTGTTAAAAGTTTCTAACCTCGAAACACTCGACATTCTTAGCATTATTTGAATATAACTGTATTTTATTGTAAAACTTCAAATTAGAAAGACTCCAACAAAAGACATTAAAGATGAAAATACCAAAATCGTTACAAAATTATGGAGAAATAAAATGACAGGGGCTTAATCATGTTAAAAGTACAATATCGTTAAAAACTGAGAATATTTCTGCGAACCCTACACACGATCGTGATGCAACTACGATTACAGAGATGATATCGAGGAATCAACAATAATGTCTTCATTACGCCAGCCAATTGATTCACTTCAATACGTGACGGACTCAACTGAGTTTTCAAGTCCGTGTTGTAATGTTTCTGTGCGTTCACAAACCGTGCTCTATAAAAATCAAGTGTAGAGGTTTTATTGGCGTGAAATCTTATTTGGGAATCCTGCAAATTAGTTCTTTTTAATATTCACATTTTATAGTTCGTGGTGTTTGTTTGTTTGTCTAGCTGTTACCTCTTCACGCTTCAACGAACGATAAAATTTGGTATAAAGGTAGGTGGAGTCCCGGAGAAGGACATAGGCCAATTTGTATCCTGGAAAAACGCATATTTCCCGTGGGGGTGCGATAACCGAAACCCGGGCGAAGTTGCGGGCAGAAACTAGTTCAAAATAAACTGTTTATTAAATTTACTACCTACCTACAGTAAGTTCTCGTTAAATTTCGTTGCTATTTACGTGTAAAAAGATAAAAGTCATAAAATATCATTCCTCCACAATATTAACAACACAAAGATAAAAAGAAAAGAATTCCTTTGTAGTGCATGTCCGTTTTACATTTTTGTGACGGCAACTTTATTCAAAAGCGATACGTATAGTATTATTCATATTTATATTAATACAAGTGTGTTGTAGAGCTGGGGCGATAACGATAACAAACTCGATATGTCGATATAACTAAATAGTCATGTCTTATAACTGAATGTCACAAATTTGTATTGAGCATAATATGTGGGAGTGTTTAGTGAAAGGTATACCAATCTACTAATTCACGGTTAGTTTCCGAGTAAATTACAAGCGTTTTTGTAGAAGCAAATGGAAGAAAATCGCAAGTCAAAATTTTATAAAAAAAATGTGGTAACATTCATGACATGTTCATTTTTTGTAAGGATGGATAATATTTATATGACTAATTCAATACAAGCTTCTGCAAAATGTAATCTTTCTATATTCTCTCCAAAAAATATCATTAATAAATCTAAAATATCGGCACATTTCACAATCATTATAAACATTTGAAGATTTGTTGCTACAGGAATCTAAAATAAATTAGTTATCTAAAATAAAATGTCACAATTAAATTGACTTCATCGAGTCAAGCCAAAATCAGCTTTGAACATAAGGAACCATAACCATTTTGCTACAAATAGACCGGTTACCCATAGGCCTTTATTCAGCTACAAGTACTATTAGTAAGTGAAACTCGCCGTCTTCTTCAAATCACGGCAATTTTCTATCGACAAATACATCATCAACTCAGACATCCCTACCGTATCAAGTTAAGAATCCCATACAAACATAACTCAGCCTATTAATACCCTGTCAGTGTCCAGTGCGGGAATTAGACAATTCATTAGTTGTAATTGTCTGCCGTGAGTCAGCGGTATTCACCAGATTTAATGACAGGAACGGTAAAAATTGGACTATTCTGCTTTCTATCTTACGAGTAAGTTATTTGTTATTACATATATTTGGGGGGGGGGGGGGGTTATGTCCAGTTGTGGAAGTATTTCGGCTGGGACTTGACATAACATTATTTAATTATTGTTAATCTATTAATTCCACAGGTGTCTTATGAACTTTCTTCTCTAAGCTCACTGTCACTTCAAGAGTTGCGCACTCTGTTACAGCTTTCAGTTAAACTCGCACAGGTGATATGGGTGATATGTGAAAATATTTGAAATAATTATCTCTCTCTCTCTCTCTCTCTTTCTATAGTCTTAAATAGGGATTTCCCTCGCTTCTCTATAAGATCGCTCACGCGTCACGGCGCTCAAGTTAAACTTTAAATCTAGCTGCTTAAAGCTTGGTTGCAGCGCCGCGATGCGTGAGCAATCCAACAATGGAGGTCAACAGAAAAATGTTAAAGATTATTTATGGATTTAAATTTGTTTAAAATCTCAAGTCAATTTACAACTTCAACTACATTGATATTACTGTGTTAAAGAGTCATCACTCATTATTAGTGCTATATACATTAAGAATAATATAATTAATCGCTAATTATTGATAGAAATTGGTGGAGCTTATAAATAAACTGCTTATAAGCAGTAGAAATTAGAACCACCTTAATAATATTCTTCAGCATTCTTAGTTATGAGTCGTATGGCATTTCCTATGACTGTACTCTAATGAGGTGACATCTGGTGGAGATTTTGCTAATGACTTAATGATTCCACGTTCGTGACTACCTATTTTGCAAAAACCTTTAATGGTCGTTACCGCGTGAGCTTTTGAGCGATTGTAATTAATTTGTCGGTTTTTGACACTTGATTTTTCTGAGAACTTTTTAGTTTCTTTTTAAAAAATCTCACAATACAATATATAAGTATAGTATAGTTAACAATCATTTACTGCTACCTTTACTGTCAGTGTCAGTATCATGACCTGCCCACAGTCCACTGCTGGACTGAAGAACTTCTTGAGTAGTAGTCAATACCGTATATAATTTTTTGATGATAACTAAGTATTATCCTTATTCAGTTATCCTTATGAATTCACTAACAACCAGTAACGTTATTGGAACTTCACAAATGCAAATCAGTTTAACCTTTTTCAATTCAGTAAGCATTACAGCCCGTGGCCCGACGAGCTCTCATTGAGTTACTATTTAACCTGAAGATTTATTCAAAACAGAACAGCCTTGCCGACGCCTCGTCCATATAAATGACTTAGCCGTATTTTGATACTTCGATTTTCTCTTCGTTTGGTAACAAATTTTGCTTTTTGCGTCAAGAATATCTATCGGCTTTGATTTGGATAACTTGAGTTTGAAAATGTTTACATTAAGTATTATTAGGTTTTTATAAAACGCGTGTACAATAACTAAATGCTAATTAATCATGATAATTATCATCATCACAGTAGTCATATTCGTTTATAGGTTTTGGTCATTAAAATAGTATCTAAATAATGACACTTACCCATTGCATAATGATGATGAGCAAAAACGTCATCAACACGTTACATCCGATCAATTCAAAGTACGTCACTAACTTTAGCATCTCTAGAAGATTTATATCGTCGTTGAGTATGAGCCAAAGGTTACACTACCCCTTCATATGTAAACCTTTTGTGACCAAACATCGATCCAAGTGGACCAACCCTTGCTCTCCCCTGGGAGGCATGAGACCTTAACTGGCTAGGGAAGCTCTAAAGGGCCAAGGAAATATAATGTCGTGGACTTCACCTTTAACATTTACGATCTTTGCATTTTAAACTACGTATCTAAGGGATAAATTGGAGCTAAGTAACAAACAACAAAAACATGCGAGGAATGTATAGGAATCTTCTTAATAGCTTCATTTGTTTCAAACTCTAGTACTCCTGTCTGATCAATAGCAAACATTGGGTTGCCAGTTAAATTAAACGGCACATCATCAATTCGCAGCACAGTAGTCAAGCCAGTAACTGCTTCTACTTTTCAAACGAAACTAACTTTATTTATTTCCATTTTATCACCTTCAATTCCAAAGGCTCTAAGAATGACTCTATTAGCATATGAATATCTCGTGTGAGCACAAAAAAATCGACATTAGTCACACCCGTATCTTTATGAATGCCGCTTCCACGGTCGCTTTGCTTCCACAGGTCCGGCGTTTCAAAATGGCCGTTTAGTATTCAAAGAGCACATGCTTCATAATTCCACTGCTGCTTAATACAGGCTCGCACTCGACCACCGCGGTTCAAAACCATATGGAAGATCTACCTCCCCCCGATTGGTGTTCAGAAAATGGACTTCCGCGGAGGATGAGCGCCGGTAACGGCAGGTCAAGTTAAGCTGGTCGCTTTATCTCATACTTGCCCTCATCTCTTTGTTTCACAAAAACGTGATATAAAAGATTAACTTATTAGTATTCAGAGGACAGACGCAGATCGGTCGGTGCCGCGTGAGAAACGCATGAAACGTACTGAAACTTGGACAATGAACTAAGAAATCTTGCTTTTCCGCATCGTTTATCAAAGAGATATGCGAATAAAGACAGCCTTTGATGGCAGGCAAATAACGTCGCACCTGCAAATGCTTCATGGATTTGACCCAGAAACATTTGATTATGTAGCCATCGCAAAAAAAAATACAATAAACCGAAATGCTTCCGATTACGTCGGTATAATTGTTCAGTTTTAACAGTATCTTAAAACTCAATGGTTTATATTTAGTTAAACTTTTCTTACGAGATTGTATTGCTGTGTACACCAACGGTAAAGGTAATACAATTACTCAATGAAAACAAAGTTAATTTTAAAGTCAAATCCGGAATTTCTTTTAATTGAATTAGCACTCTGACTCGAAGCGAGCAACATTGTACCAACAAAGTTCACTGATGAACGCGTTTCCCAGGAAACTATTCGAGAAATCAAGAAAGTTTTCCCCATAAATAAACTGTCAAGAGAATCGCGATCTAATGAAAGAAATAAAGCAGCTTAATTGATTCTTGAGGAGTGAATATGCCTAAAGCGTAGACCATTAGCCTTTTCAGGCTCGGCTTGTTATTTCTTGCTGCTATACTCGTAAAATATTCTATTGGCCGTAATATGGGTTTAGAACTATCGTAAACTCAAGTTTTAACTATTATTTGGTTGATGTGAGCCAACATAGAAATTAGCTAAAGGTTAGTTTGAAGGTTTTATGTTGTTTGCGATTAGCGTTTTGTTTCATTCTGTTTACAGTAATTTAACAATGGTCAGTGGACGTAAAGCAATTGATTAATTTAACATAATATTGTTTTGCTATCAATGGCTATGAATGTCCAAAATGTAACTGAAGAGTTAAGAAGGCCTTTTCTCAACGATGGGCCCTTAAGCAGAAAAAAACATATAGAATCTACTCAGTACTTTATAGCCTCTGCCCCCGATTTCTTCCGCGTTGAATTCGGTTATTGAGTTCCGGTTCCGGGAACGTTGCGTTTTTACGGGATAAAAATTATTCTACCTATGCTCTATGCTATGGAAATGGGTATAAACGGGATTTTACGTTTTAATGTGTTTGTCAGGTAACTAATCAGTAGTGTATCTATAGCTACAGTAATGAAATATCCAAAATTAACTATTTTAGTACAACTAAAACTAACGGTTATTCTCTATAATATATTATTGTGAGGTAAGTAAATATATGCATAATGTACTTTCTCTATAATAGGTCCGTGTTTGTAAATTTTCCACGTATCCTAGATTCCGCAGAAAATTCTAATCCACCGGCGGCAAAGACTTATACAGCTGAGATATGTCCAAAACGGGTTGAAACGAACAATTTCTGGCTTTGATCGCCAGGAGCATAAAGACGGGGCATCACGAACCGGCGTGGGCTCTAAATTTGCCTCGCTCTAATGGTGCAGCGCCATAAGTGATGGCTTTAGAACGTAAGGAGGGTTTGATAAGTTTATTTAAATAAATATTTAATACTTAAGTCGCGTAGAGAAACTGTCGTTATGTATTAAAATAAAAAATTAAAAGGTTATACATCGGCTTAAAATAAGAAAACTTAATACATAAGTTAAAAAGTCAGAGAAATGAATTGAGTTGACTTTTAAAGATTTCAAATTAATAAGGAAAGAAGAAGTATCATCATCATCATCATCATTTCAGCCAAAAGACTGCTGGACATAGGCCTCCCCCAAGGCTCGCCAATCAGACCGGCCCTATGCTACTTGCTTCCACCGGTTTTCCGCGATCTTCACGAGGTCGTCGCTCCATCTTGTTGGAGGCCTACCGACAGCTCGTCTCCCGGTTCGCGGGCGCCACTCGAGAACTTTCCGGCCCCATCGGCCATCAGTCCTGCGAGCAATGTGCCCCGCCCACTGCCACTTTAGGCTCGCAATTCTTCGGGCTATGTTGGTGACCCTAGTTCTACTGCGGATATCCTCATTTCAAGGCTCTAAATCACTCAGAGGGCAATGGAGAGGGCTATGCTCGGGGTTTCTCTGCGTGATAGAATCAGAAATGAAGAAGAAGTATGAAGGGATATATTGAAGAATTGATATAAAAGAATTTACTCAACAATTAAGTACATGAAAGAAATCTAAATATTACGTAACGAAATGACATATAAATATTGTAGGTTATAATTTATGTCAAATGTGACGTTAACTATGACAAAACTTGATATTTTGTTCAGACTCAGTTTTATTCATAGGTAATTATTTCTCACGAGTCGAAAATAAATACTGACGTTATTAATTACACACGTTATCAAATAACAAATCTCAAAATCATGTCTTATACAATTCATAGAGACGCGAAATACGTTTCTGCCATGCCACAAAATTCCTAACGAATTTCACGTGCTTCGTGTTTATGACATTAAGCGACGATAAACAGTCGACTTCTAAATAATTAACTCTTTATGTATAAACTTGTACCGCAAACATCATTATGGAAGCCTTCCGAGGAAACTGCTGTGGAAAGGTAGTAATTATTACGAGCGACCAGTATATCTTGAGCTACAATAGTTCTTAGAACTAAATTTACTTCGTCTTCTTCATTAAGTGGATCAGGAAAGGCCAAGTTACGCTGGAGATGAGAGATCATTATCAGCTAAGCCTTTTGATTGAAACTTGATACGATTCTGGCTTTAGTATAAATTTCAACGGCTTTATGTCAAAGTATTTTATGAATAGTTATGGAACCGATGAGATTTTAAAATTTTTGTTCATCATCATCATCATCATCATTTCAGCCGAAAGACGTCCACTGCTGGACATAGGCCTCCCCCAAAATTTTTGTTACTTTGTTGTAAATCTTGTTGGATTTTATGAGGGTTTAATCTCTGGTTTATAATATTTGAACGTTACGATGGTAATAAAGAACGTAGATCTCATCACATTTGCAACTCATTATTTCTATTAACGCTATGAAATACTAGCTAGAGACAAGAGTCATCTTCATTAATAAATCATTCGTCAAATGAAAGTATTAAATATAGCCACTAGAAGTAGAAGTAGGCCATACTAATAAGATCGATATTCATTGTAAACCTTCCTTTACCAAATTTTCCACGAGTAAAAAGCATCTCCTTACATCAAATCATTATCCGAAATTTCACAAGGCAAGTTCAATTTTATCTGTCTCATTACCATTCTATACACAAAGAGACGTAGACACAAAGAAATAACATTATCTTCACTTCTATAAATACTGCATCCATTTTTAAATAAGAATTTGCTGAAAGAAAATAAAGACAACAAAGAAACCTTTGAAATTCGCGAATTATTTAGCTAACACTAAAATCAGAAAAATAACTGACGTTTTAGCTAGCTCTTACTCGCAAAAGTGAAGCAAATTCGAAGCAGCCTTTCGTGAGATAAAATGATTTTTTTTTCGTTAGCGGCTCTTAGTCTATAGTAACATTACGCAGAGAGTTCATAACTTAGAAGGATCCGCACATAGAAGATAAGGATATGTGCAATTTACGTTACGGCTTTGGAGAGAACCCTGGAACTGAATGGTTCAAATAGCTCCAACAAAGGTTTATCGATACTCTCGCTTTAGCGGGTCGGCATTAGGGGAACGGGAATGAAACCGAGTAAGACTTTGAAGATGAGAATGCAAATGAGGATGTAAAGCATTTTAGTGACTATTCTAACTTCAGAAAGGGGTTATATGGTTATTGAATTGTGCTCGAATTTGTAGACACTAATTCAGAAAGTAGAAAGCTTATTATTATTCAGTATATTACAGTTCTAGACGGCAATCATAAAAAACTGATAAGAGGTAAAGCATTTTTTTGAAGTAAATATAAAATAAATATGAGTTCAAAAGCAATGAATATGAGTATGAAGATCCCCTTCAAATCGGGCCTGATAAAATCCTGAACAATATAGCTGTAGCGACCGTTCTATTACACTGAGTGTTATTTACCAAACCGATTCAATCAAGGCTGCGAGCGGTATAAATGCTTACGAAGCTAGAAAGTAAAAATACCTACTGTTTTTATTTTGTTATTTTGTCTGAAGCCTTGATACAATGTAATTTAGTAGGTACCTAAACTATAGAAAGTTTTGGATTACCTATTAGTTTTAAAATTGATAATTTTAACTCCGTACGTTTAGGTGCTATAATATAATGTATATTAATTACTACATAATATCCTCAAATGTATTCTGAATTTTAAATAAAACATTATAAATTATGATAAAATTTAGCCTAAAAGTTTTTTGACTTTTAATCTGGGTATACTTCTGTACCAAAATTCATCTCGTTGCGTTCTAAGTTGTGAAAAAACAATAATCGGAGTATCCTATACAGCCTATTTACCCACTGCTGGACATAGGCCTCCTCTCATCACGAGAGGGTTAGGGCTTTAGTCCCCACGCGGGCTCAATGCGAATTGGGGACTAATCACAGTAAATCAGAAGAATAATTGGAAGTACAACTGTTTAGAGACTCTTAGGGTCCGATCAGTATGGCTTCACGCCAATCAAATGACGTAGAGCTCAGTTTCCGCAACACCAAATACATTGGTCGAGCAAACCCAAACGTCGGTACCTCGACTCCGTAACGCTATAAAACAAGTCGACGCAATCTCCACATCGTCTGGCTGATAAATCCTGCCCATAGGATATACTGGAAAGGCCATTAATTTATTGACCGCGATAACGTAACAATTAACGTTAGGGTTTACGTTGGCGATAAGTAATTGCGCGTTGGTGGTGCTTTATGTTCCCTTACTTATGGGAGCCTTGTCTGTTTTTTTTTTGTGACTTCACCAATAACGCTTTGACTGTTTAGCTTAAAAAAACATTCTTTAATATTGATATTTGATCTGGTTTATTTATTAGAGGTAAGTGGTAAGTACACAAGAGTCAATTGAAAAATTCTAGCGACTTTCCCCAGGCGGCTTTGCAAAGGTAGTAGAGTAATAAATAAATTAAACTTACACCAAAATCCCCGTGAACTCTTCTATAATCTATAACTGATTAACCGCATAAAAATGCGTTCAGTAGCTAGGTTTGGAGTTTGTGGAGCAGCGCGACGCGGCGAGGAAATTTACTTTTTAAGTAGTGATAGTGATGATAATTATAACAGGAGCACAAAACCGTTTCTTTTTCTAAACCAATCTTCACGGAGCTAAAACAGAAATGTAGACTTTGATTATAATTATAAAAAATACCTATACAACATAAGAAACAGGAGATGCGGAAAGGTCGCCCTATGTAATATATTTGTTTATTGAAATAGGAATATTGAGTATGAGTAGGTACTTAACGTAATGCCCAAGTTAAACGCCATTACTTGATGAAAAGCTTAAAAAGTGGTGTTCTTGATATAACAAATAATAATACTTATAATGTTTATTCTAGAATCGAATTCTACATATTACATATTATTCAACACTACATATTCTTGTAACACTATATAATTACAAGAATTTTCAGAGCTTTGCTCTTTTCAGTTGCAATACCGCCTAAACAGGGCTTGAATGAATGAATTAATGAATGAATGAATGAATGAATGAAGATTTATTGTGTTTGAGTTAAGGTACAGAAGAAAACAGATGGTCAATGCTTAAACTTAGGTACTTATCGCTTAACTCTACCCTTTCGAGTGTACACAAGTAGAATAGAAATAGAGTTTAACTTTCTTAAATAATTACATATATCTAGTCATAGCGCAAATTATAAGTAATATAATAAGAATCTTGCCCAAATAGTTTTTTTTTTTATTAATTTAAATGTGTACATAACAGTCAATAAATATATTAATAATAAATTCAATAATTATAATTTTAATTGACAATAAATCTTGGAAGTTAGTAAAAATTCGTAAAAATTTCACATTAATACTTAAAATTTAAATTATTTAATCTTTTCATCATCGAGGTATTCTCTCACGCTGTAGTAACAGCTTTACCTGTTTCCAACAAAATGTCTGCACAGAAGAGACTTTAATTGCTAACTTCACATTTATCTATCCGTTGATATTACCACAGACGATTCCTCTTAATTAAGCTAAACGTTGTAATAAACCGTAGATATGGGTTTTTATATTGCTTCACATATTTTAGTGCTTTTATTATATTAAATCGCAAGTTAATGATGACCGTGACGTTTCGATAAAGTACTGATTGACTCGCTGGAATTATTAATATTATGGTGCTGTAAAATTGTTCCACAATTCAGAACTAATATATAAAACCGACATTTTGATGAATTACAACTGATTGGCTAGAATAAATACACGCGAGCTAGTAATTGAGAACTTTACTGCTTTATACAAATCGAATGTTATAAAGCAGCCTTTTCATAGTGAAATTTGTAAAATAATTAAATATGTAATTGTAGTATGTGTATGTACAAATCGAAGCGTGTTTTTTTCTTTATCATGAACACAATTTCGTAAACTCAAATAGAAAATCTTTACACAGAACCATCACTAGGCGTGCCATTCTTCCATAATATCTATAAAAAAGAAGATGCACTTCAATTCTCGCAACGGTTAAAATCTATTCAAATTACACAAAGACACTCGAATGAGCTGTAAAACAAGCCACCTAAAGGTTTCAAGGGCTATAACAGAATCACGCAGCAGTAAACCAAGTGGTTCTATAGCCTTTGGCCGGGATGGTGCCTATTGTTAACATTGAACAGAACCTTTTGAATGGCGTTATCATTTTGCACTTTTAATATTTGAAATGTTATCATTTTCGTGCAAATGCACAGGTTTGTTACAACTGGCGCCCGTATGTTATGACTTATTTTTGATCGTATAATATAGAAGTCTTTTTTAGTTTAGTTGAAATACTGTAAGTACCTACATCTTTGCACTCATGTACCTAATGAAAATACTTGTAGCATTAAGTTTGTCTTTGTTTGACATTTTTGTTGTTTTGTTCAAGAAAGGGTTTAAATTTAATAATAAAAAACAGCACATGATTTTCACAAGGTCCTATAGTTCATTAATAATGCAGTATATAATTTGTAAGTTAGCAAAATGATTACAAAAGAAGCAAGCATGAAGTTCAGTTTTCAAAAAATAGATGATCCTGATTAAATAAGTACTACCTAACTTAAAAAAACTAACGAGTACCAAAAAGTTTCGCTGGTTTATTTTATATATCTACGTTAATAAAAACGGTTTGATCGTCAATATGTCACACTGTTTATTGGTCTTTTTAAACCCGGAAACAGTCCTGTCAAACCGTAAGAAACCCTAAACAGCGTTACATTCTTAAAGGCAGTAAAATAATTTAATGCGGATACTGGGGCCCTATAGAATTGGACCGTGACGGAAACTGCAAATTTAAGTCTTACATCAACGCAGCATGGTCCTAAAAACGCAGTAACCCATAGACAATAGTGTAAACTTGTAGTTCCTTGTCTATTGAAGTTTTCGTTACTTGCTTAATGAGGACGTGTTAATAGACACTTCCTTTCCTTTATGTTAAACGAAGGGTTAGTAATCAGGTTTTTTTTTTCTTTCATTGCTTTACGTGTATCTTCAATTAGTGTTTAAACGAGTTTTCTTGAGTTAAACTTTAGAAATATGCCTATAAAGGACCACGCTTAACTAGCTTAAGTAAATAATTATATGAAATACCTATGTCCATTAGGTTCTTAAAAATTTTATATCACTAAATAAATATCTGAGTTTAAAAATGAAATATCAACACTTATTACCAAGTTATCGATTAAAATTGGTTCACAAGTCTTGAGCAGCCTAAAAAGTATTCTCAAAGTAAATTAAATCAAGTATCCCTGTGAAACGAAACGACCATTAAAACTTCTCTAAAACATTATTCATCTAATTTTATTTTTAACTAAAGATTACAGCTAAATATCTATAGATTCCGTCTACGAAGATGAACGATTACTTAATTTTAAAACTTGGCGCAATTTTGACGACGTTACAAGTTTGCCCTTGATGTTTAATAAATCAGCATCGGGGGTTCGCTATTTTAATTTTGACGATTTTGATATTTTTCCAATTTATGAGGGTTAACTTTGATGAAGTTTTTTGAAGAACATCGTTCTTTATTGATTGATGATAGCCTTAAATTTTCTTATTCATTAAAAGCTTTGTAATAATGGAAAATTGTTTTTTTTATGAATATATTTTTGGGTTGACTTGGTTACGTATATTAGAGAAGAATCAGTCGTAACTGGTAAAGCGATCATACCTAACCTAAAATCAAAAGTATAAAACTTTAAATTGGTGTTGTCAAATTCCGTTACACGCTAACTTTGATTTGTCATCCAAAATTCATATATTTAATATGGAGAGATTGGTTTTGGCCAAATTTTCCTCAGTTACCTGCGGTGACAGGACACGGAAACTTTTTTAATAAAAAATATACTGGACGACCAGCCGCTACATACTTTACGATCTCCTTGAAATTTGTTAGCAACGTTCGTTATTGGATAGTATTATCTTCTATTTAAGATCATGGTTTCTCAACCTTCTTTAACAAATTAACATTTTGGTAACAAAAATACTACCAATTATTAGCCCTCCTATTTTTCTTTGGCTCTCAACCTTCTCTTTCTAAGAGGACAGTTTCATGTCCTACCACCAAGTAGTATGTTATTAAACCTCTAAATATATTGTTTTGTTTAGTTGTTTAATCAAAGTAAAGAAGTCCTATCGTTTTCAGTTAAAAATAATATTCGTACCAGCCGTCCCTCTGCCGTGATGTATGTAACCCGGGTAGGACCATTTTTTCCCATTCCCGTAAGAATTTCGGGAAATCTTCTCTTAGTGCTGCTCTACATTCTCCAAGGAAACTTTATGGCATATTTCGTTTACTACGACCAGTAATTTCGGCTGTGCGTTGTCTGTCAATGAGTCAGATATATAGTAATATTGCCGGAAAGTTTTATACATTTATTTAATTGTTACTTAAAACTTAAACTCCCCACACAACGACAAATCCATAAATTTCAATCGACATCCTTATATAACCTTGACCAAACAACAGCTTTATTTCCCTAAATTTAAGTAGGTAATATATTTATTGCCGTAATTGGTTCAATTTACGTCAGAATTTCTCTTTAAAGTTGTTTATGGCGGTCATATTTTAATCAGGATTGAAATATAATACCAGGACCGGGTAGCAATGGACCATAATGCTGCTTACGACAAAATTTGTTCAATATTTGTACCATAAATCACAACGTGATCTGGCTCCCAATAGGAACCATGGGACTCCTTATCCCGAATTAGAAAGTAACGATTTTGTTTGAAGCTATAAAAATAAACATGGCAATGACTTGTTGCGCGGATCTGATATAAATCGTTATTTTTATGAGGATGGATGGCTTATGACAGAATAATTGCAGAAAATGAAACGATTGGAATCAATCAAGTAAGTCCTCAAAACGTAAGTATTTACGTTATTATGACATTTTTATTTGAACTTAGTTCTTGCCCGCAACTTCGTCTCCATGGAGTTTCATTATAAACTGACGCCTTCCATTTAACGCCCTCAAAAAATTTATTTCCTAAATATTTTCCACCATGCCGCTAACCTCGGGTTACTCTCTTAATTTAGGTTTAATGGTAACTTAACTCGAGTGCAATCATTCAACTTGATGTCCTAGCATAAACTTCATATTTTGACATGAACTGTTTGAAAATCAACGGTCCATAACTCAGTGATCCCAGCGAGATCAAAGAATCGAAATTAGACTGTTTACAAGATGTCCGGATCTGATAAAATAAATGTTTGGGATTGTACGTAAACACTGCTTGCGGAATGTATGCAATATTTTACGACGGGAAACGTGAGTATTGGCGTCGTTTACATTACGAGGGGTATTAAAGATGTTGATCACAGATGGGTTTGTAATACGACTCACGATGTCTCATACACTTAAACTGCAGATAAAGTAGCTTTTGAAAATTCGAATAACTTTTTGAACAACAAATGTCTTTGAAACTGGTCAACCTTTGCTTCCTATATTTTAATAGCACTTTTAACAGCGCAAATGTATTCACTGTAATTTCTCTATTAACTCCAAATAGTGCTATTGCAGAATCGTGAGTATACTTAAGTCCATTACCATCAACGTCAGAGTCACAATCATGTACTGGATCTCCACTAATGAGGATCCTTGCATTACCTTAGAGTCTTAGACTATTGCATTATCTATGCAGCCTGATGGCGTCCATGTCGTCCTTTATCTGGCCAGCCAACATCAACCTCTACCCAGTTACTGCGCCCCTGGTACCTAGATTAGATCCGGTTAATTAAATGTTGTGTGTTTGTTTTCGTTATATCTGTGTGAGAACGGTATTGCACGGCACGTGGAGTTTAATTTACGATATTGAATAAGTAATTATTTTTAGCGACTTTGCAGCTGTGAGCTGGTATGTTTTTTATATATATATGAATCTTTAAAATGTTTACCAGGTGATGATGAATTTGAATTTACCTTAATAGCAAACATGGATTTTCTGTCGATGGCGCGTTCGAATGATCTTTTCGAAACGATATCTCGACTTAAATTACGTTAAGTGATTCCCCTGTTCTTATATTTTCATTCATTGCGACTCTAATAAATCTTTCTACTTTTCTCCAGCTTTGATTTTCTCAAAGATCTATTTTCTTGCCATCAAATTTAAATGTATTGTTCAGATTTATATGGAGTCGGTCGGAAAGTCGTGCCAGATCTGCCAGTTAAAATAAATATAAAGACACCTCTTGAATAATGTGAAGTTGCTTATTTTGTGGAGATGCAGATACTATTTTACTGAGAATTTGAATCTGATTTCGACCCAAGAATAGTTGCAGTGGTAACAAGAATAGTCAGATTTCAATTCACGCCATAGAATTGAAATCAAACTATTGTGATTTAGTCAAAATACATGTTTTTGCTATAAAAAGGATAGAGCGATAAAATTAAGTACTGTAACTGCGGAGACAATTTAAAATTTATCTTTATTTACTGAAGCTGCAAATATGTCGGTATATTCTCCATTTGAAAAGGTGTTTGTTGAAGCGATATTGAGTTTTATTTCCAAATACTTCTGATAAAAAAAAAAACATATTTTAAGCACATACTTCAAAGCCAAACTAAGCTCCAATAAGAAAATAAAAATCTCTGATAAAAACCAGATATCTCCAAAGGACATTTTCATATTATTTACAAAGTCATAAAAATAAAGCCTTAAGTCGTCACCACAGAAATTCCCGCATAATAGAAGTTGCTGCGAAGCTCCCTCAGAAGCCTCCGAAAGCTCCTTGTATTTATTTTTCATTTTTCGTCCAAACTCTAATGATCTTTAATGAAAAGAAGCCGATACAGCCACAGTTTTTGTTCGCTTTGGCCCCAGTACTTTGAAAAGATGTTTCTTTTCAAGTTGGCTTATTATTTATAGTTGAGTGATCATAAATATTTTGAGTCTGTAAATTTTTCGGAGGAAATGAAACTTCGAAGGAAAATGTAGGGAATATATTAAGATGTTACATGGAATTAATTAAGTTGCCTTCAAACCTTTAACGTTTGGTACAATAACTGTAAAAGACAGCTTTAATAAGAAAACCCGACATTTAACGTTTAAAGGTAAGAGATAATTCAAAAGATGGCTTGTTAAATTTTATGATAGCCAAAAGCGTACTAACAATTATTCAATCGACGGTTAACTTTAACGAACATAATGTTAACGATGTAGTAAAAATAAAAGATGCAACGAAAAACGTGAAAGTGACTTCCATCGAGAACGTTGATAGAATGGGTACATCCATCATAGAACGTCAGTGCAGGCATGTTAACCAAGCACTACATTTGTTAAGAACTGTGCGCCCAAATACCGACCATGATGAATTTACTGGTCCAGATATACGAGGTGCCAGTAACGTGTTACTTTTAGTTGACGACGAAATATTTTAATGATGCTGAATAGTTTAGTCGTGAGAAACTTGTCAAAATAAGTAATAACAATATATCAAAAACCATCGTCAACGTAATCTCTTCAACAATAATTACAGCTAAACCAAGTTCATATTACAAGTTTATGATGAAAACAGGCTTGTTAAATTAAAACCATACATGTCACACTAATGACACCAACACAATTATCCTTGTGGACTCAGCAAATACAAAAGGAGACGAAACAACGCGTCAGCAATTCAAAGCAAAGTTACTTGAAGCGTGCATTACAGAAATTAGACTCAACATAAACATTATAAGCGGCGTAATTAGGGAATTCGAGCTTACTTGTTTACAGTTTGAGGGGTCCTGAATCCTGATTCGACGAATCTCGGCTATTGTCTTGGCACTATCTGCGAATGGAGAAATTTTCGGTTACCGGTTTGCTGGCCGATTATGTGGGTGTTAATGGTATCTGTCAATTGTTTCCTTTTACTCTGAATGTCTCGCCACTGCTATATGCTTTTATGATTGTTCATGAGGTTTTTCTTAATTTTGTTTTTGAAATAATAACGATTTTGAAATCGGAATGGTAATGAACTTTTCACGCGTTTCTATTCAGTTTTAACAGTACAGTTATTTATTATTAGTAGCAAGAATTTAATTTTACTTGTGATCTTTTATTTTTATCAAAAATAGCAATGAATCTCTGATCTGTTATTTAAACACTCAACAGGAAGTAATGATGCATACCATAACGCGTCGCTTAAACCTTTCTAACACAGCCCAATTCATCAATTCATTCCCAAAGCTGTTGTTCAACCCACGGAAATAATTCTATTAACCTGCACAAATACAAGTAATTACTATCAAAAAAGCTCAGCTTCAATCACAAACAATACTCCATTGTTATAATGAATTGTTTTGTTATGTGTTCATCTTGAAAACGCTATTTCATTGTTATTATTTATTCCACCCACGTACTTAAATTTGAATAGTGCTTAAAATAATGCAAATCGATAAACTTATTATTTGTTTCCGATTCAAGACTACTACAAAGTTTCAAAGAGATGCATATCTATTTGTAATGTTAATTTCCGATAGCTACTGCAAATGTTCCGCACAATTTCCAACTAAGATCAGATTACAGAATAACTAAAATGTTGCATTAACATCATAACATTTCCCGTGTAACCAAATCATTTCGTGTTTCCGCTTCACGTTCGCTTCCATTAAAGCGCTGTCAGCCTACATTGTAGGCATCGCACTAATATCATTTGGCATGTGTTTACTTTCTACAATCAAACAGATCACATTAACCGCATCCGTTATATCATAACTGACCGTGAAACCAGGAAAACTGGCAAACTTTGGTCCGACACAGTTCACAGCACAGTCACAAATCCCTCCGTCGGCTTGCAGGCACTATCGCGGGCAAACATCCCTATACAAACACGACTGATACGATGTTTCGAGCGCGAACGAACCGTCGGCAGCGACGCGCATCCCCCGAAGTCCGGAGAGCGACTGACTGGCGGAATCATGTTTGGCTGCGGGGCACACCGGCTATTGCATCCGAGCATAAACGAAAACGGCCGAATGGGATTTTAAGGTGTGAACGAGACACGACGCACTTTCACGGGGAAGGAGCGAGACGGGAGAACAGGTAGGGTGGGAGTTGCACCAGGGTTTCATCTATGCAGGTTTGGAGATTGGGAGTGCATGCGATTATGAGCGGAAGCCCGCGCCAACCCTGGGATAACGCTGATTGCTCTTGAGACGAACGAGGCCAACAATAAAATTGATCACAATTCAGGTCAATCAAGTCATTAGGGTTGATAGATAACGATAAAACAAATATGACTGTAGTTTGTTGATTTGATTGTCGAAGTGTGCTGCGTTATTGTCCGCTAGGGAATTGACCGTTTTGTATCCGTTGTTATACTTAATTGCAGCAATGCATCGTAAAGTTGCCATGAGGGTTCATTTATTTCTGTTTTTTTTTTATATTTTGTTCGTCGTAATTTTGCTGTCGTTAAATGTAAGTACAACATTTTGTTGGTTAATGACCTCAATAGGTGCAGCCTATTAAATCTAGGAAATGACTTTAATACATTTCCCACAAATAAAAGCTGATCGAGATGAAATCCGGTTCTAAAGCTGTAAACTTATTTATTCAAAACAGTGAACTTCACGTCGTATAGTAAAAAAGTTTTTTTCATATCTAAGCTTGAATAAATAGACAAACAAGCGCTCATAAAGCCCTCAGGTATGTTGACGCAAAGCTCTCGGCATAATATGGAGTATGTTAAGCCCTCAATAAAGAGTCGGATCAATCAGCTCGTCTTACGTTATTTTACTACATAGATGATTGCATGTACGTTCGAGTGCATTCCGAACACGTATTGAAAGTTTCCTATGACATAAACATAAGGTAATTAAAATTCAAGTCATTGATACATAGCATAAGGTGAAAATAGCTAAAACTGAGTTTTTTCAGATATGAGACAAAGATAGCTGGATCAATTTGTCGCCCTCGAAAACCCCTATATTCCAAATTTCGTCCAAATCGTTAGAGCCGTTTCTGAGATCGCTTGTACAAATAAATAAAAAGACATAAATATGTATACAAGATTGACGCTTCTAAAATATTGGGATACTAGGTACTATCCCTAGGTAGTTTCTAATTTACTTTCTAATCAGATTTACGAATAATAGATATTTTACAATAAATTTGAATGTGTTTTTGAAAATAGTGTATTAGCTAAAGTTTAACTCAACATTGAAAGGGAGGCACGGATTTGGTTATTATGTGAACAATGAATACAGGTCATAAGGTCAGGCTTATGACAATAACTTTTAAAATAAATAAAATAAATTGTGTAAAACCACTTATTGACCTCACCTTTGGAATCTTTGAACTAGTTGCATACTAATTGTTCACTGATACGAGCAAGTCAATTAATATATTCGAGTCAATCAACAGTCAATTAGATTTAATGGACGACATCTTGACATTGCTCACTGAATTGAGGTATTAAGATACTGACAATAATTAGTCAGTAATAAAGTCAAGTGGAAGACCGGTCTATGTGGTAAACCTTATGGGAGGCATAATTTGACAGTGGACGTCTTTAAGCTGAACAAAACGATGATGCCGATGACATTGCAAGTTAAAATGCGACATTCTTAGATATTAGGGCGAGGACTCTTAATTTAGCGAGTATTTTGGCATTTTTAATATTTTGTATGATGCAAATTACTTATGTTCTTTTATCACAAAGAAATAACTATCAGTAAAGATAGGGAAGATAATAGGATTCTGCAAGGCTACAGGAAGGTTCAACGGGGCAACGGCGCTGGGAGCGGATAACCCGTAATCCCAGGGGAGACCGGGGAAATGGGTGAAATGGTTCCGAATGGAGGACCGATCACCCGACTGAAACCAGGCAGTCGTCCCCTCACATAAATAATAAAAATAATAATAATCAGTAAAAATCAAAAAGAGTGGAAGACCAGTCAGAACTTTGTAAAAATTTTGATCTCAGCACTTTTTCACTTTGCAAAATGTTTGCACAGGAATTTCCACCACATGATATGCAACTTGAAGTTCTCTACGGGAAGGTCCCCGACGTCACTATTGTATTCCGATCCGGTAGGTCCCCCTTTCAAAACGGGTCCGCTCACTTTACAGGTGTTGAAATGATATTCGGTAGGCTTCGCGATCGCATTCTGCGAACTAAAAAAAAACAAGTAGAAGGTCTATTGTGGAATACTTTACTCCTCTCTATCGTTTTCTACCCTGTATAAATACAAATTATTTATTTATTTATTTAAAGTTTATCGCACATTATTAGAATAGACTAAAACAAAAGGCGAAATTAATGCCATAAGGCATTCTCTACCAGTTAACCTGTGGGCAAAACGGAATTTGTTGTGGCGGTGCAAAAAAAAGCCGTTATACAGTACCTACGCACTACGCAAAAGAAAACATACTTTTACGATAAAAACATAAAAAACATGATAAATTATATATGTACACATACCTACTTATATATAACTAGCTTTCCCCCGCAACTTCGTATGCGCAGAAATATTAAAATGTAATATCCCGTATTTTTTTCGTTCCCGTGGGAATTTCGGGAAATCCTTTCTTAGTGCTTCCCTACGTTCCCTAAGGAACCTGCATGCCAAATTTCAGCTCTCTATGACCAGTAGTTTCGGCTCTGCGTTGATCGATCAGTCAGTCAGTCAGTCAGTCAGTCAGTCAGTTTCTTGTTATATATAAGAAGATAAGATAAGGCATATATACATAAATATGTACAAATAAATATATGTATACATATACATAGGAAGATGCCAAAGATAAAACAAGTGAATACTCATGATGATCAATTCTGCTTACATAAAAATGCACGAACTCGCTTCCATAATGCGTTGAATTTCGTAAAAATAACTACCTATAAAATAAAAATAAGAAGCCGTGCCTATATAAGAAGCCGTGGTGGCCTAGTGGTTCGACCTACCGCCTCTCATGCAGAGGGTCGGGGGTTCGATTCCGGCTCGCACCTCTAAGTTTACTTAATGTGCGAAATTCAATTTGAATTTACCACTGAGCTTTTCGGTGAAGGCAAACATCGTGAGGAAACCTGCACGCATCTGCGAAGTAATTCAAAGATGTGTGTGAAGTTCTCAATCCGCACTGGGCCCGCGTGGGGACTATATCCCAAACCCTATCGTGATGAGAGGAGGCCTGTGCCCAGCAGTGGGAGGTAAATAGGCTGTAGTAGGTAACTACCTATAACCTACAATTAGCTCAGCGTTATCTTTGCCATGGTTTTGAGTATTAAAATTTTCGAGGTTAGTTAATTTTGAGTGTATGGTTACCGACTATTTACGTCCCACATGCTGGGCACGGGACTCTTCTCATCACGAGAGGGTTTGGGCTATAGTCCCCACGCGGGCCCATTGCATATTGGGTTTGGCAACTCACACATCCTTGAATTACTTCCTAAATGCGTGCAGGTTTCCTCACGATGTTTTCCTTCACCGAAAAAGTCAGTGGTTCAAATTGAAATTCGCATATAAGTAAACTTAGAGGTATATATGAGGCGGAGGGTGAACCACTAGGCCACCACGGCTTCACCAATTTTGAGTACCTACTATAAAAATATAACGGCCGCAATACTGTTATTGCGGCCGTTTAAAGAACTGTTTCTTTTTGAACTGCTTCTGTATTGTTTTTAAAGAACTGTTTCTTAAAAAAAACATGTCTTGACTTTGTTGTAGGTACTCTTGTAAGTAGGTATACTTGAAATATTCAATTCAATTCAATTCAATTCAATCATTTATTCAGCAAATTGGCCCACATAGCGGCACTTTTACACGTCAGAAAAAGAATTTACCAGCGCTTCCTAGACCCATTGCTTGCGCCGCAACAAGCTCAAGCAGAAGGCCTTTTTTCAAAATTTACAAAATTTACATTACATGTATAAAAAAATTTTTTTAAATAAAAAAATAAAAACCGCCTTCAAACTCCGACAGACTGCGATGTCAATGTCAAGTTCACTATATGATTATCATTTCTTTGGGTCGGTTCACTTGACACCGACTTCGCAGTCTGTCGGAGTTTGAAGGCGGTTTTTATTTTTTTATTTAAAAAATTTTTTTCGGCTTCAGTTTCCAAACATTACTATAGAAGTACATAAGTAACTCTGAAGTCCTCGAAATTGACACCAAAATCATCTACGTGCTAGCAAATTTGGAGGAGTTCCCTCATTTTCTCATGGATCCCATCATCAAAACTGAACCAAATTAATATGGGACCAACTTGGAAGTACCACCTTTCTAACAAAAAAAGAATCATCGAAATCGGTTCACGTTTACTATTTATTTTTGGTGAACATACATAAAAAAAAAAAAAAAAAAAAAAAAAAAAAAAGATCCCGACGAATTGAGAACCTCCACCTTTTTTTGAAGTCGGTTAAATATACATATAGGTACGTACTAAAATTACATTGAAGGGATTTATAGTCCCTAACTTAAACTTAAATCTAAGATCTTAGAGATGTATAGTCTCCAAGGGTCCAGAAAAAAAAAAATATGAAAAATTATGGAGATGGCCTCCATTGTCAAATAAATATAAATTCCATAGATGTCGACAGTCTCAAAATGTCAATAAATAATGAAATACATCATGTATAAAAGAGTTCAGTAATGTGTGTCAATAAGAACATGATGATGTCTCTCGCTTAAAATGTTTGACTTAGTCATATATTTAAAGCTAATGATTATTTTTAAAAGTCCTTGCAAGCATGAACAGACCGGACCCCACAGACAGCTCGCTCGCTTGTACAATATTTTAACCCTCTACTTTTCTGTATTTTGCAATAAATAACATCCAGACATTCTAGTTTAAGAATAATTATTTTAACTCCATATTCAAATTGTTCAATGACCATAACTCAATGCATTCCGTCGACAGACCGTTGTTTCCATACGCTTTACAACCTGGAATCGAACTAGCAAAACCATTTGCGTTGCAAGCAATTAAAGTTCGTGTCGTAACAAATTTACAGCCTGTTTTCCCCTGACAGGTGTTTAAGAATTTTACGAGGCAGCTTTGTGGGGTGTAAATATATGAATGACTATTTTGCTGTTCATGTTAAGTAACCGATTGATCCAAGAAAATAAAAAGTGCTGTGAATGTCATTGAAACGTTGATTTTATGAAATTCAAACAAGAAGTCAAGGAAATTACCTAATTCATGTATCTATCCCTTATCAAACGTTTGAAAGCAGTCTTCACTGATTTATTGCCTCTTTTCCGTATAAATACCTATCTGTGAAAGTAAAAAGTAGGTAGCTATGTGATTTCTTAAGCTAATAACATAATTTATGTTTCGTATTAATATGCAGTATAAACGAATTTGATTTGATTTGGTATTGCTTTGTCCATCCATATCCAATTTATTATTATAAATTCGAAAGTAACTGTCTGTCTGTCTATCTGTTACCTCTTCACGCTTCAAACGCTGGACCGATTGAGGTGAAATTTGGCATTGGGTTAGTCGGGGTTCCGGGAAAGGACATAGGCTACTATTTATTCTGGAAAAATGCATAGTTCCCGCGGGAACGCGATAACTGAATTCCACGTGGGCGGAGTCGTGGGCGGAAGCAATAGTAACAATTATAATCGTACCAAATTTCATCAAATTTTTCTCCTAAATCGGTCCTGCGGTTTAAGCGTGAACAGGAAGGTACAGACAATGTTAGTTTCACATCTAGCCCTGCTAATCTAAATATATAAAACTCAAAGGTGACTGACTGACTGACTGACTGACTGATATAGTGATCGATCAACGCACAGCCCAAACCACTGGACGGATCGGGCTGAAATTTGGCATGCAGGTAGATGTTATGACGTAGGCATCCGCTAAGAAAGGATTTTGCGAAATTCCCACGGGAACGGGAAAAATCGGGATTTTACTTTTAAATATTTCTGCGCATACGAAGTTGCGGGGAAAAGCTAGTAATAAATATGTGTAGAAGAAGTCGCGTCTGAAACTTGATAATTAAAAGAAACTATCAAGTCGAGGGGACTATTATATAAACGATACTGAACACAAAATAACGATTTTTTAGAAAAATAATAATATGTATGTCCGGATTTAAATCGAAAACTACTGGACGGATTGCAACAAAATTTGGTGTGGGGGTAGTTTATAATACTGGTTAACACATAGACTACTTTTAATTCCGAAAAAATGCATAGTTTCCGCGGGAATGCTATTAACGAATTCCACGCGGACGAAGTCGTGGACAGAAGCTAGTTTATAATATCAGTATAGATATTTTAGTCTTATTCCTAAGCTAAAGCAATAAATATTTTCGATTGACCCATAGACATAAACAATACTTCGTATGGACCCGGCCTAACGTAGATACATGTCATGTTTCCCCACTTCATTGGTGTCCAATCCAAAGTTAAACTTATATCGTGACACTAAAGCTGGGTCACATTTTTTCAACAACGAGACGAGTTTTTAGATACTGACAAACAGTTTCGAAAAAAGTTTTTTTAAAACGCTTATTGTCACGCGCGCTCGGTGACAGAACTTTGGATTGGACACCGTGGAAGTGGGGACATATTACGTGTACGTTAGACCGGGTCTATATTATTTACGTCTATGGATTGACCACCTTTTCCCTCATCTTTCCAATTTGTGGATCGAATGACCGCTCAGAACAGGTATTTAAGTATAGACCCGCTGCGCCATGTATTTCAAACGATTCTGCATTTCTCATTGCAAGTGACGTAACTTGCCTCAATGGCTGTCGTTAAATGAAACTGAACTGACGAGTCGTAAAGCGGTTAAGAGACGATGAGAGCATTTTGAACTTGGTTCAGCCGAGGGTTAAAGATTTAGGTCCACATGCACCAAGCTGTTAACTTCGGGTTAACCGCTTAACTTAGATTTATTTGTATGACTTTGACGTGGGTTAAGGCTAACCCGAGGTTAGCGGCTTGGTACAAGTGGGCCTAAATGAGAGAAACATTGCCCGTTTAGTCATCCATGCTGATTTTGGCCGTGTATGTACTAAGCCTTCTTGTCAATATTTAGGGCGTTTCCGAAATGCTTAGGTACCCATGATAATATTTTAAATGAGAAAGAAAATGTATGTCTGTCACGGATAAACAGATGAACCAATATTAATCACACTATCAACGGGACTTAATCGCGTAAGAACTAAGTAAGTAATCAAGTGCGGGTAGTTCGAACCACCCGCGCGACAAGAAAAATATGCTGATACCGTCACTTCAGTCTTCTCGTGACCACGGCCGCTGCATCGCGGCCGAAACGTCGAGGTAAAATATAAATAGTTTTTACGCGATTAAGTCCCGTTGATAGTGTGTTTAATATGAGTGTGTATCGCGAAAGTTTAGAACAATGTAGATGAACCAATATTGATGAAACTAACGTAACGCCTAACAAAACAAAACTGTCGAATTTTTTAAGTAAAAATCACCGTCAAGCTCCAACAGACTGCGCAGTCGGTGTCAAGTTAACCGACCCAAAGCTGTTTGAGTCTGTGTGTTTCAGTGGCGCGTGGCTATATTTACTCAAGTTTAAAGGGATATTATAGGTGAAGATAGGTAAAAAAGTCATTTCACCTACTAACTTTGAGCTGGATTCATCATAGCTCACTACTAAAAATTTTGCGTTTTTTTAAACTACCTTGACCTTAACCTTGACGAGGGAGAGGGGGAGGCTTTGGCCCCGGAGTGTCTCTCTGCACGTCCCTTTGATTTAAGAAAAGGACATTGCAGAGGCGACGAGTGGGGCCGTTGCCCCTTCCAGGGCGGCGTATGTGTGGCCCCGTCACTCGCTGACTGAGGTTTCACTTGAAAATAGCGGCCCGTAAGGGCTGCTTTCGTGGAGTGGGGTTGCGGAGGAAGAGGAGTGCCAGTATCACAATGCGCCGTTCTCAATGTCATCCGCAACCTGACTGATGGAGCAGCATCCACAAGGGGAAGGGTTGACCCCAAAACTTTACCCCTGCTGAGGACTCGGGTGGTGAATCGGGGGGTTCACAGCCCGTGGGTCAAGTCCTCGGCTGGTTGGCGTGACTCGTTTCCCCGGCACGCCTCCAGTGAAGGGGGCCTCTGGTCCTAACTTGGAGGAGTCCTGCTGCAGCGGGCGGCCGCGACAGGGCAGCGGTTGTGTGCGCTAAGGCGATCCCCCAAACCCTTGGGTTTTTAGATGGTAGTCCGGGAGTAGTCTGCCTGGGAGTCCATCATACCCGTCTTGGACCCCCAACCAGACGGGATGCGTAAATGCATCTTCACAAGATTAAAAAAAGTTAGTGGGTTTTAGACCTATGTTTTTCGAATGTATGTATGTTTTATATGTGTCTGGCACGTTCTGTACCTAAACAGGTTGATGGGTTTTAGCTTGTTAGGTGTCGTTAGATTCGTCTTGATTGTGAGTGTGACAATGGGTACGACAATAGTTCGCAATTTCACATTACATTTTTTTTCATTTCTTCAAAAATCGAGCAAGTATTTTAGAAAATAGTCTGTGCTCTATGACCTAAGGACTACATCATAAAGTAAATTCACCGTAATGTTACTATAAAGCTACCCACATAGTTTATTTGCCCGAGAATAAACCAACAACTGAATTAATAATTCAAATCATACATCCCACTAGCAAACAAAGGGTTTTGCATATAAAGACTGGATATCCGCACCCGTCATACTACTGCGACAATTATGCTAAATTTAAATTAGATTGTAAATAACTGCCAAGGGCGTAAATCACTGTTTTGTTACTGTTGCCATTTTAGTAGGTAGATGATATATTAAAGTAGCTAGGAATAACTATTGAAACGTTATTCAGTTTTTATGGACCCTTAAACCAACATGATAATTAACGTCTCTACCCCGCTTCAGTCCTGCGATTCTAACTTCACATTCATTCATTATTTGACGTTGTATCTGTGAGATATTTTTCAAATGCATTTAGAGAGTCACTAATTTTCGAAACTGGACTCCGATATATTGCTGTTAAACGTATCTTAAAACCTTTATTAATTTCTAAAGTTATAGCAGAGAGTTCAAATGTTTTTTCATAGTAATAGCTTGCAACGTCTAATCCTTTACAGAGATGGGCGATATCATCTCGGACGAGAATCATCGTACCGCCGCCCCTATTTCAAGAACGAGCGGACTGAGAGGCAACTGTAGGTATATCCCGATAAATGAATATTATTATGTTCATCCAATTCTAGAAACGTCTCAGTCAGCATAACAATATGTGGTTTTAAAACTAGATCAATGTCGATGAAAGCTTCTAAACTTAAAAGTTTATTTCTTAACCTATTTATATTAAGATGCATTACGCTTAACATATTTGTCTGTGGAACCTCCACTTCACCATTTATAAAAAAATCTGACTATTATACATTATTTCGTTGATATTCTTAAGAACTACATTTAAAGATGTTGCTAATTTATATTTTCCTTTCATATTTAGCTTATAATCGTCATTTTTATAATCTACTATTGAGAGGTTGCGATCGATATTAGGTGTATGAACAAAATCGTACTTCTGTAATTTATTTGACAGTAGAATGTTGACCTTAAATACAAAAGAATTTAAGTCGGAAGAATTAGAGTCGGAAGTTTATTTCTAGTAATCTTAATTTTATCCTGTTTATTTTTACCTACAAACAAATAGTGTTTAATTTGTATTTTATATTATTTGCGAATACCAATAAAAACTCTATCTATTGCATTTTTTAAACACCTAAAGATTATTAGAGCTTATCAGGACGTCATATATCGTATTACAACGCGGACCTGCTATCAGATACGTTTAAAATATGATAAACTGTATCGCATGTATTCATGACATACCTACTAGCTGGCTAACCGCGACTTCGCCTGCGTGGAATCCGGTTACCACATTCCCATGGGAAGAATGTCTTTTTCCGGGATAAAAAAAGACTCCTCCTATCTGTATACAAACTTTTATCGGGATCGGTAAAGCGGTTTAAGCATGTAGAGGTAACATACATACAGTTAGAAAGACATAGTTGGTGTCGCATTTATAATATTAGTATCAATTTTATCTTTTATTAGGGTAAAACCGGGGCGCGGTTTTACCCTAATCTATGTGCACCCGTCATTTTATAATTATAGTTCATTTTATAATCGTACCATATTCTTTTCAAAATCCAGTTGCTAAGTAGGTGGATGTGGCGTGATAACAAACTTTCACACCCAGACCGACTTTCAAGCTTATAATAGGTAAAAGTATGCTTTCTACCCGTGGAAATTTTGATACCGTAGGAATGGTGCCTTTTAACTTACACGCCAAAGTTCATAAAAAATCATTCATTCAAACAAACCAAATACCTACTTGTTTATAATATTAGTAATAGGATAATATGTTATCAAAATGACTTTGAGGAATTAAATCGTGTTGATGATAAAGATGTATTAAAGTAAGCTCGTCTGCGGGTAATTGACGTCTTTGGAGACGTAAATATTATCAACATGATGGAGGGTAAAATATTTATTGCAATATTCCTCTTTATAGTAGCTGTAAACGGTGAAAAATTCAAATTTGATAATTACACTGTTTACAAAATATTCCCGCAAAATATAGAACAAGTGAAGCTACTGGAAGATCTTCAAAATGACGTGAGATTCGACTTCTGGAGTGATCCTGTGCCATCAGCTGAGTTTGTTCAAGTAATGGCCAGTCCTAAGGATAAAAGTTATCTACTAAGTTTTTTGGATAGTAATAACATGAGAGCGGAAGTTTCTATGAACAACGTGCAGGAGTAAGTAAAAGTCTAACAATATTGTTTCAAATTTGAATTGTAGTGCAATACCACTAACAAAGATCTAAAACAAATAATACATCTGTTAACAGACACATCGAAAAGCAAACAGTAAAGAAATACACACGAAGCAACATTAGGTCCATGACATGGGACGCTTATTACACTCAAGATGACATCAACGCCTGGCTTGATGACTTAGCCATCACCTACCCTTCTATCGTCAGCGAAATTGTTGGAGGCGTTTCATACGAAGGCCGTAAAATCAAGGGTGTCAAAATATCCCATGGTAGTGGAAGAAGAATCATTTTCCTTGAAGGAGGTATTCACTCTAGGGAATGGATATCTCCTTCTGCTGTGTGTTTTATCATCAATGAGTTGCTGACCAGTAATGATCCTGAGACCGTTGCTGCTGCTCATGATTTTGATTGGTATATTTTCCCTGTTACCAACCCTGATGGTTATATCTGGACACATGACAGTGTAAGCGTATTTTTATACCCTTATTTCACCTGGCTTCTTAACCAGTCTTTAATATCTTTGTATAATATTTCAGTTTAGAATGTGGCGCAAAAACAGGCGACCAATCGGATCCAGTTTTGGAGTGGATTTAAATAGAAACTGGAACAACAATTGGCTTGGTTCGTAGTATTCTTGGCTACTTGCTACTAGCCTTTTACCTGCAACTTCATCAGCAATTTTTGAGTTTTTTTTAAATCTTTTTACATAAATTTCTTTACTTAATTAATTTGTTTCCTCTTTTCAGCCGCTGGAGCGAGTTCAAATCCGGCATCAGATATTTATGCTGGCCCTGGACCGTTTTCTGAGCCGGAAACTAGATCGTTGTCCAGTTACATAAGGTCGATCGGTGATCGAATCGACCTTTACCTCTCTTTCCACTCGTTCGGTCAGATGCTGCTTCTACCATTTGGGAACACCACTGAACATTTGGATAATTATTATGACGCGGTAACTTTGATTTCTCGATATTTGATCGGCATTTATTGAAAAACATCATATTTTTTCAAGATATTTTTGTTGTAAAAGACGGACACACCATTACGTTGCAGCCTCGAAGATATTTCATTAATGACACGGAAATAAGCAGCATAAAATCAACTAAGTGGCAAAAAAAAAATTACAGTGACAGGTGGAACTACTTTAAATTTTAAAGACATAACTTTTTTCACAAATCTTCTACATTTCAAGCTGTTGGCAAGTTACTTTTATTGTTATTTAAGTTAAATGAGTTTTTTTTTCTAAATTGCGATATTGGTGACCCCATTTTTTCATACTCTTTATATGCCAAGCTATTTTTTCGCTTTTTATATTAGTATTGCTTTTTTGTCCACAAACTGTCTAGAGGATTATAGGCAGATATTTTAATAGTAGGTAGGTATGTCATTTAAGTTTAATATTTTATAATTTGAAGATTAGTAATAATTGGAGATTCTGACACTTTCATGGGGTTTTCCAACTTAACAATTAAGTTAGAAAGCTGATTAGACTGAAAATCCGAACCAATCAGCACAACTGAATTCGTGTTCCAGGTAAACATCGGCCGGCGCGCCATGGGGGCGCTGTCAGTGAGATACGAAACGCAATATGTTACCGGTAACATCGCCGAAGTCATATGTAAGTTCACGCGGAATTAGATTTTGGTTTGAGTTAGCTGTCATGACCTAGCAGCTTAGCTGACTCGTTGAATTCAGTGATGTAGTTTGAATAGGTACAGCCGGATACCATTTGTTGCGGAATCGTGAGGGATCAAACATCGTGGAGACATATTTAGCTAATTAATTCTAATGTGAAGTCCCTATAACAAAAGAAAGTCAAAATGATGATGATGATGATCCCTTTAGGTATGAAAGGGATCATCATCATTTCAGCGGAAAGACGAGCACTTCTGAGCATGGGTTAGTGACTATTTCGGTTTTGTTAAAGCTGCCATTTTCCTATTTCAGATTTAGCTTCTGGAGGCAGCGTGGACTGGGTGAAAGGCCACCTTCGCGTTCCTCTAGTCTACTGCTACGAGCTCCGAGACCGTGGGCAGTCCGGGTTCATCCTCCCCGCGGACCAGATTCTGCCCAGCAACCTGGAAACCATGGACTCAGTGCTGGACATCATTCACCAGGCGAAACGCTTCGGATACATGAATAGCAGCGTCGGTTTGACAGGATCCGTGGTAGTTCTATTTGGTATTTTGATGGCGTATTTCTTGTGATGAATACTGGAATAAGAGGATAATTATTAAGATAAATAAAAATTACTAGAGATTACTGTCTATTTGCTTGATAACTGACTTGAAAAAAGAAGGAGGTTATGTTTCACAGTAGGTAATGCAATGGGTGTGTATTGTATTTATTTAATGTATGTTCACCGATTTTACCAAAACTATTTTTATTTCATTAGAATGAGGTCCACTTTTAATTTGACTGAAGACGGAATCCATAAAGAAATGACTGTTAATACATAAGTACCTAGGTACTGATATTAAGTGTAAATGCGAAAGCAACGTTTTCTATCTGTCTGTTACCTCTTCATGCTTCAATCGCTGGACTGATTTGAATGAAATTTGGTGTGGAGATAGTTTTAGTCCCAGAAATGACGTAGGCTAGTTTTTATCCAGAAAAAAACTCATAGTTCCCACGGGAATGCGCGATAACCGAATTTCACGCGGGCGAAGTCGCGGGCAGAAGGTGGTATTATATTGGCGATTTTATAATTTGAAATAGGTATTGTTGACACGTGAATGATTCTGGCATCACACTTAGAAAATACGATTCTTATGCCATGGTGATTCTAATTGTTAAATAAAGTCAATTCCATTCCAATTACTAGTAATAATTTCATGAAAAGTTGTGAATGACAGAGCTGAATTTACAACAAAGAAATTTTATAAACAGTGCAACCGCAACATCATTTTTGCAGTTGTCACCCACTCGCCCACCTTTGATTTTTATGAACCGACAAAACAGACTTATATTCAACAACTTTACTGGTACCGACCGCGCAATCTGGAGCGCACAATGTCACAAACAAAACGACCAGATTTAAAAACTACTGCCTCTGAAAGTGAATCTTAAACGGGTGCACATAAGGGTCTGCAGTTTTCTCTACGTTGAAGTACTGCGGATGGCGCTTTAAACGATGGCAAAGTTAAGTTTGTCGCACTGCACGCGCATATAATGGCTACTGGGCCAGTCGACATAACTCGTCTACCGTGTCATAAATACGAGACTTTGCTGTTACGATGAATGCCGCCGTAGTGAACAAATTCCAAGCATAGTTATGGCACAATACGCAGCTAACTTGGATGAAACGTTTATTAACGGAATTTGGTTTATATGATCTATTATAGCTATAGCAAGATCTGGTAATACAAACTATTAAATCGGCAAAGGTACAAGTGACCAACATTTATTCAGTAAAGTGTTTTGAGAAAACGAAATTAAAATGTTAATAATTTCATCAAGAAACTTTTCAATTTTGGCACACATTTTCTTGATGACAAACGAAAAAAATGGGAATAAAAAATGATCATAAAATATGTCAAATGACTCATTTATGCCTACTCTCTATTTACTGTCACCCTAACTACTTAATCTCGTCAACATTTTTAACTCGACGAGTAGATTTCCACGAAATCACAATTTCAGCCATAAAATCACTCAACAAATTATCCTAAGCAACCTCCTGCGTTTAAATGTCGTCATCGTCACCACCATTTGTCTCATCTCACTTTCGATCCACGTTTACAACAACAGCAGCATATATTTTCGCCACTGACTCACCTCAATTCACCTTATTGTCTTCAGTACATAAAAGTCTGACTCGTTATTTACGACTTTACGAGGCATTTGAGCTTTCGAGAACATTGCCAATGAAATAACTGCATAAAAACTGCGCACAACATAACATACTGTTCATCTTTGCTACTGAAAACGGGTTACGTACAACAATCGAGATCATAACCATGTGCGGAATAAGTTGCAAACGTGTGGATATAATTACTGATTGAAGACGATTTTTTGTAACCACCTACTGTGTTTAGGATTGTGTCTCCAAGCCAAGCTTTTTGATAATTACTGTCGTGAATGTGTGGGTAAAAACTTCGAATAACAGTTGCTTAATTGAAAATTTTCTATATAATGCTTTAATATAATATACAGGTATAATACTAGAAAACAAGCAGAAAGAATCCGGTAATTGAAATTGAACATCTTGGATGAGATCATCTAATAATTTAAGTATGTTGCGAAATTCAATTTGAAATAACCACTGAGATTTTCAATGAAGAAAAACATCGTGAGGCAACCTGCACGCATCTACGAAGTAATTTAAGGGATGTGTGTGAAGTCCCCAATCCGCACCTGGGCCCGCGTGGGGACTATAGGTACAAACCCTCTCGTGATGAGAGAAGGCCTGTGCCCAGCTAGCAGTGGGCCATAAATAGGCTGTTGTAGGACATCTAGTTAGTTTATATCCTTAGGTCCACCAAACTTTTTCCTGAACTTTGTATAACTCATTTTGTACAAGATTTTGTAGTAGTAGCCACACTAGCGGCTAAAATTGGCGCGGAAAAAAAATCTTCGATTCGCAGATTGAACGCAAATGGGGTGCGGACTTATGATACTGTCCGTGCTGCCAAATAAAATCCGCCTAAATTCTCACGTTGAAAAATCGCTGTGCGGACAGAGCCTAACACTGAAACAGCTGAAGCGTTCCCACAGCGGTCAGCTTAGCATAATTTTAATTCCCATAATTCACACGTAGTACAGTTTTCTGGCAAGACCCCACAATGCCGTATTTACATTACAAGTGGGCTCTTCCGGATAATTCCTCCTTGAGGTCTTCTTAAGGCGGCATAATGTGTGGACCTTTTGTTGTGACCAAATAGCTGGTGTGTCTAGAGTTCATGGAAGTGGTTTAACGCCCGGTTCCTATATCCAAACAACGCCTCGTTTTGCCTACGGACGGTTAAAATTTGACAGATTCTCTATGGAACAAATGTCAAAAATGAACCGTCCGTAGGCAAAACGAGGCGTTTCGTGGATATAGGAACCGGGCCTAAGTCTATCAGTCTGAAAATTTCGGTTTACGATTAAAGTCACTGTTGAAAATTGTTTTATTTCATACATAATTATGAACAATTTTGTCATATTTTTCTAATCCGAGATTAGATCGATACAAGTTACTCAATAACGTGAATTGACTTGATTTTTTTTAAAGTTATTTACTTGTTGGAAAAAATATATGTAAGTATACACATTTTTCAGTAGGTATTGCAGCGCGCAAAAACTGAAACGTTTATCTGCCGATGTGTTCGCTCGTGGATCACTATTACAAATTAGTGTACCTACCTATCTCTCTGTGGTCTTAATATCTACGTGCTTTGTTACTTGTTATTTTCTAAGATTAAGACGGACTGGCTTTGAAACAACTATTTTAACTACTTCTTGAGTACTTTAAGTTTACTAGCACCATTTATAGCCACTTCAGCAAGACTCAGTCTTGCCAGGAATAGGCTGAGCTATTAACCTGTCACTTCCAGCGCCCTACCTCCCTTCACCTCCCTTTTGTAGCTGGCTTTTGTTACCAAGGCCACAATGAGTGTTAAAACGGCACTGAGCTCAAGCAAGGGGCCCTTTGAGAGTGACCCGTCCGGCAGCCCGAATCATCAGGTTTCACACGGGTCTTGTTTTTGATTTTGCCGTGTGAAGTACACGCGTCTTTTGATGGGGGCTAGCGATTATTAAGGACCCTTCTAGTTTTACAGTTGAAAACTTCGATTTTGCTAATGATGTGTAAATAATAAGTATATAAGTTTCAAGATATTTACATATCCCAGGCTGTGTCACATTATGATTCATACCTAACGAACTTGAAAAAAAAAAACAACGGGTTGCACTCCGGGAGTGCCGGCAGAAGTGAAAACTTACACAGGCATACATTTTCGCCACGCGGTAGAAAGAGAGGGGGATACTTCCTCTCCTACGCCGCGCCGGCGGTCTACTGGCTTCATTGACATTGTAACAGTTTTTCGATCAGGTCACGTGTCCGTCTTACGGTCACGTGATCTGTCGCGAGTTTAATTTTTTTTCCCGTCACAAAAAGTGCACAGCTCAATCTCACTCAGTAGTGTCAGTCCCTGTCTGCATTCTATGAAATACAATTTTATGTAACTGGTTGAAAAAAAACATAATCATCATTATAATAAAAAAAACATACTCTCCTGATAATCCAGAACTAACTAGCCCCATCTCAGATTTTAGCCACCACTATCCATTAAGGCCACATCAAAATCCTACTAACACTAATAACCATTAACTTTCGAAGCGATTCCTACATTTATTCTGTTTCAACTCGATGCATTCACGGATTGACTATTTTTCATTACAGTGTTATGTAAACATGATGCGGCATGTTCGGGCCATTAGGGCCAACACAAAGGATGAGAGATAAATCTCGAGCAGGAAGATCATCCGCGTAACATGATGAATGATTTTAAAGCGATACTCCGGAGCGATGTGACATCTGACTTGGATGCGGCGTTTTCTTTATGGCATTGTCATACGAGCACATAGACCACCTGATGGTAAGTAGTCGCTGCAGCCCATGAATATCTATATGAATCGATGGATATAGGCATATATGAATCGTAAGACATCGAATGCGTTGCCTCTATCTTAGTAGTTTCACCGGATCCCTTGCTTGGTGATGATGAACAACAGTGCGATTATTACATTTGGCAGCAGTCAGATTCGAAACCCCGACCCTGATGAGAGGCGGAAGCACGGCTTTTTCCCTTATTATTATAAATAAGTTATTAAAACGAACTACAAGAAACAAGCTGTATAAGCCAGTTCGTTTACTTTACGTACCTATCATTATATTGATCACTTTGATTAATAGGAAGAACTGGTTAACGTGATGTTCTATAAAATCAGCTCTTTAAGTTACCTATTCATTGATTATGTATTTAAATAACAAATTATTTGACGTGTGTTATTGCATTGATCATGATCGTCTATAAGGTTTGATTAAAGTCATCGAGGAAAGCCCTTTTGTGAAAGAAGAAGAAGTTGCATATACCAACCTATCATCATGCAATTTCATCAACGCAGCCGTTTAAGTCGTGAGTGCTGTTGCTACAGTGAGGAAGTTTTGCATTTAAGTAGCTATGATAATTGGCTAGACATATTGTAAGGCAGTTTGTAACTAATGGAAAAAATAATGCCCACTCCATTTTGGAATGCGCTTCCTTGATTCCGGATTGCCATTGGTTTGTCGAAAATAATAAATTTTCTGGTCTCTAGAGTTTACCGCAGCGAAACTCGAGCGCTGCGATTTTTGTTCGAAGTTCAAACGCTTCGGGTCAGCGGGTGTTTTATTAAAGTTGCCATGTTTAAGAAAACAATATCGCCTGGGGACCGTGGGGATGATAGGCCATACAACCTCTTGTGCTGAGAAGACTGGGCCTACCAGTAGAAGGTTCTTTGATTTAAGAAAAGAGGCCAGGAGATTTCAACCTCAACTTGATTTTTTCTATTTTTTTTCTTTTTTTTTTATATATATCTATAAATGGAATTTTGTTTTATTCAATCAAACAGCGTAGAACTAAAAAAACAAATACAATTAAAACTAACTATTTATTTAAAAACAATTAATTAATATTAATAATAAATACATTGCTCGCAGGACTGATGGCCGATGGGGCCGGAAAGTTCTCGAGTGGCGTCCGCGAACCGGTAGACGAGCTGTCGGTAGGCCTCCAACAAGATGGAGCGACGACCTCGTGAAGGTCGCGGGAAACCGGTGGAAGCAAGTAGCACAGGACCGGTCTGAGTGGCGAGCCTTGGGGGAGGCCTATGTCCAGCAGTGGACGTCTTTCGGATGAAATGATGATGATGAATAATAAATAAAGTAATTACAATAAGACATATGAAACGTAAATAATTTTTCTATTAAATAATTATAACCTTGAAGGTCCACAAGCTATAAAATGTATTAGTGCATAAAATAAATGTGAATTTTGAACGTAAACTAAGAAAAAAATTAATGGAAATGACAGGAACTTCTACTATACTACTACTACTACTACTACTACTACTACTGCTGGGCACAGGCCTCCTCTCATCACGAGAGGGTTTGGGCTGTAGTCCCCACGCGGGCCCAGTGCGGATTGGGGACTTCACACAGATCTTTGCATTACTTCGCAGATGCGTGCAGGTTTCCACACGATTTTTTCCTTCACCTAAAAGCTCAGTGGTAAATTCAAATAGAATTTCGCACATAAGTAAACTTAGAGCTGCGAGCCGGAATCGAACCCCCGACCCTCTGCATGAGAGGCGGTAGGTCGAACCACTAGGCCACCACGGCTTGCAGACGGGAACTTAACTTTTATTTTCTCAAGTCTATACTTCCCAAATACCTTGTCTTTTTACGACACATTTTTTTTTCTTTTAAGTCAATTGGTAAGTACTTATTGAAAAACACAAATTCAGCCGCACACAAACAAGTTACATGTGTTTTATTTAAATAGGTACTAATATCCTCGTATTAACTTACTTACATCAAAGACACGTTGACGTGTGTTACTTTAACTTTTAATTTAATACATTTTCTGTCAATACCTCCATTCTGATATTATATAGCAGTGATAAAACTAGTTTTCCATACAAATAAAGTTGCTGAAGTCCTTCCTATTGTACCCATATCTATTTGAATGGGACGCGTCCGTAAGGACACGTTTACAGTGCTAAGTAAGCTTTTGTGATTTATTTTCAAACTCAATATGTCTTTTTATTTTTTATTAGCCTGTTGGAGTGTCCCACTGCTGGGCAAAGGCCTCCCCTTTTTTCCGCCAGGTGTCCCTGTTCAGTGCCTGTGTTTGCCACTCTTTATCAAAGACGTCTAGGTTGTCCCGCCATCTCATTTTTGGTCTGCCTCTTCGCCGGAAGCCGTCATGTGGAGTCCAGTCGGAAGCCAATTGTATATTGAAACTCAATATGTAAAGGATATAATTTTGATTGTCTATTGAGTACCAATAAATATATTCCTAAGAATACAAGGACTGAGATCTTAACGATGCTTTACCATTTATGATAATACTACCTTCTGACCGCGACTTCGCCCGCGTGGAATTCGGTTATCGTGTTCCCGCGGGAATTATCCGTTTTTCCGGGATAAGAAGTAGCCTATGTCCTTTCGCGGAACCCAAACTCCAGGTCCAGCGATTGAAGCGTGAAGAGGTAACAGACAGACAGGCAGACGGACAGAGCTACTTTCGCATTTATGATATTAATATGGAATATGGATATTGAACTCTATGTTAGCATACCTAGAGGTTTATTTTGTTACCCAATCACCGGTTAACGATAAATACTTTTAGATAGGGACCCAATTTTAAAAAAAATTACGAATGGGCTTGCATTTGACCCTGATGGAAAGTCATGATAGGATCTAAGGTGGAACACGCTTACCCAGAAGATGCCTATTCACTCTAGACTTGAATACATCAAGATTGTAGGAACTGGAAAACACAAACCCAGGGAGGGAATTCCAAAGTTAATGATGATAAGATGTTTAACCCTACCTACCTATTCCTTAATGAGTCATGAATTGAAATTATCTTTGTTCCAATTCGATCTCATTATATACATGGTGGGTCAGATCATATAGCAAATAATTAACCCACAGTATCGGCTATCGATTCTAAGTATATTGTATGGGTCTTTAATTTTTTTTGAGCTAGTAAAAAAAATAATTGTATATGGGATTGGTTGTGTGAGCGACGCCTGAATCCTATACAAAATATTTTTTTTTACCAACTCATAAAAAATTAAAGACCTATACAATATACTTAGAATCGATAGCCGATACTGTGGGTTAATTGTTTGCCATATTTTCTGACCCACCGTGTATATAATCTATGACCCCATAGGTAACTAAAATCACCCTCCTTAATAATTTCCTATATCAGCGCCCTTACTTCGAACAACAAAATCGTGCCCGAAGTCGCCTCTGTAACCGGACAGCCCGTTAAGGGTTGCGAATTGAAGCAAAGGGTTGTTTATATTAACTGGGAAATTTAAATGTGACCCTTCAGAAGTCGCCTTTTTGCGGTAAACGGTTACTATTAGGTACTTACTTGTAATTGGAATTTCAATAATGTGATGTAGGTACGTATAGCAATTAATTAATTTGTCGACTTTGAGTAATGACTCTATGGTGCACCTATTTGGTTGCACGCTTTCTGGCCCAGAAAAACTGTTGAGGGGCTATATCGAATCATGCATCAACTTTTTGGTCTCATAAAGTCAAGCCGTGGTGGCCTAGTGGTTCGACCTATCGCCTCTCATGCAAGGGTCAGGGGTTCGATTCCGGCTAGCACCTCTAAGTTTACTTATGTGCGAAATTCAATTTGAATTTACCACTGAGCTTTTCGGTGAAGGAAAACATCGTGAGGAAACCTGCACGCATCTACGACATAATTCAAATATGTGTGTGCGGTCCCCAATCCGCACTGGGCCCACGCAGGGACCAAGTATAGCCCAAACCCTCTCGTGATGAGAGGAGGCCTGTGCCCAGCAGTGGGACGCAAATTGGCTGTAGTAGTAGGTAAGTTAAGCCGCGGTGGCCTAGTGGTTCGACCTACCGCCTCTCATGCAAGGGTCTGACCCTTTCGATTCCGGCTCGCACCTCTAAGTTTACTTATAAGCGAAATTTAATTTTAATTTACCACTGAGCGTTTCGGTGAAGTAGTATCGATTAGTATGAAATTTAAATAGTTTGTAGAGTTGAGTAGCTGCGGTGGTTTAAACCAAGTACTGCTTCTCATGCAGAGGATCTGGGTTCAAATTCCGGCTCCTCACCTCGCCTTATTATACCCAAATCTCTTGGCAAAGGATTTATACAGGAAACCTGCATGCTGCATAAACATTATTATGTGAAAAGTTCCGGACAGGCTCCTTGTATTAAAGAGTATATATTATTAGTCCCGCGTAGTCTTAGAATATTTGTTCTCGATGATACTATACATGTAGACGGTTAAAGTTAAGTATTGAAAAACTGGTATGACCCGTAGAAAACCCCGTTCCCGTTGAAATATCGGGATAAAAAGTATCCTATGTTATTCCCAGGGTCTCAAGCTATCTTCATAGGAAATTTCATCCAAATCGGTCCCGTTGTTGCGACGTGAAGGAAGGACAAACAAACAAATAAACAAACAGACACACTTTCACGTTTATAATATTATTATGGATTAAGCAATATGATATGCGACATCTGAATATAAAAAACGGCCAAGTGCGTGTCGAGCCACGCGCAAATTATAGGGTTCCAAAGTTGACGATGCCCACAATACCTTTCTAAGACTTATTAGCATAGCTAGCCTATGGTATGACGTGCCCGCCCGACGCTCCTGCCGCTCGAGAAAAATCATTGGTTGTAAGTTGGTCGACTATGACTCGTAACTTTGTACAGCCTACTTAGCTGTGATAGTTTTCCTTTCAACTACGTTATATATGCCACGACCGTGATTTTTTTCAGGCATCCAATTACCACCATTTAGCTGGCAGGGGGGGGGGGGCACGTGACTCTAACAAAAAATAGCACTTTAAAGCTTAATATTTCACAAACGAATCACAATTTCATAATCAAAAAATGGTTTTAACAAACCCACAATATTTTTTTAAGACCTATTCAACGATATGCCGCACCATGGGATACGCAAGAAAAAAAAAAAACATCCCCACTTTACGAGTAGGGGAGGTACCCTATAAAAAAAAATATTTCAAAATTTTATTGTACCACTTTGTCAACGTAACTAATATGTATATTCATGCCAAATTACAGCTTTCTAGAACTAAGCATCTCCGAGCAATAGTGCGGACAGACGGACGGACGGACGGACGGACGGACGGACGGACATGGCGAAACTATAAGGGTTCCTTGTGGACTTCGGAACCCTAAAAAGTGCTTTTTAGGGTTCCGAAGTCCACAAATCTCTAGGTCTAGAGAGCTGTAATTTGGCATGAATATGCATATTAGTTACGCTGACAAAGTGGTACAATAAAATTTTGAAATATATTTTTTTATAGGGTACCTCCCCTACTCGTAAAGTGGGGTTGTAATTTTTTTTTCTTGCGCACCCCATGGTGCGCCATATCGTTGAATAGGTCTTAAAAAAATATTGTGGGTTTGTTAAAACCATTTTTTGATTAATTGATGCGTTTGTGAAATATTAAGCTTTAAAGTGCTATTTTTTGTTATGGTCACGTGTCCCCCCCCCCTGGCAGCTAAATGGTGATATTTGGATGGCTGAAAAAAATCACGGTTGTGGCATATATAACGTAGTTGAAAGGAAAACTATCAGAGCTAAGTAGGCTGTACAAACTTACGAGTAATAGTCGACCAACTTATGATGATGATTTTTCTCGAGCGGCAGTGGCGTCGGGCGGGCACGTCATACGTACCAGTGGCATGACGTGCGCTAGCTAGATGCTAATAGTCTTAGAAAGGTACTGTGGGCATCGTCAACTTCGGAACCCTATACTTTGCGCGTGGCCCGACACGCACTTGGCCGGTTTTTTAAAACAACAAAACGGTTTAAATGTCAACTCAATGCAATATGTCTTTCCCATAAAAAAAAAAACCTGTCATAATGTTTACTCGAACAGCTCCGCTGGCAAGAAATCTCTAGGCTTGAACCAGCTGCTTAATTTATGGAAGCTAGTCAAAGCAAGAAATATACATAATTCATGTTTACTTACATTAAAATTAACGTCTTAATACAATGAGAAGAAACGACCACGGAGACTTTAAACGACTGCAAACTAATATTAAAACTGTATTTATAACAAGTGCAGGGCCTATTATTCGAGGTCTTCGCAAGAGCTAAAAAAAAACTGAATGTCAATTGAAATTTTCTCAAATATATGGAAAATTCATCATCATCGTCATCATCATATCAGCCTGTATACTACTAGCCTATTTGCGTTTCACTGCTGGGCACAGGCCTCCTCTCATCACGAGAGGATTTGGGCTGTAGACGCTATAGTCCCCACGCGAGCCCAGTGCGGATCGGGGACTTCACACACATCTTTAGGTCTTTATTTGATTGAATGCCCCTGTGCCAGTAATTTCACCGATATACGTCTGTTAAACATAGGCCTCCCCCAAGGCTCGCAAATCCGATCGGTCCTGTGTCGCTTGCATGGCCGCTTGTATGGAAAATTGCCCATTTATAAATAACATGAGATCATGAGATCTCTGATGTGTTTCCAACCTTGAGGGCTAAGACTGAACGCCTCTATGCTGATAATTTCACTCCCCGGTAACCCCTTACGGAACACAACACTGCTGTTTGGTTAGCGGGTAAGATGGTGGTACCTATCCAAATGGACCATAGTCTATTAGTATTAGTTCCTAACACCGGTAAGCTTCAGTCGTCACCATTCTATCTAATATATAAAATTCTCGTGTCACAGTGTTTGTAACCAAACTCCTCCGAAACGGCTCGACCGATTCTTATGAAATGTGGTGTATATGTTCAGTAGATCTGAGAATAGGACGTAAGCTATTTTTCATACAAAAAAAAATCTAAGGCGGTACGAAGTCCGCGGGGTCAGAAGCGCTGTATCAAACCAATACAGAACTTTCGTATTTATTTATCAAATCAATAAAAATGTTCTTGTAAAATGCGCTGTATTCAAATGCTTCGTAGCCGCGGACCGAGTAAAAAAACTGCCAAGACAGGTTAATCGTGGAACGATCTCATCGGCTTCTGCGGGCGGATAAAAAGAGATAAAGAACTTCGCTCCGCGGAAGGATGGTGGTCTGTATTACTTAATGACAGTCGCGTGCTAAAGTGATAACTATTTTTAATTTGCAAACACAAAATATGATATTGTTACAAAGGGTATTTACGTTATCCGAGTAGATCGGTTTATAGTGTATAAGACATACTATGAAAAAAAATGATTTTAACTTTAAGAACATTTTTATAGATAGGTACCATGTTTGCATAGGATTAAAAATGTCACCTACTGATTACTAATATAGTGCTCTACTACAACAATGTGTGTAAATTCAACAAAGTAATTCATATTTAAAAAAAATCCTTACATAAAACAAAAAGCAATTTGTACGTACTCGTACCTATCTATTTCTTTTTAATTGTATACGTAGCGGACGTCATTCGGCTGAAATGATGATGATGAATTGATGATGATAATGTATACGTAGGTACCTGATATGTATTATGAAAAAAAAGAATACTTTTGTGACTAAGTGTACCTACATGTAAACTAAATGATGCATTTAATGATTTCAGCTCTGCATTATGACAAAAAATCAATCATTAGGCATACGCTGCCAAAAACAATGCTTTTGTCAATTTATTTACAAAAACAAGACGACCTTATGATGTCGAACATGCATAATTAAGTTAGGCCTGTATTGGATACTTTATCTACATCATTTTAAAGCCTTTTTTCCAACAAACACAGCTGTTTTGTAGGTTAGGAACAGTTGTTGTATTAAGAGAATTTTAACTGGTTTCCATTTAGGGTTCATCATAAATATATCATACTTAAGCAACTTTGTTGTTGATACTTTATCAATTGGTCCATATTTTTTTTGTGTGGCTTACACCGTCACCTCATTAAGTTTTTGAAATGTCAAAATGCCTACAGAATTTTATTTACATATTAACATTCTGTAGCTTGAACTTAAATTCTAGTGTGTGTGTTTGTTTTACGAATAGATTATGCTTTTACTACTAAGAATAACAAATCAATAAAATATTAAATAAGCATACAAATTCCGCGTAATAAATTACTAGTAAAGACACAATGATACGACGAAATCCTTCAAGAGAAGGTAGGTACTTGGCGGGGGCACTCCCGTGACCCCAGATTCACAAGTCAACGGTTGCTATTACACGTTTGAAGATTAAAAACCTGTCAACCACTAACTGTCAAACGTGTAACGTGTAACAGGCTTTGCGATATTTCAGGTGACAGGGCTTTTTGTACGACGTACTTTACTTTTTTTATGTCTTTTCTAAAGGCAAACGAAAGGCACATACCACCTGTTGGTAAGTGGTCACTGCGGCCCATGGCCACCGAAATACTATGATCCCCCATTCAGAAACCATAAGATCTCGAATGCGTTGCCTACCCTGAGGCCTAAGATGGAATGCCTCAGTGCCAGAAATTTTACTTTACTTTTTTCGCTTTGGCTTTTTGTGTTTATCCTTAATATTATAAATACGAAAGTAACTCTGTCTGTCTGTTACCTCTTCACGCTTCAACCACTGGACGGATTGAGATGAAATTTGGCATGGAGATAGTTGGGGTCCCGGGAAAGGACATAGTTCCTGCGGGAACGCGATAAACGAATTCCACGCGGGCGAAGTCGCGGGAAGAAGCTAGTTTTTTATATAAAACAAAAAAGACAACATACTCTTTTCCGTTAAACGCAGAGTGTATCTTGGTAAAGTCATATAACTAAGGTATTATTATGTCCGATATAACACTTAAACAAGTGCAGTATACTGGACACAGTATCGTAGCCCCAGGCTGACTTATACAGCGTGTTCAAGTTTCAAGTAGATAATAGTAGATTGTGTGACTAGGGAGCAAAATGGTATATTTTACCGCGGGTGACGGATTGAACCCAGAGCGACGCGAAAGATTCCAGAATAGAATCCCGAGCCGAGCGAGGGATTCTAACGTGGAATCTTGAGCTAGCAAGGGATTCAAGCTATGTCACCCAAGGTTTAAATAATTTTGCTACCGTGTTGCACACTCTGCTTTTCACTCCTCCTATGGGAAACCCAGTAGCAGCGGGGAACAAAATCGTGCTTTGCTCCCTAGAGAGCGAAATATTACTTTGCTCCCTGTTTATGGGGCAGAAATGGAGAGGGAGCAAAATCGCCTTTTGCTCCCTCTAAACGGGGAACAAAGTACTCCTTTTCGAATAGGAGGAGTGAAAATGAAGTTTGCAGACTCGTTTTAGCTTAACAGTAAAGAAATATACTTGGTTATGCTAACGAACATGACAATATTATATCTCACTGAACATCCAGACTAATATTATAAATGCGAAAGTAACTCTGTCTGTCTGTCTTTCTGTCTGTCTGTCTGTCAGTTACCTCTTCACGCTTCAACCGCTGAACCGATTTGGATAAAATTATGGTATGGAGATAGTTGGGGCCCCGGGAAAGGACATAGGCTACTTTTTATCCCGGAAAATCGCATAGTTCCCGCGGGAGCGCGAGAACCGAATTCCACGCGGGCGAAGTCGCGGGCAGAAGCTAGTAGTAACATAAATCGTGTATCCTAACTAAACCTTATCGCATTAAACCCACTAAACGAAACTAAATTCTTGATTAGACGACCTCTGACCCGATTCTCTTTCCGTAAATTTGAGGCCAAATTACTTATACAAGAAGTAATTCCTGCATAGGTCAAGGTCTGTAAGGTAAAACCGACCACTGGACTATAACAATTAAAAATTAATGGTTGTTTCAGAGATTTCAGAAAACTCGACGAGATTTGATTAGAAGTTTCCTGAAATTTCAAGACAAATTTCCACTTAAGAATATACAGTTTTTATGAACGGTAAATAAGAAGTTGTACTTTTAAATTTCATATTCTATTATTTTACCATATGCAATTAAGTGGTATATGTACTAAGGGTGAGTTGATTCGGCGCGGCGCTTCTTCTCAAGCAATGGGTCTAGGAAGCGCTGGTAAATTCTTCTGACGTGTAAAAGTGCCCCTATGTGGCCAATTTGCTGAATAAATGATTGAATTGAATTGAATTCATGCATAATTGACGGACTCCCCCGAGCTATCATTCTATACAGAAACGTAATTTTATCTCATCATCATTTCAGCTGATAGACGTTCACTGCTGGATATAGGCCTCCCCCAAGGCGCGCCACTCAGACCGGTCCTGTACCACTCGCATCCACCACGTTCCCGTGACCTTTACAAGGCCGTCACTGCATCTTGTTGGAGGCCTACCGACAGCTCGTCTACCGGTTCGCGGACGGCACTCCAGGACTGGCCCCATCGGTCATCAGTCCTGCGAGCAATGTGCCCCGCCCACTGCCACTTAAGGTTCGCAATTCTTCGCTGGACTGGACTGGATTTTATCTCATAGTAATATATTTAACGTTAACGTTAACTTTAACGGATGGTTTGTACCAACTCACCCTAAATAAATACAGGACATGAAACAATGTGGTCTGATGTTATTTGAAGTTACTTATCAAGTGAAAATCAATTTAAGTATAAATAAAACACCCTGTAGACGCATAGGCGTAATACCGCGAGAAACGATCTCACGGCGCGATACCGCCGATTTTATTCACAGGTTGATTTATATCTTTATTGTAAAGTTATCTTATAGAGCCCAGTTCTAAACTACAGTGTTAGGGCCTGGAATCCGGGGGCTATTCTTGGGTAAATTGTGATAAACGCAGCCGTAGGCTTATGAGGAAGTGAGGTAGATGCGTACTTTACTAAAAAGGCTACGTTTTTTTAGCATTTTATGGAACTAGGGTGGTAAACGAGCACATAGCCCCCCTGAATCACAACATCGAATGTGTTGCCAAACCGAGGACTAAAAATTGAATGCATCTACCACCACCACCACAGGCCTCCTCTCATCACGAGAGGTTTAGGGCTATAAGTAGTCCCCACGCGGGCCCGTTGCGGATTTTGGACTTCACACACATCCTTGAATTACTTCTCAAATGCGTGCAGGTTTCATCACGATAATTTTCTTCACCGAAAAGCTCAGTGGTAAATTCAAATCGAATTTCACACGTAAGTAAACTCAGAGGTGCGAGCCGGATTCGAATTTCGAACCCTCTGCATGTCGAACCACTCTAGTATAGGCCACCACGGCTTCAATGCGTCTACGCTGGTAATTTCACCGGCTCTCTACCGGAACATAATAATTGGAGCCTTGTCGTTTGACCCTTTGTCTCTAATAATGCAGATGGTTGATGTTTAAATCTGCACATTTAAAAGATGTCAGGTGTCTAATTTCTCTTAGAATCTAGTTCATTCTAGAATCAGTAGAAATGGAAAAAATCAATACCTACCTAAAATATGTATGATCGAGGTTTCTGAAATAAAGTTAGTAAAATAATAAAATAATACGGAAACCATTATATTACGCATTCAGCAAAATTAACATCGGCGTCGAGGTTCCATACAAACAAACAAACACAAACTTGGTGCATTATAATATTTGCATGCCATTGCAGGCTGAATACTGTTACTTAGCACTAAATTTTAAGATCTTGTATACGTATTCTGGCAAATAAACAATTCATGATTCTTGATTCTTGGAATTGAAATTCTTGGAGAACGAGAGAAGTTACTTAATAAGTTGATCAATTTTATTACTAATGCTATCATATATTTTTTTCGTTTTATTTACTTGATTTAAATTGGAATTATTGTTTTTAAAAGCCATGTTTCTTCTGTTCCCCACTCAATACTTACTTGAAACAACATGGTTTTTATTATGGTACCTATTCAGTTGTTTTGGAAAAAAAAGTGTTATCAACGATGAGTACAGGTTTACAAAACTTAGAAGGCGCGTGGATTAAGCAAAAATAGACTCTGCGTCAACTTGCTTAAGTGCTTCACCGCGCGCCTTCTAAGTTGTGTCGTGCTGTACTCGTATGCATAGGTTGTCTTCGTAAAATTTGTAAACTTCAGTTACGTCACACGGCGGACACGGCCTATAAAAACACGATCTCGAACGCAATTCGAATAAAGTGTCAATGTTTGCGTGCGAGGACATCTGTGTGCGTGCGAGGACGTGTGTACACTTGTAAATGTGTGTGTGCCACTATTCACGCACCATCTCTGAATGACGGTAAGCCGAGTTGTGCGCGAGTTGCACGCGGGCTAGTTCAGGCGGGTGATTCCGTGGCCATTCTGTACGTAGTACTATTAAATATCCTGTGGTAATGTCATATAACCTGCCCGTCAGCTATAATCTCACTAGGACATAGACCTAAATAATACTTCGTATGGACCCGGCCTAACGTAGATACATGTCATGTATCCCCACTTCCTTGGTGTCCAATCCAAAGTTAAACTTGTATCGTGACACAAAAGCTGGGTCACATTTTTCCAACAACGAGACGAGTTTTTAGATACTGAGAAACAGCTTCGAAAAAAAGTTTTTTAAAAAACGCTTGTTGTACGCACGCTCGGTGACAGAACTTTGGATTGGACACCGAGGAAGTGGGGACATATTACGTGTACGTTAGACCCGGTCTATATTATTTACGTCTATGCACTAGGAATATTTATAAACTAACTGATCTTACAATTTTAACATAATTACACATTGTAGGATATTTGAAGAAAATATCAGGTCAATCTGAAGGATCTCAAGTAATTTAATAACGTTCGTTGCTATTAATAATTAACTGAGAACCCAGATCATATAAAGTCAGAGGAAAATAATGTAAAATTCGCGCAGAATCTTAAATATTACCTAGCACACAAGTGCTACTACAGTCTTGAGAAATTCCTCAGCGAAACTAATTTTAAATTGTAATGTTATTAAATATAATTTAACATTCCTTTAGGTATTCTTAGAATTAATTATTTTATTTTTTAATTAATTGTTTTATTAATTTTAATGTAATTTTGTAATGTATTGAGTAATTAATGATATTTGATGTACCTAATGATAATAATAATATGAATGATATGATATGTGACCATATAATGCATGTTTTTGGAAGTAGATTACTTTAATTTAATTTACTGTAATGCAATGCAACACCCGGCATGGGTAACATGTCAAAGGATATATATTTGTATGACCATCTGAATGTACTACATGTATGCACTGAATAAATCTGAATCTGAATCTGAACTATTTAGCCTAACCTCCGAAAGTGTACCCCATTCTTATGAATTAATTCCAAACTCCAAACACAGCAAGTTGAAATGTCACCAGCTAAACCACTTTTGATGAAACTTTGGCCGGCGTCGCTTTATTACATTTTTCCGATACAAACTTATTTGTTACGGACTCTGATTGGAAATCGTTGTACGGATTGTTTGGGACTAAGTCCATTTGTTAAGTTCTCTGTCGGGTACACAGGAGTAGGATATCGTAACTCATTTTTCATGATTGAAAACTGAACAAAAAAAACGGCCAAGAAGCGAGTTAAACTCGCGTGGAAAGGGTTCCGACCCTTGATTATTTTCAATGACGTCATTTTCAAACCGTTTCACAGGATAAGCTCTTTTATGTGATAGATTTTAAATACCATGGACTTCTTAATTATTTTCCTGTAATCTGTAGGTCAAAAGCAATCCTCCGTATTTTTTTTTTTAATTTTTATGTTTAGTAGTTTCGGAGATAAGGGGGAATGGTAATTTTTCGCCTATTTTCTTTAATAACTCGAAAAGTATTGACCAAAAAATAAATGAAAAAAATATATTTGAGATCCTCATAAGAAGTACTTTTATTCCCGTCGGACTCGTGGTCACCCCGTTTTGCTACCCCAGGGTGACCAAGAGTACTTTTACTTACTCGTGGTTACCCTAGTTATGAAAGGATCGTACTTGACTCAATCGTAGATAGTGAAGTGCCCTTTAACTAGATAAAATATTATTTACGTCAATGTGTAGTACTTTCAAACTCCTTGATAAATACTTATTGAAGTAACTCCTTATGTATTAAGGGCACGTAAGTTGTCATTTGGATTTGTCAGATTGCTATTGAAATTAGGATAAAAATACTCGAAAATGGGTACAAGAATTAAAAGAAAGCGTGGTGAAGTCCTGTTGAGCAATGGATACCAATATCATAAACATAAAATGTATTCAAACCAAACTATTTTATGGTTTTGTAGTCAACGCCGAAAACTTAAATGTACGGGGTCGGTGACTGTCACTGTCGAGGTAAGTCAGTAGTTCAATAGGTACCTTGTCCTTTGCATCATATACACTCCAGTTGACAATCTTACTATCTTAGGACTAGTTGTAATTCTCTCCAAACTTGAAATCGCGAGTGGTCCTGTAGAATTCTGTAGCGACGACATCTATGAACTAGGTATGTGACGTATTAGCTCACTTGTTCAATAAAATACAATGCCATTTAAGTATCTCTATCTTTTGCCGTTTTCTAGGATGATCAAATTGTAAAACATGTCGACCACACCGTGGATTGTAAGCCAAATCACGCCAAAAACGACTTAGCGATGTCGATAGACCATATGAAGGAGGAGGCTGGTACTTCAGCGGAATCAATGCCTGATATTTACAAAAAGAATTTAAAACCTCTTTATGACAAAGGCATACACCTAGTCACTAAAGTACCTCCGTTTCGCAATATTAAATGCAGCTTATATTTGGCTAGAAAACGTAAACTGCAAATGGACAAAACTGTATTTATTAAGCCAAGCGATGTTCAAGTACCTGCACCATTTAACAATTTTAAAGTGGCTGATTATGACTACGATGATACCAGAATATTGGTGTTCTGTTCTGATGAAGCAAAAACTTTATTAAGAGAAGTGAAAGAACATTTCTGTGACGGCACTTTTAAAAGTGCACCTAAACCATTCTAACAATTATTTATTATTTACGGTGATTTGGGAAGTTCATCGCTCAGCACCAATGTTGTTCCACTCGTATTTGCCTTAATGAGTAACAAAAAAGAGAGCACGTATTCCGCTTTGTTTGATATGTTGCACGTTACATTTCCCGAATGGATACCGGAAAAAATACATCTAGACTTTGAAGAAGCAACATCGAATGCTCTTAGAATGATTTTCCCGAAAATCGAAATAAAAAAATGCTACTACCATTTCACGAACAGTTTGTGGCGAAAAGCTAAATTTTTACGCATAAAAACAAAGCTTTATCGACGTATTGTAGGTTTGTGCACCGCTCTTCCACTGTTGCCCGAGAACAAAATAAAAGACGGTTGGGAGTATATACAGGTGCAATGTGCTGGTCTAACTAACAAAAATGTTAACGCATTTATGGCGTATATGAAGAGGACGCGGCTGAAAAGTGATGAATGCATAAGAGAGTGGTGTGTCAGCAACGAACGCCATCGCACCAATAATGTGGCAGAAAGCTACAATTCGGTTTTAAACAAAAAAAATAACAAAAACTATGTGACCATAAATAAATTACTCAGTGTTCTACGTGATGATATGAAAGTAGACCTAACTAATAATAAAACAGCAAATTTCAGCATGAATGAACGGAAAAAAATAGAAAACGAAAGAGACGACTTTATCTTGACTACACAGATGCAGCTGCTTCATGGACAAACAACTGTTGGCCATTTTTTGGAAATTTTGCGTTAAATAAATAAATAATGATTATAGACTATTTCGGGCAATTTTATTTGCCCGTGGTCCTATCAGTAGGACTGTTACAATAAATGAATTAAGTCGTCTGCTATGTCCTGTGCATGGCTTCTGCCGAAATCTGTGCGGTTGTCGGGGGACTCGAGGACAGCCGTCCACTCTTCTTCTCCGGCTGTACAATGTTCACGACATACATGCGTTCCGCTGCATATCAGAAAATTCAGCTTGCATAAAAAATTTATCTTCAGTATTTTAGACACTTCCCCCATGTCTTTTCTGGGGCATGCTGGAAAAACACAAACGCCTTCAATTTCAGGTGTCCGGAGTATTGTTGTTGCTATGTTATTATTATTAATTACTGGAATGATACCAGACATTTTAGTGGTTGTACAGTCACAAAGCAGTAATTCAATATAATCAGTTATATTTTACTAAATAGGTACCTTTCAGAATAGCGATGACGTTAAGTCATTGTCATTTCGTCATACTTAATTTCTAAGTGGCCGTCTTTGGAAAAAGGTTAACCTTTAAGGAGAAGTTTACCGCACAAAGGAGTGTATTCGACCGAAGATTCACGCGATTACAAAAAAGCCGGTACAACAACAATGTTCATTTTCTGCCATAAGACGATTCTGCCCAAAGCCGATTCTGTCCAATCAAGATTCTGCCGAAAACTGAATACTTTCTTCATATTTGGAACTGCATTTATTTTAAAACAGTGGACACGGTAAAACTAATGTGGTCCAAGACTTGTTTAAAAATATTAATTATATCACGCGTATATGTAATATATATTATATTGAACTACCAGTTGAATTTAGTGGAATAGAGGACAAAGTCATTATTTCCCAACACTAGCAGTGTGACCATGAGCCCTATGTTTTTATCATTTATTGTTAGTCACACCACGCAGGGTAACCACAAGTAAGTAAAAGTACTCTTGGTCACCCTGGGGTAGCAAAACGGGGTGACCACGAGTCCGACGGGCTTTTATTTGATATGTCACAATATAGTTTGAAAAACTTCATTAATATTTTTTCAAATTTAACCCCCAAGAATAGGGTCTATGTATCAAATTCATTTATTTTCGTTACACGTCCGTCTTTGGGTCACAAACTTACATATACGTACCAAATTTCAACTTAATTGGTCTAGTAGTTTCGGAGAAAATCGACTGTGACAGACGGACGGACAGACACACGAGTGATCCTATAAGGGTTCTGTTTTTACCTCTTGAGGTTCGGAACCGTTAAAATCGATAAACCTATAATTTTTTAATCGTATAATATATGTATAATGTTGGCTGGTTAATATCCTATTTCTGTCAGAGATTAATTAAGAGATTATCGTCCTTGAAGAAGACTCACTTATGTCTTAAATATATGATTCAGACATCTAAAAAAAAAAAATAGTTATTGTTGGTAATAATAACAACATCAATGTTAGAATTATTTTATTTTTAATGGTAACACTTTTGCCCCTGTTATTGTTGGCAATGTCTAAGCTGTCATTTAAGTACATGTCAATGTCAACACTGGAATACAGTGCTGAAACCGCTCTACGAGTTTTATTTCATTAATCATAAATTAGAGTTTGAGTCCAGTGAAATAGAAAAGATTTAATGTAATTGTTCTACGAACAGTTCTAACGACGAAAAATACGGCAAATAAAAAGAAAATAAGAACTCTATGCCGAACGGTGTCAAACAGGGTGCCACTCAGTTCAGCATTTTTGATGAGGGCACCACTGTCGTGTGAGTGAGGTGGCTGTCAATGTCACTGTGACGTTAGACGTTTGGGAGACTTCAGTGCTGCCAGTTTAAGCGTATATTATGGAACAACGTGCTAAGATGGTAACACTACACCTCACGCGATTCAAGCGCCTCTAGCGAATATTTACTCGAGGTCATCCTCCTTCCGGAATACTGAAGAGCTAGTTTTCAGTATTTCGAGAATACATATACCTTTACCTTTCTCATAAGGTATATAGATTACCCGAGTCGATAGCCCTCGTTATCGACGGCCCTGATTAATACGGTCCTTAGTGGAGTTAATTAATTGGCGTCCATACATCCTTTAAGAAAATGCTTTAACTGGAAGCAATATGGGCGGTTCGATAATTACGGGCCGTTTCGTTTTTGTGACTGAAGTAAGAGAGATAATATTAAAATGCAATAGTATTTAGAAGCTCACATTTAGTGAATGCAAATTATGAACACCATATTTATCAATAGCACATAATTAACGTTACTATGATTGATGTCCTTGTCTCCTTATCTGCAGCCCTGTTCTCTTATTTGTCACATTATTTAATATAAATAAATAAATAAAAATAATGTTACTTCAATCGAAATGTATTAGAATTAAGTTGATTATAAGCCTTACGTAAAGTAACTACTTACCTTTTTTTTTATCTTATCTTATTGTATTTGTTGTTGTGTCGAATTTATGTGTCGAATAAATGTCTTTCTTCTTCTTCTTCTTCTTCTTCTTCTGATAAGCTACCTACAGACATGAAAACTCAATTTTACTCACTCGTAATAAAGCAATACCATTTCTCACGCTGCATAAAACAAATGCAGTTAGTTTAATTTTACGGTATTTTAAAAGCAACCAAACGATTTCGCAAATGCACTACCGTATTACCGATTAAAAGGTTTAAAAGAACCATCTATTTTTATTAACGCAAACGAATTCCAAATTCAAATTAAGATGTCAGGATGTGGTCATATCTTGAGCGGGAAATACGCAAAAATAAAACTAATTATTTATACTTTTTAGTGCAGTTTAAGATTTTCAAAGGTAAAACCTTTTAGGAAGCCTCTCACGGCAGTGCACGTCTTTAAGTTTTAAAAAATTGTGATGATAATCTAAACTAACCCAATACCTTCTTAATAGAACTTTGTCTAATGTACCCCTATGTGGCCAATTTGCTGAATAAATGATTGAATTTTGAATTTCCGATAAATTAGGGATACATTTGAAATTAAACGATTGAAATGCCTTGTTTCATACCCTGTGTAATCTTTAGTAACGTATCTTCAAGAACGGATTTATATGTATACTAGCTTCTGCCCGCGACTTCGCCCGCGTGGAATTCGGTTATCGCGTTCCCGCGGGAACTATACGTTTTTCCAGGATAAAAAGTAGCCTATGTGTTATTCTGATCTATAAGCTACATTACTGTAAAGTTTCATTAAAATCCGTTTAGTAGTTTTTGCGTGAAAGAGGAACAAACATCCATCCATACATCCATCCAAACAAACTTTCGCCTTTATAATATTAGTAAGGAATTAGTAAGGATAAGGATTTACAACTATTGATTTCCATAAATAATTATTTTCAGTTTAATGAGGTACAAACATTTTTTGACATATCATATCTGTACCAAATACCACATGCAACCTAGTTCCATCCTTCTGCCAAGGCCCTGTTCACCAGTTTGTGGATTTATAAGTTTTTTTCCGCTGCCAAGCAGACCACATCCTAAACCAGACCTAAACCAATGCTAATGAGCCACCTCACCTCTTAATTTTTGCATAAAACCCTCCTCGTTCGCGTGGGAGGTAAAATTACATTTTTAGCCGTCCGATAACCATCTACTTAGTGTGCGTGTGGACTCGGGGAAAAACGGGTGAATTCCGTACGTTTGAATTGAATTAAGAACACGTTTGGGAAAGCAGGTTTTGGAACGAAATTCGCTCTTTTTTTACCCGACTGCGCCAGAAGAAGGGTTATACTTTTCGAGTGTATGTATGTATGTACATTTCTTTGGCAAGCTATGTAGCCTAAATGGCTGGATGGAATTTAGCTTGCGAGGCGTTAGATTCGTCTTAATCGTGAGAGTGACACAGGGTATATCCAAATTGCAAAAAACAAAATGGCTGACTTTTAAAGGTAATTTAAACGTTTTCAAAAAAAATTTTTTTTACATAGCCTATCATGTGGGGTATTAAGTGGGGGTTTAAGTACCTTGGTAGCACAATAACATCAAAGTGTGACCTAGACACTGAGAGAACTGCTGGACCGATTTGGCTGTTTGTTTTTTTTTGTTTTATTCCCCGTGATTCAGGGAAGGTTTAGAAAGAAAAAAGATCGGGAAAGTCAAAATAGAACAGCTAAAAAAAGAATCGGCTACGGGTGATACGAAGTTCACCGGGCCATACTAGTAAGAAATGGAAATAAGAACAAATAACCAAAGGGTTATAAAAAAGATTTGTTTTGCGTCAATTAAATATCAAAATGTAAAGTCGTTTACTTAAACAGAATATTTAGTTAAAATACTAAATTCAATTTTAATTTGTTAAATAAGAAACAGTGAACCCTACAACCCAAATTGAATGCAACTTATGCACTAAAAACTCACGGAAAATTAATTTTGATAAGGCTTTTTCGTACATTTTTAAACATTAAAATAGTATATTTATTACATTTTTGATTCTTATCATAATAATTAGGTAGGACTTAATAAAGTAACCCAATTTATGGGGGTGTTTGAACCTGTAAATTATGTTTATCGAACATTCGACGACAGGTTTGGCTCAGTTGGTAGTGACCCTGCCTGCTGTTCCGACTGTCGCGGGTTCGAATCCCGCTCGTGGCAAACTTTATGTGATGAGCACAAAATTAATGTTTCTACTCGAGTCATGGATGTTTAGTATTTATATATGTATGTATTCTCTATATAAGTATTGATATCGTTATCTAGCACTGCTTAGTTTGGGGCTAGGTCAATTTATGTGAAATGTCCAGAGATATTATTATTATATTATTACTTAATAAAACTTAAGTAACTAAATGCAAATATATACGGATATACCCTTCAAGTACATTTTACATCTTTCTTACTCATTAACAGGGCGTGTAACCGGTTAATTTTATAAAACCCCGAAATAGCCAAATTATTAGAATTATTTTATACTCTATATCTGGAACTCCATAGTGTATTTAGGTTATTACTTCGTATTATTTTATAGCCTTATTAAACATGAAATTGTAAACGAAAGAACGATAAGAAAACCGGTTTATTTGTATGGGGGCAAAAACCGGTTACAAGCCCTGCTCATTAATATTTTTCGCACGAGTGCCTACGTACTATTCTACGTATTCTTTTTTGACAGATAAGTAAGTAAGTAGGTGAGTAAGTAAATAGCACTTTATTGTACATCAAACAAAAATAATAATAATGTGCAAAGGCGAACTAACGGCTGACACACGGTTATTTTTCAAAAACTGTAAATACTTAATCACTTAATTAAACTTACTTAATGAATGTTTTTCTGCAATACGTGCCAGACTTTGAAAAATGTATCCACGCGATCAACTTTAAAGCCATTTACCTTGCTAATAGATTAATTTATTCGAATGCATTTCGTATCGGCTTCTTAATTAAGTCGTATACGATACGATTAAGTATTTGTTTTTGGTTGATTTGTCACATTCGGTGCAATGTATCACTGCGAGTCACCCGTTTAACAAAACCGGACTTTAATCTCTCAGCGTTTAAGTTTCAGTGTCCATTGTAACTCCATCGAGTAATTAAGACATGAATAACCTACATTATTTCTCCATGCTACAATTAAATGGAGATTTTTAATGAGCGTTTCGTTAAGAAGAGGCCCGATTTACAAATTTTTCAATGATTCGTTTATTTAAAATATAAAATATGTTCAATGTAGAACTCATTTAAATATTAATGAGCTGAAAATTCAATTTAACGTGATACGTTATATATACCACTACCATCCAAATTTTGTATTGAAGTATAAATAGGTACCCGACTCTATTGCCACTTTAAATTTTGTTATAATCCAACCCCCGCTTCGACTATATGAGAGGAGGCCTGTGTCCAGCAGTGGGACGGAATAGGCTGTTGTGGTTATGTTCATCCAAGATAAGATTTTAAGTGCATTACGTGATGCCTAACCATTTTTTTTTTTAATGACTTATCAACTTTGAACTTTATTGCTTGGTTTAGTAGTTTATGTAACAGCTACATAATAAAGGACCTAATTATGTACACTTGCATACACAACTTTATCTACACTCATTTTATAAATCCTCTAAGATGCTTTAAAACCTGTCCACAGTGGCGGTAATTCGAATACGTCAGTGTCCGACATTCGATTTTCAAAAAGCATAGACTAAAAAGAGCCGACATTTGAATTTGGAACAAACTTTCGTTATGTCTGACTGAAGAATATAAGCGGGCATTGCTGTTCGAAGATGTTCAAAATTTGAATATGCTATTAGACAATCGAATTCGATGGTCTAATACAGCTATTAGAACATTTTCACAGATAAGAAATCTGTTCTAACTAAACAGTTTATCTTAATGCTGGTCATAATTTGGGGTTTTTGAATGCATCTTATAGGGTACATGATATGAATAGAAAAATGTAAAGATTTCCTTATTTGAACGTATAAATAGGAAAGGAAACGAGCTATTCAGACTAACTCGAAGTTGTAGGAATGTGCTAATTCGACGTTAGGACTAAATGGATTAAATTGTTTATGGGCCGTTAGGGTTGTCGATGTTCATACTAAAATCGTACCTGAGAAGTAATTCAAAGATGTATGTGAAGTCCCCACTGGGCTCGAGTGGGGACTATAGCCCAAACCCTCTCATGATGACGAGAGCTTAGGCCTGTGCCCAGCAGTGGGACGCAAAAAGGCTGTAGTAGTAGTAGTAGTTTAAACCGCTGGACTGATTTAGATGAAGTTTGATATGGAGATAGTCGAGTCCTGGGGAAGGACTTCTTTTAATTCCGGAAATAAGCATAGTTACCGTGGGAAATAATATTAGAAGCCTTTAATTTTGATGCAAATAAAAAATCTGTGCGTACGAAATTAAATATAAAAATACCATAAACAGTACTTACTACTACTACAGCCTATCTGCGTCCCACTGCTGGGCACAGGCCTCCTCTCATCACGAGAGGGTTTGGGCTATAGTCCCCACGCGGGCCCAGTGCGGATTGGGGACTTCATACACATCTTTGAATTACTTCGCCGAAAAGCTCAGTGGTAAATTCAAATTGAATTTCGCACGTAAGAAAACTTAGAGGTGCGAGCCGGAATCGAACCCCTGACCCTCGGCATATGCAGCATACTTAATTTAAGTTATTAACAATTTTATAATCAGTGTGTGCGGTGAACTTAAACTTAAACAAAAGCTTAAAAAAGAAAACTTGAAAAAGAGTCTGACAGTGTCATAAAACTTGTTGGCTGCCCCTGCGTGTATCGGCTCGGCTCGGCTTTGAATACAATGTTGCGCACGATTCTGTAATGTCTACATATAGTTATGAACACCGAATTTATTCGCGAACTCTTGTTAATTTATAAGGAACTAGCTTTTCCCCGCAACTTCGTATGCGCAGAAATATTAAAACGAAAAATCCCGTTTTCTCCCGTTCCCGTGGGAATTTCGGGAAATCCTTTCTTAGCGAATGCCTGCGTCATAACATCTACCTGCATGCCAAATTTCAGCCCGATCCGTCCAGTGGTTTGGCCTGTGCGTTGATAGATCACTATGTCAGTCACCTTTGAGTTTTATATATTTAGACTAGCCTCTGTCCGCGGCTTCACCGGCCTTTAATTCGGTCATCTATAAGAGCGGATTGGGGAGTTCACTCACATCCTGTAATTAATTCGCAGAAACGTGGAGGTTTTCTCACGATAATTTCGGACATAAGTGAACTCAGAAGTGCGAACCCCGACACTCTGCATGAGAGGCGGTGGTCAAACCACTAGGCCACCACGACTAACTTCAGTAAGTGCCTATAAAAAAAACCGCCTTCAAACAGACAGACTGCGATGTCAATATCAAATTCACTATAATATGATAATCATTTCTTTGGGTCGGTTCACTTGACACCGACTTTGCAGGCTGGCGGAGTTTGAAGGCGGTTTTTATTTTTTCATTTAAATTTTATTTTTCGGCTACAGTTTTCAAACATCACTATAGAAATACATAAGTAACTCTGAAGTCTTCGAAATTGACACCGAAATCATTCTACGTGCTAGCAAATTTTGAGGATTTTTTTCATTAGATCATTAAATCGGTTCACGCTTACTAATTATTTTTGGTGAACATACATAAAAATGAAATAAATAAAAAAAAAGATTCCGACGAATTGAGAACCTCCTCTTTTTTTTGAAGTCGGTTAAACAGCGACTTCAAAACCACCTACTCGTTGTGTCTACCATACCTTTTAGATAAGTCAAGCTTTACAAATTTTATACAAATACAAATACACTTTATTGAACACCAAAAAACAATTACACAAGTAAATACAATAAACAAAGAAGAAGGGTGACAACAGGCGGTCTTATCGCTAAAGAGCGATCTCTTCCAGACATTTTATACTTAGGCATTAAAAAATAAATAAAAAAATCTGAAATGCTACATTCTTTATTAATGCGCGTATTAAAATGTAAAAATCCCGTTTTCCCATTCTCGTGGGAATTTCGGGAAATCCTATCTTAGTGCTCCCCTATACTCCCCAAGGAACCTGCATTTCTACTTCGTACGAGCAGTGCTTTCGGCTGTGCGTTGTCATCAGTCAATCAGTCAGTAACTGAATTAATTAAATAAGATTGACATTGAATATCTTGATTTTACGGTAGACGTCCGTAGAGGCAGGCTGAGAATCAGCGTCGGCGAGTCCCACATAACCACCTGACCCCCCCCCCCCCCCGGGTGGTATGCGTAAGTTGTTAGTTAAAATTTCCCTGTTACCTATAGGTATGTTATATTTAAGACAATAAACAATTTTTCTTTCTTTCTTTATTCGTTTCCTTTACGAATATTTTTGGAAATCCAATACTTAAGTATAACCGGTAACTTAAATAAAACTTTAGAACATAACAACTCTGATTAACAGTCCAGCACTTAGCAGCTATAAATCGACGGACAATCGTAGGAAGCCACTAGCATCGGGTTCTCGTATAAATTCAGCTAGAATTCGATTACAGTTATCAGCTTGCATCGAATGGAATAGATAATCGAGCCCGGGGCGACGCAACCGGTCCTCGGGGGCGATTTGGAGAATGCATCCCAGTCTGTGGAGCCGTGATCCATTTGTTAAATACGTGTGTGATTGTACTACTGTATTTCATGTATTTATTATGTATGCAGTCTTTTATATAGTTATTTTATTTACTTACAAAGCTGGAATGCTTCGCTCGTGGTTCAAATGTAGCCCCAAGAGCAGTGAAGTTTACAATTAATACACGAGACGGGAAGTAACTTTATTGAAAAATGAAAATGGAAAATTGAAAAAATTCATTTCGTAAAATTTTTTAGAGTTTACCTGTAGATAAAGGTTGGGTCCTCCTAGTAAGCTCAGATGTGCATGTGACAGGAGGGCCCGCTCTTTCACTACTTTACATTTGGTACTTACCTATTAAATAAGCCTTAATTTACTTAATACTATGTTAACATGCAGGAATGAATATTTGTGTGTGTGTGTGTGTGTGTGTGTGTGTGTGTGTGTGTGCGTGCGTGTATACGCGCACATATGTGTGTGATTTTTAAATTAACCATAATTTAACAATTGCTCAGTTTCGTCATAACTGATACTTTTTAGATAATCTGTTACAATCTTTTTAACTTCAAATAGCGGTTTAGGGTAAATATTAGTAAAGGAATTTATTTTATTATAAACGTGGGCACTTAAAGCTAAGAAAAAAAACAAAGAAAGAAGCTAAGAATTGCCTTATAGCAAATACAGACTTCATAGGGGGCAAGGGGGCAACGGTGTTTTTTGCCGAGAACTTTATTGCCGAGCGAAACACGAAATTTTATATTACATGCAATTACACCTCTTTCATATTATAATAATAATAATAATAATCAACATTTATTTCGGACAACACAAATACAAGGTCCATATTTTGTTAGTAACCGTTAGAACTTATAACTATGTTAGTGTACAGTCTGTTACCTACTGAAAAAAGAACTAGGGATACAAAGCTCACTTGTAGTCTTTGTATTTGGGCTCATGTATAGACATCCACGATTGAAGGAAAGGATTGTCCAACCTCTCCCCAATAGCCTTCAGGATGCCGTTGGTGCTGCCCCGCACGCGACACATCAGGGAGGCCGTCCTCTTTCTCATAATGGCGTAAAAGTCATCCATCCGAGCCTCAGCAAACATCCCAGATGCGCTGCACGCACGCGGCAGCCCCATCAGCATCCTGAAGCCGTTGTTGAATTGGACGCGTAAAGCATTGAAAGTCTTCTTCGTATACTTGATCCACAGGCTGCACGTGTAGAACGAGTGGCAATATGACCGGAATAGCGTTCTTTTTACTTCTCTAGAACAATGTGCAAACCTGCGGATCAACATATTCGCCCTGACAGCCAATGCCCTACGCTCCCTTTCAACATCAGGGTCATCGTTGAGGTCCTCCGTTATTACATGACCCAAATACTTAAACTGAGACACCCGACTCAGAGCTTGTCCACTGAGCGTCACAGGAGGTACATTATACGGGCATTTACGGCCCACACGAAAAACCATCATCTCGCTCTTTTTGACGTTGTAGCACAGGCCATGAGACTCAGCATACGAATCACACACCTCTAATAAAGACCGGAGAGCTGTGACGGACGGACTCAACAGCACCATGTCGTCGGCGTAGCTAATGTTATTGACCATCTGTCCACCTATCGAGCAGCCGACCATGGTGGCTTGATTATAGCGGTAAGCTGATCTTATAACTTCCTTCCATTTAATACGACTCCGACACATCTAGAGGTTTGTCTTCAACTTTCATTCAATGAGGGGTATCGCATGTGAATTTGCCACTAGAGGCGCTAGTGTCGCGTGAGGTCCAGTAACATTCACTTTTCACTTGTTTTGGCGGGTTTCGTGATATAAATTATAATTTCTTTAATTTACCTGTTGAAAAGTTATATCCTTCGTGAAATTATCGCAAATATGGATTATTTCGCGATGAATGTAAACGCTATATAATTTTTTTTTTTAAACAAGACGTAACTTCGCAACATTGCGGCATAGCTGCTCGATATGATGATAGTTATTTATAATGAATAAACTTACTGTAATAGTCGCCTTTGACAGCTATACCTCTGGACCTTAGTCAACAGTGGCGCCAACTGGTGAGCAAAGAAACGATAGTCCCCATTCCACAGGTAATAGAGTAACTACTTTTGACCTGTTCTTTAATCCTGGTATTGAAATTATTATTAACTGCATCGTTGATATTGAGATAACAGTCATGATTTTTGAAATTAGCAAATTTGTGCTATGGTCTACGACTTTTATTCTTCGACATAACGCTGCAGTATGCTTATTGGCTAATACTTAATGATTTATAAAAAAAACCGCCCAACACTCCATCAATTTCCTAAATGCAAACATAACCAACATAATTTATGGAATTGTCTTGTCTTTTTCGGATCCGCATAACGGAATCCAGTTCCCGTATTTTAACTTTAATCTCCCTGCCAAAACACTTCCATGTTTCTCACATTGTAAATAATGCTTTCGTTGGAATGAGATGATTTTTGTGTTATAGCACGACACAACTGATATGGCGCGCCGTGGAGCTCTTACCCTTTTGATGCAGAGTCTATTATTGCTTAATCCGCGAGCCGTGTTAAGTGTGTGGTACTGTACGGCCCAGTTTTCGCGGGGCAATCTCCGATCTGGCACCTCTGCGCCGACGCATGATTTACCATCATCAGATATTCTTGCTACGTAGTGTACAGGACTATGCTTAAGTCGGAGATTTTTTTTCAGTTTTGACCACGGTTATTTATTTGACAAAAACGACATTACAGACTTTAACGTTTACATAACTTATAAAAGCGCGGTCGTCGTTCGAGTCAAATGGGTAGCTCAGCATAATGCTGCGACGTTGGTCGCAGCGCTGGAAATAAGGAGTAAAATGTATATATTATCATAGGAAAAGCTAGGTAAATCTAGAATTACAACCTTCATGCATATCAGCGTACACCCGAAATAAGTATTAAATGCGATAATAGATGCGCTCCCTGTCTGTATGAAGAAGCGGCCCCTGGATATTGCTCACGAGATTATCAGTCTATATATTGCCTTGTGTCGCTGATATTAGGTATTAACCCTAGCATTTATGTGGACTGTGGAGTTTAAGCTTGAAATTTTATTCTAAGCTAGCCGTCTCTCGCGCTATAAGGCTATAACCCACGTAGGTCCCATTTTTGTCTGTACCATTAATAATTTCGGGAAATCTTCTCTTAGTGCTCCCCTCCACTCCCCAAAGCTTCATCACTCTACCACAAGCAATTTCATCTTTCTACCACAAGTTTCAGATGTGCTTGGTATAAATCCACATTTAGATCGTAATTATTCTATTCTATTCTATATAAATTAATGGCTTCTGCTTGGACACTTCGCCAATATCGAAGTAAGGGCCACAGGCCTGCAAGTTGTTCGGTAATAAAGGTAAATGTACGGTGTAAATGGTTATTAAAATAAAATTGGAGAGACTCAACAAACGTCAACGTCCATCTTGGGCGACGGCCATTGAGAATCCCCTAGATCGTAATTATGAATTTACTAATAACATTCAAAAGTCAACTTGGCATGTAAATAAAGCTCGTAAGCTAGGCGCGCGAACCAGAGAGAATCGGCATGGGAAAGAAGGCCTAACAGGTCTAATTAATCATTATTTTTATATACCTAATTATTGATTACTTAATAGATTTCCACCGCTCATTTCACCTTCATGGGGAATCATCGCTCCCTTACGCTTAAGAAACCTTAGTGCTATAATGCATCTAGGCCTCACGGATTCATGATTGAACGCACAACGAGAACAAGTATAGTTGTAGGACAACTGTAGTTACTAAACCTAAGCTAACTACAAATAGCAGCGTTCGCACTCTTATGTTGAGTAAAGGAGCCGGTGAAATAGACGCAGTCCATCTTAGGTTTTGCTACGCATTTGCAATCTATGATTCCATGCTACAGAGACCACCTTACCATCATGTGGCATGAGCATTCGTTTGCCAACAATTAACTAAATAAATAAAAAAACTTTAATTCTTTGATTCACCAGAACAAGCACTGTTTGTATTAAGTACATTGTTGACAGCCTAAGTTAACCGCTAATCTGATGCGAGAACCCAACGGCTATAACTTAAAATCGGCGCTCGATAACGTATGGGCTCTTCATACCTTTTGCTAACGCATGAAGACCGGTTCGTATTATGGCAAAGCCCACCGCGTGCGTACAGCTCGCAAAAAAGAAGTAAAAGTGGACATCCGAGACGAAAATGAGACGTTCGATACCGAAATACGCGTGAAAAGTAAAAAGGCGTGGACTTGTCGGGCTTATTTTAGCCGAATTATAAATTACAAAATTTTGAACATTATTAAAAAGGAATCCTTACTTCCATTGTCCATAATTCTATCCTAGTATTATAAAATGTGACCTACTTCTGTTTGTTTGTTTGTGCTTCCTTCAAAACGGTTGGACAGATTTCATGAAATTCGGAATGGAAATAGCGTGATACCCAAGAAATATATATTTTTTTATCCCAATATAAGTAGTTCCAAGAGAAGGGGTTTTCCATACATTTCTCAGTACTTCTTTCTATTAACTAGAACCATCTAAAAACGTTATGTCTACTCTATACAAAGTCGCGGGCACTACTATACTTGCTAATTTTTTTTTTGGTATAATTTGTAATAGGTAGTTCTTTAGAAAGAAATAAATAAATAAAAAAAACTTTATTGCCATAAATAAGTATACATAAAAAACGTGAACAAAGTAAACTTAAAACTAATTACTAATTAACTAATTAAGTAATTAATAACTTATCCAATAATTAATATCTTTATCCAGATTGCGGTTCGTCATGGCTCATGATCGCTAAAAATATTTAGGAAATTCGTTAAATCTATATTCAATATACTACTAAGTAAATCTGTAAAAAAAGTCGCGTCTGAGACTTTAAAATTATAATAAAAGTACCTAGTACCTACTCGTACATACCTGTCTACTATGTAACTCATAGACGCGTTTTAGGTTACTAATTATAAATGTACTAATAAGTCATTAAAAGCACCGATTATAATAAATACGATATATATTCATGTAAACCACTACAATTTCCACTCTGAAGGTAAATTCAATCTAGAGATGCGTAGAAGACGCGCCAAGTCTCCGATGACAGTCCTATCCCACTCTGACAGGTGCCGCTAGCGTGACACCTTGCGTCCCGTTCTACTCATAGTCTTGTCAAACTAGTGACGTGGCTAAGAATCCGTCTAACAGCTCGGCCATCCTGAAGATATGCCTTGCCCTCAAGGCCATCGTAGCCATCCTATAGTGTAGACCGGCAGTCACGATGCGGTGACCCTGCCTGCATGACAGCGTTGTGTCCCTCCTTGACCAGGTCCCAGGTTCTGCGAGCCTTCCTTCTTGAAGCCGCCGCAGGAAGCTGAGCACTGCCCGTGCCTCGCATCGGCAGCGTCACAGCGCAGCGCCGATCATGTCCGATAAATAAACAAAACACAACAAATACATAAAAATTATTATGGCACAATTTACTCCTATTATAGGTACTCAAATACTTTTGACTCCCGTATTATGATTTCTGATGGAACTGGTCAGTTAAATGTTTGCCAGTGTGCTACACTGATTAGCTCAAACTGAATTTACTAAGTCTGTCTGATACCTTATCAAGAAGTGCCACAAACTGAGTTTACTGAGTCAAAATTCAAACAGGTTTCTAAAGCCTGCCTTTTGATATTATATCACACAAAATGACAAAAATGAATTTAATAAGTTAGAAATTCAAACAAAACTATAATTTGACTTTGATACCAGATATCAGCAATTGATACAGAATACATTTACTAAGTTAGAAATTCAACAAGTCTCTTAAAATCTGTCTGTGATATTACGTCAACAATTGACATAAAACTTCTTGTCGTATAGATGACAAGGTTTGAAATCGTGAGAATAGGATCACCCATGACCAGACAAACAGTGTCGATATCTAGAGCAATTATTACCCTATTACCCTAATAAAAATGTAAATCCATCAATACAAGTAAGCCTCGTCTATGGAATTGTTGTAACAATCAGATTAGGGACGTTAAACGTGCTACGATTCTGAACCTTAAATTCTTATGCCGTAAGGTCTTCTCCCTTCTCCCGTTTGACTTCCGTTCAATTGTCCCGAAACGTTCGTGTACACTGGGTATTTTGTAAAAACAATTCTCAATTAGTAATTTGTCGGATCATGGAAGAGTAACAAAAATGCATGGATTGATCTCACCGATCTATCTCCCGTGCAGCAATAGGCTGCTTTTCCAAACGCGCCTGCGTCGACTCTCTTCGTCCGACCGCACCCGGCCTACGCCTCGATCATGTGTAGCCTCATCGCGCGTCTTCACAAGCATGCTCATTGCTCATGAGGTCAAGCTATACCTGGCTAGAAGAAATCTGGAATAAATAGATCGCGAGTCCTCGAAGCCATCACTTTGTAAGCTTCGTGACCCCATTAGATTGCAAGCTCTCGTAGCGATCAACACACGAGGTAGATGAACGTTTAGTATTTGTGAGCTCGTGAAGCGATCGGCATACGAGGTAGTTACCGTCTTCATCATGTCTAACAGTTCAGCGTATTTCGACAGTGCTTTCACCTTTGAAACGTTACGCATTGAGGTTCCTCGTCAAGACACTGTCGCATTACATCAACGGAGACATACCTGGTGACGTGGACAGTCGTTTTGTGAGCTCGTGAAGCGTTCTGTTTGTGAGCTCTTGCAGCGTTCAGTTTGTGAGGTCTTGCAGCGTTCTGTTTGTGAGCTCTTGCAGCGTTCAGTTTGTGAGGTCTTGCAGCGTTCAGTTTGTGAGCTCGTGAAGCGTTCGATTTGTGAGCTCGTGAAGCGCCCTCTTTGTGAGCTCGTGAAGCGTCCGATTTATGAACTTGTGAAGCGTCCTCTTTGTGAGCTCGTGAAGCGTCCTCTTTGTAAGCTCGTGAAGCGTCCGATTTGTGAGCTCGTGAAGCGTCCGATTTGTGAGCTCGTGAAGCGTCCTCTTTGTGAGCTCGTGAAGCGTCCTCTTTGTGAGCTCGTGAAGCGTCCTCTTTGTGAGCTCGTGAAGCGTCCGATTTGTGAGCTCGTGAAGCGTCCTCTTTGTGAGCTCGTGAAGCGTCCTCTTTGTGAGCTCGTGAAGCGTCCTCTTTGTGAGCTCGTGAAGCGTCCGATTTGTGAGCTCGTGAAGCGTCCGATTTGTGAGCTCGTGAAGCGTCCGATTTGTGAGCTCGTGAAGCGTCCGATTTGTGAGCTCGTGAAGCGCCCTCTTTGTGAGCTCGTGAAGCGTCCGATTTGTGAGCTCGTGAAGCGTTCGATTTGTGAGCTCGTGAAGCGCCCTCTTTGTGAGCTCGTGAAGCGTCCGATTTGTGAGCTCGTGAAGCGTTCGATTTGTGAGCTCGTGAAGCGTTCAGTTTGTGTGCTCGTGAAGCGTTCAGTTTGTGAGCTCGTGAAGCGTCCGATTTGTGAGCTCGTGAAGCGCCCTCTTTGTGAGCTCGTGAAGCGTCCGATTTGTGAGCTCGTGAAGCGTTCGATTTGTGAGCTCGTGAAGCGTTCAGTTTGTGTGCTCGTGAAGCGTTCAGTTTGTGAGCTCGTGAAGCGTTCGATTTGTGAGCTTGTGAAGCGTTCAGTTTGTGAGCTCGTGAAGCGTTCGATTTGTGAGCTCGTGAAGCGTCCGATTTGTGAGCTCGTGAAGCGTTCAGTTTGTGAGCTCGTGAAGCGTTCGATACTCGTGGACTCGTAAAGCCTTCGTTTTGTGAGCTCTTGAAGCGTTCGGTATGTAGGCTCGTGACGGGTTCGGTACTCGTGGCACCTGCCGTGGCCATTGTCTCTTTCTCGACCTCAGTCCGGTTCTCCAGATTCCTCATCTGGTCATTAACCCATCGGCCGCGCCCGCTGGATGGACTCAGCTTACTCAATACAGAATCTTCGTTCTCACTGGAATCATAAAAATCCTACACTATAATAATGTTCACTACACATGTAGAAACTCGGGTATCGTTGACGCCCTGTCAACGGTGTAGTTTTAGTACCTACTACACATGCTAAAAATCACTGTAAACATTAGCTTTGACCACTACTCATATACGTCGGCGTCATCGTTTCGTTAATCATTTATCATCATTCACATCAGCGCCATCTAGTGAGAGTGTAATGTCACCACCATCAGACCATCGCTCTATCTGAGCAGGCGTATCGATCATTGGACCTCCTCTTCATTACATCGCGATGATAACTACAGATCAACCAGGCGCTCGAGGCACTACTTATGTACAGCGGTTTCCCGCGACCTTCACCCCCGCATTTAACATAAATGACCTAACTGATAGTATGTAACTGAATGTTAAATACTTAACTTTGATCAGGCATATTACCCCGTCGCGTCATATCATTGGTCCATCAGCCTCACTGTTCTCACGCCTCCACCTTCTTTTTGTAGGTACTTTCATTTTCAAAGCTTGCTTTATTCATTTGAAAGCCACAGACCATGTAAAAGGCTCCTTATTCATCATTTTGCAGCCACCAGACCATTTTGCAGACACTACTTTCATAAATAAATCCAATTAGGTCCAAATTTCACCACATATTAAACTTTCTCCGTGCCATCTGTTCCCTTCTTGACAACAACTGACAATTTACATTAGGTGCTCAAACTAAGACTGCCTCCCTTTAGAGCAGCTCCTGGGAATAATCTGTAACATCACAACATTCACAACCCATTTCACATGGTACATGGTAATCATCAAACTATCACAGAGTTAAATCAACAACATGGTAATTTCAGCAACAGTCACTCAATGCTCACTTTCTAATTACCATTTTGCTGTGGTACTCACCACTACCTTTCTTAACTTTTATGTCTGGTGAGTTCACCACTTCGCCAGACATGACCATACCAGCAGAGTTACCAGCTCAAATGTCAGTTCTATGGCACCAATAACAAGGCCATTGAATACCCCTTTTAAACAACAGTATTACCAATTACCATAGTACTCATTACCAATTACCATAATCATTTTGCACAGGGATAATGAAACACATTTTATATTTGAACCTGTTCATATCTCTTTGCCATGACAACTCAACAACATCATTACCAATCAAACCAATTATTAACTTTATTTTCTTTAGTAAAGGATTGATTGTAGTTGATGGGCTGTTACTTCAGTCATAGACTCACACTGACTTTATTTCATTTTCTACACAATAAAAAGATTCAATGACAGGTTATCGTTAGACTATAATAACCATCTTGTATAATATTCTCAGACACTTAATATTCTAGTTCTCTGGTACAAATGCCCGGCCCAGTAGGTACATCATACAATTCCGTTGTTACTTCTGCCTGACTGCTTGATCTTTCACCGTTCCTTACTGGCCAAGAACTTAAATACATCTGGAATCCAATAATTATTTTAATTACATGCTCATTCAAAAACACACACTGATTTTCAATGTTCATTTTAACCATATGTACCGATTTGTCGTGTAGTTTGTCACATTAGTCAATTTTGTTGCATAGATAAAGTATTTTAAAACTGTAGGTAACACTCAATGATTTTCAAGTTCAAGTTCAAGAAAGCCTAATAATATCAGTGGTTCCCAATGTTCACTTTCTACTGCATTTAATCTGAACCCTATGCTTTTGTACTTGAATTGGTTCAAAAGTAGTTCAACTGACAGTCAACATATTTCAACTTATGACAACTATGCCTTTACAGTTACACAGACACCCTTGTTAAATATTGTGAGCTTACTGTGTAAAATAACTAAAATAACCAATATTCTCATAGTCTATAGATATGTGAGCTGTCTATGTAAATAGTATTATTTTTATTTTATGATTATGATCTGTTCATTGATTTGGTCACCATCAAACAATTACACAAAACTAGGTGTATCCATATATTTATTCCTATAGCTCTACTAATCTCTTACTCAGAACACACCTTGCTTCGACACACACTATTTTCAATCATTTACTTCTTATATCAATAGTATCTACTTGCTGCTTATATTGTGTTAGTAATGCTTTAAACTGTACTAGATACTACTCATCTGAACTGTATGTATCTGTGTAGCTGTGCCTATCTAACTTTGTAAATTCACAGTAGCGAGCTATGTTCAAATACAAATATGCAACTCTTGAAAGTGCTTCCACAAAACATGCTAAGTAAATGTGAATAGCCTGTCTCCATGTCATGCTGAATATACATTCAGATCGCATAATAGCAATGATATTAATTCCCATTTGTATGACTGTTTTCACCTTAAGTGATGGACATTTAACAGCACTTTTCCACATAAAACACTTAGGTTAATAAATAAAACGATACTATACCGTGTCACATCCATTATAACTTGGAAAACCGTTTGCAACAAGACCTGGCATGCGTACGCGTCCCCGACATGCCGCCAACTGTATACTTACGACAATTCATCAATAAACCACATTCTCGCGCTTGCGACTCCTCGCAAATGCTTACTTTACGTATCACTTGATACCGCAATATGACTCAATACATGTTTTCTCTACTAATCAGTGCTTTTATGACCATTTTTCATGAAATAGTAAATACAACTTTGTCAACCATGACAACCAACTTTTACACATGAATTACATCAGATAGCCGTAGGTAATTATCTCACTTCTGATCTAATAAGTCATTAAAAGCACCGATTATAATAAATACGATATATATTCATGTAAACCACTACAATTTCCACTCTGAAGGTAAATTCAATCTAGAGATGCGTAGAAGACGCGCCAAGTCTCCGATGACAGTCCTATCCCACTCTGACAGGTGCCGCTAGCGTGACACCTTGCGTCCCGTTCTACTCATAGTCTTGTCAAACTAGTGACGTGGCTAAGAATCCGTCTAACAGTACCTATTACAGATGGATAATTAAATACCTAGATTATTTTAGTTGTGAACGCTACAAAAACACAGATACCTCTAAAATAAAAGAGTAAGCTGCAGGGTGCCTGGCCCTAGCGCCGCAGAATTCAATAATAATACATTGTTTTATTTATCTGACACAATGCCAATTTTTGTGCGGGATCCGATAATGCGGATGATTTCATTTTAGCCTCCAATGAGTTTCTTTTACTTCACAACATATATAAAACTAGTTATCTGGTATATTCGTGATTACTTAGTACTACTAAGTTAGTACTTACTGAGGCATTCAAAAATTCAACCGTTTTCATGCAGTTTGAAATGTGCAAAATGATTTGCTTATGTATGTTTATAAAAATCATCACCAAAAAACCAAGTGCTTTGATTGTAAAGTTCTATTACGCTAAGGGCACGCTTACTTAGGTTTGAATACATAAATATATTCGTACAGTTTGCGTAATGCGTAGTCATGAGAAGTAATAGTACATTACAGACCTAGGGTGGTGAATTCGTAAATGTACCAGATCGCAGGTTTCTCCATAAATATGCGATCTGGGGCTTTACGAATTACCGCCCGTGGTTTGTCAAAAGTTTTACGTCTTGCCTTGGCCAAGAAGTGAGATTTTCTCTCCGCGTAGCGGGCAGAAAATCCCACTTTACGGCCAAGGGTGATGTAAATGACTTTTGTGTCGTTTTAAATAGGCAAACCACCAATGTACTTAGCTTTATATACTAAGGGTTTATCTTTTCATATCGGACCTAGATACGGTTTCTTTAGTAGGTAAAATATACCGACTTACATCAGGTTTATTCTCATCGATGAATTAACATTGAAACCCGAATTTAAATCGGACCCGTAACAAGCTATTGAAGCTTATCTCGTAAGGCGGTGACACGGGCTTTTGGAAACATTAAATTATCTTCTGACGTTTCTAGAGGCGAAAGCTGCACAGTGCCCACGCGCTTCATTCTTTAAGCTGATCTTTATTCAGGACAAAAATTTAAGTATGGCGAAATTTGGGAGACGGCTTATGTTCGTCTCAATGCTGACCTGGACCATGGTAATGATAATAATGATGATAGTAGGTGGTTTTTTACTCCAGAATGGCAAAGTCAGAAGAAGGGTTATGATTTTAGCGCTCTATGTATGTTAGAGTAGAATAGAATATAATAATAGAATAGAATAGAATACTGTATTCTATTCTATTCTATTACATACATACATACATACAATATCACGCCTTTTTCCCATAGGGGTAGGCAGAGACCACTTCTTTCCATTTGCTACGACTCTTGCATACTTCTCTCGCTTCTTCAACTTTCATCCCGTTCCGCATACATGCTCGTCGGTTTAAAGTACTTTTGACCTGGCCTTTAATCAGATTGTCCTGAATTTGATCCAAGAACATTCGCCTCGGTCTTCCTCTTCCAGCACCTCCATTCACACTAGCCATATAAATACTTTTTGTCAGTCATCTCTCATTCATCCTTTCCATATGCCCAAACCAATATAGCATACCTTTTTTTATTTTTTTTTATTTTTTCTATTCTATTACAACAACAACAATAACAACAACAACAACAACATCAATACTCTTTATTGAACACCATATATACAAAACACAGAAAACACAAAAGGAATACGCAGCTAATAGGTAAACAACAGACAGGTATATTATATTTAAACAAAATAAAGATATTATATTGTATTCTGAATACAATATAATATCTTTATTTTGTTTAAAATGTAGTGTACAAGGTGTTATATTTCTATGAACCAATGAATGAAATACAACATGGCGGGTTTTAGATTTCACCTTTTTAACTTTTTGACTAAAGGTCGCATTCTACCAAGCAGTACCACCACCACCACATCAGCCTATTTGCGCCTAACTACACTGCACAAGCCTCCTTTCATCACGAAAAGGGTTTGGTTTAGTAACAAAAAATTTGCTTTCACGATATAAAAAAATCTATATTCGGTGTCTAATAGTTAGATGGATACTACTAAGTATTTGCATGATTTCCGGTGAAAGAAAAGGTCGTGAGGTATCCTACACGCATCTGGGATGTGATTCAGGGATAATATGTGTGAAGTCCCCGATGCGCACAGGGCCAGCGTGGGGACTATTAGTCCAAACCTTCCCGTGATGAGGAGACCTGCCCAGCCTGTTCCTCAGTCGTACACTCTTGACAGAGTGCTCGTGATTGCGTAGGTACGTGGTAGAAGACTCTCGTACGTGTTTAGTCCGTGGTAGATTTTCCGGCTTGAACTGCCCCCCTGGCAATACGGCTGAGTTGATTCAAACCGTCCGTTAAAGTTAACGTTAACGTTAAATATTTTACTATGGGACAAAATGACGTTCCTGTATGGAATGACAGCTCGGCGGCCATATTTAATGACCAGGAGTCCGTCAACTATGCTTGAATCAACCAACCCTAAGTCTCCACCTGCCGGCCTGCCGGCCTCCCCAGCAGTGGGACTTAAAGTAAGCTGTTGTGGAATGGAGTTGACGTAAGCGTAAGGTCCTACTTCCTACTCAGGGAAACGTATCACTGCAACACTAGTGACGTCACTTGTGCTTTGTTGATCCTCAATTTATGTATACCAATCTAATGGGGGCTATCGCGTGTGAATTTGCCACTAGAGGCGCTAGTATCGCGTGAGGTCCAATAACATTCAGTTTTCACTGGTTTTGGCGGGCTTCGTGATATAAATCAGAATTTCTTTAATTTACCTGTTGAAAAGTGATCTCCTTCGTTAAATTATCGCAAATATGGATTATTTTTCGATGAATGTAAACGCTTTGAAAAAATATATCTTTATTCCAAACAAAACGGAACTGCACAACATTGCGGCATAGTTACTCGATATGACGATAGTTATTTATAATTAATAAACTCAATGAGATTCTAGATTAAAAACTTTGTTTCGGCGCTGATCTTATAAAGTCGCCTTTGACAGCTATACCTCTGGACCTTAGTCAACAGTGGCGCCAACTGGTGAGCAAAGAAACGATAGTCCCCATTGTCTTATTGTTCCCAGCAATGGTCTAGCAAGCGCTGGTAGATTCATTTAATTTTGTAACTGTAAAAGTGCTGTGGTCCTAATTTGATGAATAAAATGATGATGATGAATTTGAATTGCTTATAATATAGGTATATGCTAGCTAAGTGTTGTCCAAATCTCGTTTTTTTCGAAAATAAATTACTTATAAGAGCCAAGGACGCGCTGGACGCATCATTAAAAGTCATAAATTTATGTCTCAGTGAGTATGCACCCTAAGGTAGGGTTGTCATTTTACACAAACCCACTAGCCCGATATTTTAACGAGGCAACTTTAAAATTATAATTTTCACTCACGTATTCAACCCTACAATTGGCTGGCCGTATAAGTCGATGCCGTTAAAAATAACAAACAATTGCGACCGCTATTGTATACATTTGTTTTCTGTTTTGAATTATCCTCGTAAGGCAGAATAAGGTGCATTGAAATTATACACGTACATTACAAATAATATATTGTTCGAATAGAATGTTTGTAAATTGGTTTATTCTTCAAAGTCCCATGGGAATAGGAATGACGACAGGGTGAAGAAATCGTAATTCTAATTAGTCCGTCAGTCAGGTAATAAAAAAATATTAGACACGTATTTTTTGTTTTATCAAATTAACAAAGAATGACTAAGTTAAAACGCATTAAAGGAGGAGGAGGTGGAGAGTGGGGGCTAACTACGTCACCGTTAGGTATAAATCGTACCTAACCGTGACGTCACGCGACATTTCAATTCAATATAAGTAGAAGTATAAGTTTGATTACGTGAAAAAATAAAAAATACGTGTTCAATACTTTTCAATAATCTTCCTGATAGAGTAAAAAAAAGAAAGTTGTCGTCACCCCTATTAGCCATGTGTATAATATTCTAATGCTTACGTTTAGGGCCGGTTGATTCAAGCATAGTTGACGGGCTCAAGGTCATTAAATATGGCCACCAAGCTGTCATTCCATACAACAACGTCATTTTGTCCCTAAGTAAAATATTTAACGTTAACTTTAACGCACGATTTGAATCAATCCACCCTTAGTTCTCCCACTTTTCAGCGAAATTCGTTCGTTGCTATTTTATATAAAGTGATAATAAGACCATAAGACACTTTTCCATTGGGTACCTAATTCCAATTACCTATGTAAAAAATTTCTTATGGTCTGATTATGAAAATCCACACAAATATTAATAAATGCGAAAGTAATACTGTCTGTCTGTTAGGTATATACAAACGTGTCTTATCTTAAGCCGCTGGACCGATTTAGATGAAATTTGGTATGGAGATCAAAACGTTCAAGGCTATTTTTTATCCCGGAAAAACAAGTGGTTCCCGCTGTAACCGAATTCCAAGCGGACAAAGTCGCGGGCAGAAACTAGTCCCTAATTAATTTTTCATTAATTACTTAGTATGTATTTTGACCTGAATGTACAAACGGGAAATATTTTTTACAACATGCACCGGTGAGAAGTGCACACAGCCCACGTTTGACGTTAACACATTTTTTGCGTCAACAAAACACCTTATGTTTTGATCTTACTTGTAAATTTTGACAGTTGCTTGTCAATTTAGACCACACGCGCCGCCGGGCTGCCTTTTATGCGCTTTTTTAATACAAAAAGCTTCATTACAAAACTTTGAAGGAACACTTACATAAACGTGGTGAAGGTTTTCTCTTTAGAAATCCTATATATGGTTACCACAGGACATTGGATTTGAGGCATGTGTTTATTACATCCTACGCCTGATCGAAATTCTTCACGCCTATATAATAACACTGCAAAACTACTATAACATCACAAGAGCGCTATAAGCACCCCGTAAAAGGTTTTAATACAAACATTCGCGGCTCCAATCCCTCTTTATGCAGCTATAAACACCCATATTCATTCCCATTACCGCACAAAACAAATCAAGGTATTATTTTTACTCACAAAGCTGCCGGCATACATGGGTTTTTATAAATCAACTTATTCGTTACGCCCCAGGCCGCATTGTCCGCGCCTCGCGCGTGCAAAAAGAAAAAAAAACAGTGGATTTTTTGAAAATCGAACACGTCAGAATATATTCCATCGAATCGCGATCGCCAGTGGCGCAGATTCGGATACTTGGGTGCGAGGGGTGTTCTACAGTGGATTGTTAAGATATTTTAGCTACTGACTTTTAAAAGTTGATTTCTGATAATCCAGTAAAAAATACTTGAATTTGGATTTCGTAACGTATAGAAATAAGTAACAAGCCTTAAACTAAGTAAAGCTGTTCATTTTAATAAAATTTCTATGTATAAAGCATTATCCGAACTATTCCGAACCGATGCCCAAAATACTTATACGCAAACTTGTAGCTTCATCATAATTGCAGGGCTTAAGGCATGTATACGAAAACACATCTTGTGAGCAAAAGGTTAAGTGAAAATTTTCATAGTTCAATACGGTTATGCTTTCTAAAATACCGGTAATATCTCCTCTCAGAAGCACCATTCAATTCTACACTCAATAAAAATAAAGTACTGGTACCATTGTGGCGGATACCAAAATAACAAGCAACCGTCCGAGAACAATAGCGGCGGTGAGTATCGATGGCACTTGTCAAAAAATAAAAACGCCGACCGCCGTGCGGCGATGACGCACTTTTTTGTCATTTTGAATTTGGAAGTTTGTTTTGAGAAAGGAATTGGCCTGCTATAATTGCTCAACGTACTAGCCGCATAGAAACAGGCGAGTTTTTTTTTAAAGGTCTGGAACAGAAGAGTTGGTTGTATTTTCATAAATTACAATAAAGTGAACTTGCAGAAAAAATTCGATGAGTTGCGTTGCGATGTTTTTACTCTTGTTTTAACTTTACTAGTATAATACTTAATAGGTAAGTAAGTATTTCATTGTCAAAAAATGTTTTCAAGGTTTTTCTTTTAGGACTTATTAAGGTAAGTATAGGTTTAGTTTACTTCGTCTGCAAACTCGTACAGATCGCTGACGAACTATGAAAATGGTAGAGCTTATTTAAAAACAACAGATAAAGGGAAATAAAATCGTCTTGATACCTTTGCATTTTAAAATAAGTGTAGATAAAACCGGTTTCAAACAAGCATGTCTCGTATAAATTCAAGTTCTGTTCTGTAGTTGTTCGATTGTTTAGAACCATATTTATTTCTCACCTTGTACGGTTTGAATTACACTACCAAAACCGTACTTTCAATTGGGAGTAAACTACGTGTAAACTCCATAAAATCTGCCTTATGTAGTTCTAAGCAGTGAAATACAAATAGTTTTTTTTTAATACCACCACAATATTCTAAACTGTTCAAATTCCTTATGTAGTTCTAAGCAGTGAAATACAAATTTTATTATATTATTATTATTAGGAGCCTCTTTTGTCCCACTTGCACTGCTGAGCAAAGGCCTCCCCCCATCCTTTCCATTGATCCCGATTTCCAGCAGCTCCTCATCTCGCCATCGTCTTCGCGGTCTACCTCGTCTCCGTCTGGAGTTGCTGGGCTCCCACACTATGTTCGCTTTGGACCACGACTCGCTCGGCATTTTAATACCACCATTAGTTTTTTTTTAATACCACTACAGTATTCTAAACTGTTCAAATTCAGGATGTGACATAGGTAGGTATGTACCTATGAGTCACGAGAGGTCCCGGATTAGAAAAGTCATCGCGGGCAAGAGAATACAAGAAGAGAAACTACATTTTATGGGTAGGTACGAAACAAAAAGTGAGCGAGTTCTAGAAAACATGGCACTTAGTCAATGAGGTTACTTAAAAGATGCTAGTGAAGCACCAAGATAGAAATTATGATCTACTACTACTACTACAGCCTATTTGCATCCCACAGGCCTCATCTTATCATGAGAGGGTTTGGTATTGGGGAAATTATCATCAAATCCAACATAATATTATCATAATGATACCCATCCCTAAATTCATCTTCTACATACAGTTCAAGCTGACACCTTGCAATACCATGAAAAATTTATACACTATTTTTGCAACAATACTCTAAGCTAATACCCGATACCAAATCCGAGCAACAAGTTATATACAGTATACGCACTCCACAGGCCATATAAGGTGTCAGGCGGTAGTGTAAACACTTCAGAGCTTCTCCAGTATAACTAGACCCTTCGAAAGACCAGCCCCTGGTCGTACAACATGAGATAAATAACCGACTTTGGAGTTACACGTGTCTCCGCTATATGGTTGGTTGCAGGGAAATAAATATAGTCGATATAGGAGCGGATAGGCGACAACAATGGGCGTTCGGAATTTAAAATTACGCGTAAAATACAGGGTTGCGCATGAGTTGCGGTGTGCGAAATATCTAGGATGATTCTATATGGAGATTTTCTCGTGGTGATTATCATTTAGATTTTATGATGACACTCTGATTTCGTATCATCAGAATGGCAGCCGAAAGATGTCCACTGCTGGACACTGATCTCTCCCAAGTTCATCTTAACCATATGCTGTTACACCTCCTTCATCTAAGTGGTTCCCACCGACAGGCCATTGTCCTAACTCGTTGGAGGTGACAGCATTTCTTCTGTTATGTGAATCACAATCACCACCACAACGACAGCCCATTTACGTTCTACTGCTGGGCACAGTGCTCCTCTCATGAAGAGAAGGTTAGGGCTATAGTCCCCATGCGGGCTTATGTGAACGCCATTCGAGAATTTATTCTAATAAAAAGTACTTTCATCACTGTGCCCCAGATTTAGTCCTAGGTAATAATTTCCCTACTACTACTACTACTACTACAGCCTATATGCGTCCCACTGCTGGGCACAGGCCTCCTCTCATCACGAGAGGGTTTGGGCCATAGTCCCCACGCGGGCCCAGTGCGGATTGGGGACTTCACACACAGTCATCTTTGAATTACTTCGCAGATGCGTGCAGATGACGAAGACGATGTTTTCCTTCACCGAAAAGCTCAGTGGTAGTTCAAATTGAATTTCGCATAAGTAAACTAAGAGGTGCGAGCCGGAATCGAACCCCCGACCCTCTGCATGAGAGACGGTAGGTCGAACCACCAGGCGTGGTGGCCTAGTGGTTCGACCTTCAATTTATTCTAGTAAAAAGTATTTTCATCTCTATTTCCTAGATTTAGTCCTAGGTAATAATTTCCCTGCTATAAATAAACTTAAAAGCCAGTGAACGCTAAACGTCACCACCATCATCAGTCATGTCTGGTAATTACTAAGTTGAAATCCACTCTCGACGCACGACGATCCATCATGGAATCAACGATGGAATCAATGCCCTAGGAATAAGCTATAATATATGTACTGAAAATTTTAGTATGGATATGACATGATTTAAAATATATTCTACAAACTCATACCATTAGCACAACGTCTCCCTTCTGGCTGCATGCCTCTTCTCGTCAGGAGGGGTTTAGGTTTGATCTAAGTGTGGATTAGGAAACTCATACATTCCTTTAAATAACATCGCAAATTCGTAAAGGTTTCATTTGCTTCGTTGTAGGGACCTCTATACTTACATAATTTCTATTTCTTAGTTTTGTATGCAATAAAATGATACTTAATTTATTTTTTTGATTAATCGTTCAAAATATTTTACTTTTCTTTTATCTTATAAAATCTTCTTTCCTCTGGATACTTATCAGTAAAAATAACACTCAATATTTCAATGTCAACAGAAAGTTAAACTCATCAGAAGCTCATTAGCAACTCTCACAAGTTTTAGTTTCATTGAAATGGGAGCTTTCCAAACTTTCTTCTGTGTATACGTAGTTGAATAATTTAGCAAATAATAGCCATGCTCGCAAAGAAATACCATAAAAAAATAAGCTGTCTTTTTGAAATAGGATCTCAGCTATCTCGCAAATAAAATCGGTCCATCTGGGGCTACTTGTACTCGTATAAGGCAACAGATCGACAAACAGATACATACCTACTACACCTTTTTGAGATGAGTACCAAAACTGAAATCCACAATTCTCTCACCTATTTTCACTCCAGCATTCTGCAGAAGCTATTAAACTTCATTGTTTCTATTTTAAATACCGTATCGACCCATGATCGATCGAGCGCGAGCCCAAGGATCTCCCACTGAGCTATTACTCACCGATTTATCTTCATCAATATAGCCTTTATCACAAGCGCCATAAAGTCTAGATTCTAGACTTTACAGATCTAGACTCTAGAAGATGTGATTTTGCGAGTCAGTGACAACTCTATGGATGATATTTCTTTCTTGATAAGCGAATGCATGGAAGAAATATTAAATTGAAAACCGTATTGTTTATTTTTATTTAATTTATTCCTAAATCAAATATTTATTCATTAAAATGTCCTTAAACTTAAACATAAACGCAAAAGTTAAATTGTTAGACGATAATTAGCTACTTAGGTACTTATGTGAAAGTCTTAAAAAAAATGAATGTTCTCGAATGGCGGTCACCATACTAAAACGAATCCCACTGAAATCCGATGCGGGTGACACAAATCCGTGGTGAGCCTTGGGGGAGGCATTTGCCCCGCAGTGGACGTCGTTGGACTGAAGTGATGCTGAAGGTCCGCCTTGGAGACAACGAAGGCAACGCACTCCTGGTTCTGCAAATGCCTATATGAGGCGGGGACTATTTTCCATCAGGTGTTTCATCATCAATCTATCTAAAGCATTAAAATAGATAAGTATGATAAAAAAATCAATATTAATGTACCAAGTTTACTGCATTGTGGCAGCCCTGAACTAAATGTTTAATGTATCAGCAATTGGTAGGGCTAGTTGACGCGCTCGTTATGAGATGTCGCTAGTGTGCGTACGCGCCGCCGAACGTGTAACTAACGACTTTGTAACTACCTACCTATGTCCTTTTGTTTCGTAACTGATTAAAGTTGGTGTCACTGTACTGTCTTTAAGAATCCTGCTTAACACCAGACCTTCTGAATATACTTGTGTACGAAATTTAATTTGATTTTACCACTGAGAGAGGAAACCTGCTCGCATATACGAAGCAATCCAATCCAATCCCGTGGTGACAGTAGCCCATAGCCTCTCATGATGAGAGGACGCCTGTGCCCATCGCAAGGCACAACTAGTTCTAATATAACTATCAAATTCGCGCTGTCCGAACTTGATTGAAAGTAGAAAATATTGGAACTCGGTTTTAGATAAATTATGTATTTGAGAACTTCAGCAAAATTTGCCAGGTAGGAGTATCTACGTGTTACTTAACAAGCTATTAAGCCTCGTGTGTTCTGATTCTGACATTATAGATCGGCAACGCAGTGGTAATTTAATGCTTCTAGTGTCGCAAATGCCTACATGTTTACGACTACTTTCCGTCACTTGGTCCGTCTAGAGTAATGAAAAATACTAAATGACTATTCTATAAAGCTCTGATTCCGAAACTAAATAAGTACCTACCTGGGATCTACTGAAAATCAGCGCCGAGGTGCTCCTCGGCCAAAGCTGAGTGGGTTCCTTTTTTAAAAAAAAAAAAAAAAACTTGATTTAAGATAGCCATAAGCCCAAATGTAAAACCTATTTGTTTGTTTTTTTTTCAAATTAAATACCTATTCTATTCTATTTCTATTCTATTCTAATTATTAATTCGGGTGAAGGCGAAAATTCAAAGTTTCAAACAAACTCGTGCGATTGTTTCTATCTATCTAGTTGCCTCTGTTAGGTACAGTTTATATTTGGACTTAAGTTTATATAAATAGAGTGTGTCTGATTTGCGTTCAGTCTATTTTCAGTTTTTCTCGAATAAAAAAGAAGGAAGATGTTTAAAAATCAGAATACCTAATGTAGATCCCTAAATTATTCCTTAGAGACCTTTGGAGGATGAATTTATTATTTTTCTTTTATTTAAGAGGTTATTTTGTGAATCGCCATGTTTGTAGGTATATTCTCTGCCCGTCTTTTTATATCTTTTGACTCAGCTATAAGAATTTATATGTACCTATAGAAAAATATGGCTAAGTGTAGTACACTGGATTTGCTGCAGAATGCCATGAACTCTAATAGCATTGCTAGTGTCTCGAATAAGCAGTAAAGTGACAAGTCTTCACCGTTTCCTCATTTCATTACACCTTTGACTGCCACGCACATGTCAACTGGTGGTAAAAGCCTTTCGTTATGTACATCGATAAATTATCAATTTCGATACGTCGAACCCGTCATAACAGTCACGGCATATCGCGTGACAAATATTTGGTAGGAACCTCCTTCGTCACCTTGGAGTTCGGTTGTTATAACAAATATTTTGACAAACGGCATGTTATTGATCGAAATAATTGTATATCCATCCATAGTTACAAATATCTATGTACTCAGACAAAATATAGTACCTAATTACGTTGGCAAATTAGATTCGCCGAAGTGAATAAATGAGACCTAACTAGACGGATTTTCCCGATAAACCTTCATGCCTACTGCAGGTTTCGTCCTAATCGTTAGAGATTTATCTGGAATCGTTTGTATAAATAAATAAATATTCCTATACAAGATTACCTCGTATAAAGTATTTACGGTTACAATAATCACTATTATAGGATTGGCTACATTGTTTCATAAGCTATAATCTCGCCTCTAACTTATTTGAACAAATTTCCAACTTTACCTTTTAAATGTCAAGCCTGTCCATGCAGTAAGAATGTAGATTATTCGGATTACCATTCCGCCAAGTTAAAATGTAACTTGAAAGTTGTAACTTCAGTTTAAGACTTAAGGTGGCAAGTGGATATCGATTCGGTGTAAACGATGAATAATCAGATGAATCAATCACAGTGACAGTGGTGATAGATGATATCATCATCAGCTGATGATGATGATGATGATGATGATGATGACGATGATGATGATTATGATGGTGACGATGATGAATAAGTAAAAAGCATACCATAACATAAAGTCGTTTTATACACATCTTCTATAATAATAAAAATGAATTGCCGTGTGTTAGTGTGGCTAAGGCTCGAAAATTGCTGGATCGATTTAGCTGATTCTTTTTTGTTTTATTCCCTGGGCTTCTGGGAAGTTTTAAAAAGAAAAAAAACGGAAAAAGTGTAAAAAAACAGTTAAAAAAAGACGAATTACTTTGTATAGGAATTGCCTTCGGGTGATAAGAAGTTCACCAAGCCAAGAAGTTTTTATAAAGATCTTTATTATTTAGGTGCATTGAAAGAGGTCAATCTTTTATAAGAAACATTTTTGGGGAGATCGCTCATTGATCCATAGATGCTCAAACTCGCCGCTTGTTCGGTCGCTTCACGGCCTGAACGCTCTCCTTGCTTCAGCACCTACCTTTGATATTTTTGCTAGCAGTTGGATACTTGTGTGTGAAGAATGTTTGAAGTTCTGTGAGACGATGGATGTGCGTTTATCAACAGTTACCTATTAGTTAAGGTGATATGTTAATTTATTGTAGATACCTATTTATAATTATTGTGATGTGTCCTTATGTATTACTGTAATATTATATTGTTTTCCACAGTGCTTTAGTAGATACTGTCATGCTGTGTAAAATTTTGAATAAATAAATAATGCTGTCAACAGAACTGAATTATTAATATGGGACTGCCTCGTCTGTACCTGTACCTCGACTGTACATTTTTAACCTATATAAATAATGCAGCTATTTGAGATCTTGAAATTGGATAAAAATGATTTCATAAAAATTGCTACTTGAGAATCGAGAGAGATTATGGACTTCTTGTGAAAACGGTATATTCTTTTAGTTTCTTGTGATTCTCCTACGTATACTGGTGTCTTGAATAAATTCTTCAACTAGGGCATCTCAATGTGGACGCGAAGCTAAAATGTAGCGATCAGTCGATTGCTGTTTTAAGATCTTATGCAAATAGTCGATTGGATCGAAGTTTGTTGCGGACGCGTTGACGCCGATAGATGGCGCTGGATACGGTATCATAAAACTATCTAGGATAGGAGGTACTTCGTTATTAATGAAGGTACTGCGTTGGGTTCGAGAAAGATTTAGAGGATGATGGTGATGAGACACAGAAAGCAAATAGTACATTTTGATGCAAGTGCGAAAAGTATGTTAGTTAGTTATGTTGGCGCGAGCGAAAGCGAGCGTTAACACTAGGGACGAGTGAAAATTACAATTTACACGTGTATTAAACGACATTTTTAATACATTTTCGAAAATAACGAAATAAATCAACAGGATGAAGCTCAAAAAACTTTTCGCACTAGTTCGTAAAAAACAACTTTAGGCACGCTCACTAGCTGTCAAAAAATTACTTTTTGAACAACTGTATTAAAAAGATGTTTAATGTATGTATAATAAAGACACTGGCATTATATTATTTAGTCCCATTTCCATGACGAAGAGAGTGTATAATGCCTGCGCAGGCCTAGTGCGGATCACACATCTTTGAATTACTTTAAACTCCTTGCACATTACAGAGAGCCCTACTCACGAGGCACTTTGTTATACTTAAATGGCTCAGTTCAATTGCTCAGTGGCCCGAGAAAAACTCGATGCTGATACAAACAATATGTGGACTTTACTACAAAGTTATTATTACCTATGATTAAGATAAAACTTTTCATCGATTTCAACAGCTTCAAACATTTAAGTCCAATCACGAGTGGTTCGAGCATGTTGCGGTCCCGTGCTCATTGTGTAAAATTCTGTGAATTTCTACGTGGATGCTTGCAGGTTTTTACCCGACTGCGCACCGCAAAGGAGGGTTATATGATAATGTTTTAATTCATCGAAAAGCTAAAAGGTACCTAAAGTAAATTTATAGGTAGTAGAAGCGCGAGTCGAGTTTTATCCTTCAGTCTGACACTTACTACTACTACTACAGCCTATTTGCGTCCCACTGCTGGGCACAGGCCTCCTCTCAACACGAGAGGATTTGGGCTATAGTCCCCACGCGGGCCCAGTGCGGATTGGGGACTTCACACACATCTTTGAATTAATTAGCAGATTCGTGCATGTTTCCTCACGATATTTTCCTTCACCGAAAAGCACAGTGGTTAATTCAAATTGAATTTCGCACGTAAGTAAACTTAGAGGTGCGAGCCGGAATCGAACCCCCGACCCTCTGCATGAGAGGCGGTAGGTCGAACCACTAGGCCACCACGGCTTAGACATTACACTATACCCACTGAAGGCGGCCAAAAGTCAAACCACAAGGCCACAAAGGCTTAACAGTCTCCAGAAGCAAGGCTTTTCGATTCTTCATACTACAAGTGTAGGTTAAAAGTATCTGTTTTATTTGGAAATAACTTTTTAAATATACATTTATTTTTGCGGCTTCATTTAATTTTGTATTAAATGAAGCCGCGATTAAATTAATAGCAAAAACTGAGGAGCTTAATGACGACTCTTACGAGAAAGTGTTCGTTAACATTGCAATTTTGTCGCATTATTTATTTACTGATACAATCTCTCTGTTTCTGCGAACATCCATTTCCCAGTAGCGGCGTCTGTCTTTAAACTAGACACACTTCCAGATTCAAAGATAGGGACCTATTTTCTCAAAAGAAGATAAATATACCTCCGTACCAATAGGAAATATTTTCACGGTTAGATGTTAATGAATTTTCCTACGTGTTAACTCCTAAAGAAGTTTTGAAAGTAAATTAGAGTTTCCCAAAACCTGGCCCTTCAGGGATATAAAGTAACAATAAATAAAACGCTTCATACAAGATTAACAGATTTCGACCTAATCCTGATGGGAAAATTAGCAGTTAGGTTTAATCCTAAAGTAAATGGTAAGGGCAAGCAGGAACACTATCCGTTTGGATAAGAGTAGTTAGCTCTATCACAAGCTTCGCGAGTTGTTCCCTTGAACAGAAAGATCTATGTCTTTATAGGATAACACGGCATACATTTAACTAGAAGTGACAATGTGACGTTTCATTCATAAGAGGGATGAATAGTGTCGTACTGCCTGCCTTTTTACCCGCTGTGGTTTAAGGCATTCACTGCCACTTCTTTTTACGAACTTTCGCCAGGTGCCACATCTGTCATTAAGGGAACATTGCAACGCACATGTGCGTTTAAGGCACTGCGGGAAAGTCAGCAAAACGCATACCTATATGCGTCGGTGGCAGTGAATGCATTAACTAGTAGGTAGTGTTACTGTTTAAGTTAGGGACTATACATCCCTTAAATGTAATTTTAGTATGTACCTATATAAGTATTTTGTATACATGTTAATGTAAGTAAATGTAATGTGAAACTGTACATACATTTAAATTTGGAAAAAAGGCCTTCTGCTGAGTTTGTTGCGACGCTTCTTCGCAAGCAATGGGTCTAGGAAGCGCTGGTAAATTCATTTCTGTTAAATTCATTTAAAAGTGACGGGTAAAAGTGCCCGTGGCCTATTTGCGGAATAAATATTTAGATTTTGAACTTTCGAGCTACTTTATTCACATACATTTTCGGCCATCTAAACACCTTTGATAAACATAAATATCTTGAAATTGATTTAAAACTTCCTTGTCCCGCGACTTTGTTCGCATGGAATTCGGTTAGTTAGAGCGTATAAGTTTTCAACCCCGTTGAGGGTGGAACATCCAAAAACCTTTTATTAGCGGATGTCTACTAATAGCTATTTAATGTGAAAAATTTCATCCCGATACGTCCCTTCGTTTCAGCTGTGCGTTGATAGATCAGTCAGTCACATTTGAGTTTTATTTAGATTATGATTTAGTCTTTACTTTATCACCGAGGATTTAATCACATTAAAAAATTTAGGACCCCTATTTTATTTATTTATTCATTTTAGGATTACCAACAGATAATACATCATGTGAATCATTTATCTAATAAAGGCTTATGCTAGATGCTTGTCTAATTATAGGTAAACACAACTTTCTACTCTCATGTAAAGTTTCATGATATTTAAGATTAATCAGTGAAAAAACTACAGCATTACATTCGCATTGATTCTAAAGGATGCTTCCAATCGATTACAAGTTAACAATAAATTGCGGTGTTAAATCACTTCTAGCGATAGTGACGCGTCCACAATGCAAGATACATTTGCTCTTAATTACCAAACCGGTTGCGCGGGCGCAGCGTGGGTGGAAATGACCAGCGGCCAACATTAAGATTCATTAGTGCTTCGACATAGTGTTTAGGTATTATTTATACTAGACAGGCGACTAAAATGCTAGGGCTTGAAATGGCTACTACGCGTCAGTCGTATGTAGTGTGTTTTTTTTTAGAACAGTGAGGGAAAAACCGATGAGATAGAGAAGCTGTGAGAAAACAGTAAGTTCTCATTTCATAGTATGGGAAGAAAAAGATCTGAACTGCTACAAATTATACTAGAAAAGTAATTAAATATTAGCACAAGAAATGTTTTTTGTTGCAAATTCACTACACAGCAAAAAGCACAGAGTAGCTAAAAATAAAGAACACCCAACAAGTCCACTGTGAATGAAATTAAAATAACTTCCAATTTCATCCAATTAAAATGCCGATTGTAGTTCCAACAAAAGCGTTAAAATAACAGCTAATAATCAGGTCCATAAACTCACACAATGTCCATGGAGGAATAACATAATCTGAAATAAGGATGAAATGTATCCACCTCGCTCATTTGGGAATTGTTAGAAAGGGACAAGAATAGATTAACTCTGGTACTGTGTTGAAATTTCGATGTAGAAGTCACTGGGAATTATAACCCTATCATGAGCTGAGAAACTTGGAACCGTTTCTAGTCTATTTCAAGAACGGTAAATAAGTTCGGCGGCAGAGGCGCGACTGTAGCCTATAATTTTTTCAGAGTAATACGCTTTAAAATGAAATCGTTTACGTATTTTGCTTTCCGGAAACTGTCGAGTACGATGCAGTTCAATTTTCCTAAGTTAGATAGTACGTCTGTTACTTTTTTTTTTTTAAATAAACAACGAATTAATAAAAAAATACTCTATCCTAAGGTAATCTTTCACCGTAAATCCACTCTACTATTTTATCTTTGAAGTTTTTTTTTCTAGCCTGTTTAAATGTCCTAAATTAAGGCAAATGCCCCTATCTAGACTTTTCAACTCCCTCTATCCTCGGCCATTCTTGGCCAGTTGTTATTGAACGTGTCCAGGTCAGGTCGTGTCGTCATTTCTGCTGAACGTTTTGTGGCACCCGTAAAACTAAATAACAGAACATTAATTAAAACTAGGATTATTAGTAACTATGTGGAAATTTTGAAAAAAAGGCCTTCTGCTTGAGTTTGTTGCGGCGCTTCTTCTCAAGCAATGGATCTAGGAAGCGCCGGTAAATTCTTTTTCTGACGTGTAAAAGTGCCCCTATGTGGCCAATTTGCTGCATAAATGATTGAACTTTGTGAGAGTTTTTGTTGTGACTTTTTTTCTTTATTTATCATTGAAAATGAAATCAAAACATTTTTAACGTGGAAAAATATCCATCATCGGTGGTGCGTTTTGTCGTAGCGTAAGTCGCACGTTCGCAGCCGCCCTAACGGCCACGACGTGTCAACTGCGCGTTAACGTTGCACCTTGATTTATTTTATAGGGGCGATAAACGAGGAACTAAATAAACCGAGTTAACTGTCGCCAGCGATACCGAGAAAACGAAGCTGAAATGAAGTCATTCTGCCTATCGAGGTAGTCTCTGGATTTTTGATTACTCTGTCTATTTTTACACATTTCCATTTACAGAACTACCTACTAATATCTTACAGATAGAAGATAACCACATTAAATAATTACATTATGTCTGTACTGTTCCTTGATTGTGTGTTGTTCAATAAAGTATATTGTATTGTATAATCCCACTAAAATATTTTCATATAAAGGGATGCCAGAAACGGGTCGATACGTATTGCTTTGCTTGCTGTTATAAAATGTCATGAAGGGAGAAGCCAAGTGGTAAAAAAACTACCATTAAAGCAATATTATTATACGAATTTTCAAACCTATAAAGTAGAAATAATATTAAGGTCAAGAAAATCGCAATGAATGGGCACATTAAAACATTTATATACAATGCCATTAAAAAGAAAAACAATACGATCTAACTGTCACAATAACTTACAGCATTTACACAATGAATGACATTGTTTACTAAATTACGCTTTTAGCGTAAATATCGTGCGCGTGGGATACCCCCTGTCCTTTAGCTGTTTACTCGAGCCGGCGAGTTTTAAATGTGAAACTGGTAAACACATTAACTGGGGCTATTTGCGTTACGCCTTAAGTGACGTAGGGGCACAGAGTAACGAAGTATTAGGCGAGAGGCTGCCTTTTCGTTTTCTATGACTGAATAGATTCAAGACTGTTTCCTGCACGATTTTCTTCTCGGGGGTTTTAAATTATCTCTGGTTCCTCTTCTGGTATGCAAATCTCTATTGAGGGATATTGTGGAAAGTACCGACTTTCCATCAGGTGTAACAATAGGTAAATAAATAGATTAAAAAAAACATAACCCTCCTTCTGGAGCAGTCTGGTAAAAGGGTAGGTATACTGAAAAATGCTTGCTTATAATAAATCCATACTAATATTATAAATGCGAAAGTAACTGTCTGTCTGTTACCTCTTCATGTTTTAACCGCTGGACCGATCGAGATGAAATTTGGCATGGAGGTACTTGGGGTCCCGGGAAAGGACATAGGCTACTATATACGCGATAACCGAATTCCACGCAGTCGCGAGCAGAAGCTAGTAAAAAATAAAACTATTTACATATTTAGGTTCTTTCAGGTTACCTACAATTAAAACAATCTCACACTTGTTTAGTAAAAAAAAAAAGAATTACAAGACTAACTTCTGATGATGTTCAAATCTCTAACTTAATTTAAATAACCGAATTTATTAGTTGCTATCCAAATAAATAAACTATTCCTTTACCTGATGCGTTCATTGAAAAATTGGAGATTTTTTTATGTAAAAAGATTGACAAGCAGGCAGGCGGCCCACCTGCTAGTAACTGGTCACCGCCGCCTATAGAAATTTATAACACCAGAGGCATCACCAATGCGTTACCAATCTCGAAAGGGGCGGAGGATACGTATGGGATAAGGGAGGATGGGATTTCACGTCATAGGTACTTGATTATACTTTGTATCATTATTTAGCAGTCTGTAATCCTCCCTACTCTGTATCCATAATGGATTCACCTACTTATTAACCGGGCGCATTATGAACGTCTCGTTCCTTTTGATCCAAGCATTGACTATTTATGAAAACCGTGGGTGGCAGCCCTGGCTACCAAATGGCACCGAAAGAGGATTATTTCAGGGGCTTTCTGAGAAATTTGCTCACGTATTATTATGACAAAAAGGGAAATTTGTGGGTAATGCAGATGACATAAGGTTCGGATCTGTGGACAATGACTTTAATGCTCCTATTAGGGCTGTGCATAATTAAATAGGGACCGTGTTTCGTCTCTAAGATATTTAAGCTATAAAAGACAAGACATCAAATGGAAATTATTTCAATAGATAAGAAATACATAAGATTTTGATTATACATCGAGAATAAAAGTAGTGAACACTTGCGTAGTTGCTGAAGTTATAGAAGAAATGGGAGTAGTTTTAATGAAGTAGGTATACATACATGTAAAAGTACCTACAAAATATGTTTTGGTCCCTCAGTCTCTACGCAAAGCTATATAAATTCACTAGCTTCTGCCGTGACGTAGCCCGCGTGGAATTTAGTTCGCGGTCCCGCGGGAACTAAAGTATGTGTTTTACCGGGATCAAAAAGAAGTCCTTTTCAAGGACTCCAGATATATCCATACCCAGTATCTCAATCGGCCCACCGGTCTGAAAAGATAACAGACAGACAGACTGCGTTATTTAGATACACATTTATAATATATGGATACAATCAGTTGGTAAAAAAGTGACTATTTCATAAAATTCAAAATAACTCTCGCCCCAAGCACCGATTTCAACTTCCGAAAGCTTTAAAAAATATATATCAATTTATTTTTTGCGAAAGGGTCACTCCAAGAGCTTTCAAATTCAATCGAACTCTTTTCCGGAGTGACCAGCCGAGCCTCGCCTCTATTTCGAGGCACAATAGGAGCAGTTAAGCGTGCAGCTAGCTAATAAAGGAATCGAGTCTATCTATCATTGGCGTAAAAAGGAGCCGAAATCAGCGCCGCGCCCGTTCCGGCGAGGACGTGCCTTGCATGTCCGCGGGACTAGGATCGAAAAGACGAGAGACTAGCGACACAGGTCGGACACTGCCTAAAAGCACGTTTTCGAACACAATTCGAATGAAGGGTCAATGTTTGCATGCGAGGACGGCAGTGTGCGTGCGAGGACGTCTGTACACTTGTAAATGTGTTTGTACCAACTACGCGGGCCGCAGTGATCCACTCTCCATCTCCGGATGAAACAAATGACGGTAAGGCCAGTTGCGCGCCGGCTGGATTCAGGCGGGTGATTCCGTGGCCATTCTGTATGTAGTACTATTAAATATTCTGCTAGCGATACTGCCTAAGGAATACCTATATTATTATAGCCTCATCTATTATTTGAGGCAACCCAGGTTTAAATGATTGATGTGTAATGTGTATATTAAATACTTAAATCAAAGATTGCAAGTTGGTTGCCTTGCTAAATAGGTACCTATGAGTAATGTGAGGTAAAAAAAGTACTTAATATCATTGTTTCGGTCACCTTTTTTCATTGAAAATTTATAAATATCGAGCTTTAGGGGACACAGGAAATTGAAAATACTTTTGCGTTAAGTTAGTTTCACTTTGAAACCTGATATTTATTTTTGTCTTAATACTTACCTTCATTCGCAAGAGTCCGAACATTTTTTTTTTTCTCACTCAGTTTTCTGGAGCTCTCAATTTATAAATAAACTAAGATACTACTACTACAGCCTATTTGCATCCCACTTCTGGGCACAGGCCTCCTCTCATCACGAGAGGGTTTGGGCTATAGCCCCCACGCGGGCCCAGTGCGGATTGGGGACTTCACACACATCTTTGAAATACTTCGCAGATGCGTGCAGGTTTCCTCACGATGTTTTCTTCACCGAAAAGCTCAGTGGTAAATTCAAATTGAATTTCGCACATAAGTAAACTTAGAGGTGCGAGCCGGGATCGAACCCCCGACCCTCGGCATGAGAGGCGGTAGGTCGAACCACTAGGCCACCACGGCAATTAAATTTACTAAGATACTACTCACTTAAAATCACTCATCGTTAATACGAAACCGCTAACTCATATAACTTGGTACACAGAAATAGCACTAGAACGTAAATAGCCGGAAAACTTATTTAGAACAACTTTGTTTGATACCAGGATACGAATTAACTGAACACTAGAATGGAACTCGCTCGAGGATGCATTTTAGAGCGCTGAAAACTTTTACGACTGCTTTGATGAAAATATAATAAGTATCACAAAATTAAGTAAGTACTTAGGTACATCATAAGACGTTTTAAAATCATTTTTATGGAATATATAGAAGAAGAAGGAGAAGAAGAAAAAGAAGGAAAACATTCATAACAGGACAATAAATAAAAAAAAGAAATAAGAAATTACAATACAGGACAAATAAAGTGTTGTGGACTGTCACGAATTGGTCCTAACTCAGCATGTGCTAGCTCATAGCTCATAAATCAAGCCTTCACTAAGAATAGATAAAAAAAAAACTCGAATTGAAATCTATTTTCATCCAATCTGTTAATAAAAGCCTCTCACAAACAATAAATCGATAAAAAAACTGTCGATAAAGAAATCTAATGTTATATAATGTAAACTATATTTTTGTGTATGATTATTCTAACTTCCGGGTCAATATAAAACCTCTTTTACGTGCCACATCGAAAGCCCAACCTTCCGGAAGCTCTGCTAGAACCTATATCCGGGCCCCGCCCGCCACCTGGGGAGCTTCTTAGTTTGTACCATTCATATGTTAATGCGAATATTTGCTATACGGCCGTTAAATGACTCATATAGACCCTCTATAGAACCTTTTTAAAGCAATGACGACCATAATTTTAGTTTGATTTATGGGAGTTTATTATGTGGCTAGTTTAAGTGCATAGTAAATTATTAAATACTAGCTTCCGTCTCCGACTCCACCCTACTATCTACATGCCAAATTTCATCTCAATCGGTACAGCGGTTGAAGCGTGAAGAGGTAACAGACAGACAGACAGCGTTACTTTCGCATTTGTAATATTAATATGGATAGACAGTTTTTATTAGTTAGTAAAATATTAGTTTGGTTATCTTTAACATGTCTTTAACATTTACGTAAAAGAAGTAATTCTTTAAATATTGAAACAAACTAGGTACGATGCTCAATCCCAATCACAGTCATAATAAATTTAATTGTGTGGACCACAATGGTACTGTGGTAATGAGTAATTATTCATACGTTCCCAAATTAATATCACACCCATTTTCATTAAAATGTATCCATTAATAATCCAATTTTCGCTAGTTAATTAATATCAGTCACATAAGCGTCGTGTAGAGGTCATTAATCAGACTATAACTACATCTCGATCACTGTAATACGACTCGTATTCAAGTAAGACAATCACTTAGTCTAAGTAATATGGAACGTCGTGTTAGGTTATCTAATAAAAGGCTTGCTATCTCGTCGAGCTCCCTGACAAGGGGAATGAGGCTTGGTTTATTTGAGATATGGTTGGTTTTTGGATGTAGACGTGAGGTTAGGGCAATTTTGAGATGGCTACACCCACAGGGCAGATATCGGCTAACTGGATAATTGAATATTGGGCTGCGAGCTTCCTCGCCTTGAATATCGTAAGGAATTTCGTTTGTTTAGATTTATACTATGTTCCGTTTCCAGCTAGCGCAAACCTACAATCTTCCAACCTAAGCTACTTCTAGAAATTTAAAAAATACTTATTAGCATAGCAATCCAGTCAGGAAATGCTGCAACTGCATCCTCGGTGCAAATTACCGTTTTTAGATAATTTTATTATGTCAGTTTTTGGTTATATTACCTATAGTTGTTGTACATATTTAGCTAAATAAGTTTGTACATATGTTTTTTTTTTTGTTTTCATCTCATGCAAATAGAGGTAGTACAAGCTCTTCTAGAGACTTTAAACATGACTGTATAAAATAATGTTCAAAGTTATTCTGAGCAAAATACGTTCTTTTTCCATTATTTGAACATTTTCGCTGTTTTCACACACGCATGTAAAACAACATGAACTGAGAAACGGCCGTTTGTGTTATCGTAGTCATTTTCTTTCAATTCCACCCTTCTTTTATTAAAGCTATCAGACCGGACAAATGCTACCAAAATAAAAACGGCCTACGAAGTGTAGGATGTCGTGCGGTTTCGTTTGATACGATATTGTTTTTACATCTAGAGAAGGGATAGATACAGTCAGCATCACAAGTAACTGAACAGTCGAGCTCAAAATGGCGCTTAATTCCCTGGACAATAAGAGTGTGTTCACATACACTTTTTAGATATTGAGAACGAAGTGATCAGTAACTTTTAATCACGTCACTCTAACTTACATCCATAAATCTGGATCTCAAGAAAAAGGTCAAGTCAGGTAATTTAAGTATGAGTCAAGTCAACATCCAACAACATCTCATCAAGCATACACTATCAAGACAAACAATTCCGAGGAGTCTAAGTTATGTCATACAATGACAAGATGACAGTGATGACAGACTTGTGAAAACATAAACAAGAGCTTAAAAAGAGTGATAAAGACAATGCAAATTAGACAGAGAATTTACACTTGACAAGTACCTTGCAGCAGAAGCCATTACAAAGAAAAAATATCTTTTAATCAGACTTTTAATCTAATCTCCTCCGTTTTTTTTTAATTCGATTATATATGTTCTATTCAAGTTCTTTGAATTGCTAATGATACGTTTTATAAACTAAAGCGATGGTAAAACCTCTGGTACTCTAACCAGTAAAATAAACTTGTTCTTTCAGTCATAAGTAGGTATGAAATAGCAATATTCTATCACTCAAGATACGAAATTATCCTCGTCTTCAAAGTTACATTTCACTTCCTCCATAACAAAAGAACCACTCTAACGATTTTTTGCGTGTTACGCACTCGGGCCGTTATTAAATGTTGTCATGTGTAAGATGACGGAAGACGATCTATACATATTTTTACGGCGACACAGTTACACGTTTCGTATCGACTTATTACACAACTGTCGCCCTACAAAAAGTCGTTGTCTGCTGTCCCTAACGGTGACCGTAACCCTTTCATTGTATGGGTTTAATCCCACCCCATTGTTAGTAGAGTAATGACGAGTTTATTCAAATATTACGGAAATTTGATTATAATTGGGCCGGACATTGTTTGTAACGATGTACGGAATTTAGAGAAGTGAATTCGTTGATTAGAAGTGTTTTTGGAGATATTATTGAAGTTTTATAAAAAAAAATAGGCTCTATGAAGTGAATCGGACTAAACCTTTCTCATTTCCTATTAAAAATATAACAGCTTTGCGGAGAAATAAAACAGATCTTATGTGTGTTTAACTATTCACACAATACTGTACCCGCTTTAAAATATTGGTTTTCTTATGATGATGGACTCGTCTCGCAAAATAAACCTTTTTTTACAAACGTGTCACATTAATCCAATTTCAAATGTCAGTGTATATACGCTTATAAACGTAGCTACATTATGTTTAATAAAACTAGAAAGAATTTTAAACTGTCTGTTTAAACTCTTTCCATGCACGCATTGTAACCATTACCGCTCCAAATAGTTAATGTAACTATGGGAGTGTTCTTATTACCCATAATGTGATAGACTTATTGTTTTCATCGCAATTATTTAGATATCAACTTTCTACACGAAACTTAGACATGCACGTCATGTTTACGTTAAAACTTTAAATAATCAGCTTGTTCTAAGTACTATAAAGAAACTTTTACTTAAGCTCCGATTTTAGACCGTATAGAAGCTATTAAGTATGTATGTACTTACGTATGTACGTTATATTGTAGGTAAGTTTTTATTTCAAGTAATGAGCAGAAAATAATCAAAATAATATAAGACTGCATATTAGAAATTTTCTTACTTGCAGTGGCAATTATAACAACAACAACAATTAAATAATCTTTATTAAACACCATGAACAAAAACGCAGAAAATACAGTATTTCTGTATTTTCTGCGCATACACATTTAACAGGCAAACAACAGTCTTACTACTTTATTAACTACTAATTGGTTTTTTTTTCTATATTTATGCTGCTGAGTTCTGCCAAAGCTTATTTTAATGAGATCTCATTTATGACACTTTTTCATAGATTTACATTTTATTTGTAATTTCAAAAACATCAAAATATCGAGCAGTAGTGCCGATGCGTCGGCCCAAATTGATCGAACTGTGTGAACGATTATGTGTATTCATTATAGTGCCCTATAGTGACGGCGGTTTGAATTGGCTCGCAGCTCAGGGCCGGAGTGAAATGGATTGAAATAAGTAGTTAAATTAACTATTTTATGAGCAGGGTTCTAGAGATTTGTATACGTATAATGATTGGAAAGGGAAGGATTTTTTTTACGAAACAGTCTGTGTACTTTGGATTTATTCACTCAAAATTAATTTCTTGGAACATTGCAAAATAACTCATTCCCTTCGTCTCTAGGAGAAATAGGTAGGTACTTAAAAACATTGGTTTAAACACTTTAAATTATCAAAAATAAACTTAATATCTGAAATCCAAAAAATATTTCACAATGATAGGAGTCGCACAAACATAATTTAGCAAATTCTTAAAAGCATGCTCCCATTGGTCGAGACTTCATGACTAAAACTCGAAGCATAAAATCTGTCATTTGGCAAGTTGCACTCGAAATGTTCAATGTACTTAAGACTAACGTAAAGTCCAGGGAATAGTAAAACCAATATGCAACTGACCCTAACAATGTAGAAGTTATTATTGTAAGAGCCCTGAACGTCTTTATTGGCACTAAAATACTATGAGGTGTCATTGTCCGAGTGAGATTGTGGCTAAGTAAAAGATAGCGATGGCGGAGAGTTAAAGCTACCAGTCTACATTCCATATCTCTTTGAGTGACTTTAACTACTTCTGAAGGATATTCTTGGTTGTCACCGCTTGACCTATAATAACATATGGACGAACAGTGCCTATTATTATTATTATTATTGGGGGGTTTTGTAGGGCCATATGTGTGTCACCTCCACCATAGCTGATCTATTGTGACGGCCCTTTTGAGTTTTGTTATAATTCACCTGAAATACCCGTTGAGTCCAGGAATTTCCAGATTCTTTGGGCGGTGACATTTTGTATCTCTTTTGGGTGCATTATATGCCTCCCTAGATAGATACTACGCTTTTGCATGAAAGGTCCGCACTCACAGAGGATATGCAGGGGCGTTTCCTCTGCTTCGTGGCAGAATCTGCACGTCGTGCCTTCTTTCATTCCCATTTGGGCTAGGTGTTTGTTCAGTTTGCAGTGTCCGGTCAGGCTTCTGGTTACTGCACACGTTTTATATCTTTTAAGATGTAGTATCTCTCTAGATAGTTTTGTCGCATAGCCCTTAATTAGAGCTTTCGAGTGTTTTTGTCCAGGTACAGACTTTCACAGCTCGATAGCCTTCGATTTGTGTTCATTTTCGAGAATTTAGTAAGCACCTTGTTTGGTAACACCACAGAAAGGTTCGGGGCCAACCTGGGGGTTATCGGCTCCGTTTAACAGTGCCTAACAGAATATGTCAAAGTATATGGAGAAAACTGAATGTGCTCATAACGCCTCTTTATATTATGTGCCAAGATAAATATTTTACACAAAAGTAAACCTAACACTATAAGACTTAAGTGTCAAATTTACTGAGCGCCAAACGGGTGCCTGAACTGTTCGGGCACGCGTTTTAACGGGCCATTTTCTTTTGCTGATTGTGAATCCTTACTTATTCACTAAAGTTCCGGAACCGTATGTTTAAAAAAGCCGTGGTGTAGGTTCGACCTACCGCCTCTCATGCAGAGTCGGGGGTTCAAGTCCTGCTCGCACCTCTGAAATTGTTTATGTGCGAAATTCAATTTGAATTTACCACAGAGCTTTTCGGTGAAGGAAAACATCGTGAGGAAACTACACGCATCTGCGAAGTAATTCAAGGATGTGTGTGAAGTCCCCAATCCGCACTGGGCCCGCGTGGGGGCTATAGCTCAAACCCTCTCGTGATGAGAGGAAGCCTGTGCCCAGCAGTGGGCAGTAAAATAGGCTGTCGTGGTGGTGGTCGTGGATGTAAGAACTAATGGCAGTGAAAATTTTTGGTGGCTTTTCTACACTCTACAAATGCAAACTTGTTAATAATCTACCGGAATTCCAGCAGACATATTATCTTAATTGTTTAGAACTAAAACGGCCATGACATCATGGACAAGTAGACAAAACGTTTTCATCGAAACTTCGAGACAATCATTATTTTTTCTAAACGATTAGCGTCCCATCGCTACGCTGCCAGTATATGCTTGCTTAAGCAGTAGCTTAAACCTATTAAGCTCGCAGCGTGAGGTCAACTGGACACGCATTAACTTCTAAAGCAAGGTTTTATCTGAAGGTTAAGTATGTAAATCTGATCTCTAGCATACCTGGGAGCCAATATTTTTATGGCGGCTAACATATTTTGTAGCAAAGGTTAAGTAAGCTTTTAAATATTGCTTGTTTATCTTTTGTCGGTTTTGCTTCCCACGCATCAAAATGTTTTAGGTAGCAGTAAAATAACCAATGAGTCTTGTTCAAAGCGCTAAAATTTATGTGCAAAAAATGTACCTAAGCAGTTTGTTAAAATTTTGGTAGTCAATATTTCTAGTAGCCATTTCAACGCGAGCGGACTACGTTGATTGATCCATTATTTATAAGAGCTCTTATTCCGAATGTAATTGATCGATGTAGTGATACGCCGTTGATTTTTTGTTTACAACCTCTCCGATGCGGCTGTAGAACCGCTTTGTAGTTCTGCTCCTACATATCTCCACCGGGCTTTAGAGTTTTTGTAAAAAAAAAGCTCAACTATTCATAGCACCTCAAAAGAGGAATCGTCAAATTTTCGTTGAGTTTAATATAAATTTTAAATAATTTACTTTGATATTACCTTTTTTAGATAGGTACAGCAAGTGACACGGTACAGTTTGTAATAAGTACTTTCAAATAATTTATCCCCCAAAAATGGATTGCATGTTTAAAATTTATCCGGCTTCAGGTAACCAACTTTTATAGCCCCTCACCACAATACCCTTTTTGTGTTCCACTGCTGCTGTCACATCCTCCTCTCATCTCGAGAGGGTTATCATCATCATCATCATCATTTCAGCCGAAAGACGTCCACTGCTGGACATAAGCCTCCCCCAAGGCTCGCCACTCAGACCGGTCCAGTGCTACTTGTTTCCACCGGTTTCCCGCGATCTTCACGAGGTCGCCACTCCATCTTGTTGGAGGCCTACCGACAGCTCGTCTCCCGGTTCGCGGACGCCACTCGAGAACTTTCCGGAGAGGCCTATAACTCAGATCAGACTACCTTTCAACTCAATCGGTTCAGTAGTTTCGAAGCATAATAATTATTGGCTGTAACAAACAGACTTAAAGACAATCTTATTAGGGTTCTGTTTTTTTCCTTTACCTACGTCCAGCAACGGGAATAATAAAATGCTTGATTGTTTACAAGTTTTATAAATACAAAATGACAAAGCAGTTTTGCTAATGTCTTTTAAAATGGGATCGCGTATCAGATAAGTAAGTTACTAAAAGATGTTTTAACTGATTAAACTACCTCAGCTGCCGATGTAAAAATATTAAAGTTAATTTAAGGAATTAAGAAAGATTTTCGTTTTATTGCGCAATAAATGACAGTAATCCAATTTATTTTAAAATATTTTACATTTTTTCATAATAAATAACATTGAAATGACGTTTTATGACGTTATACGTGTTAGATATGTAAGTGTCATTTAAATCAGTGGAAAACACCGTCAGAAATGTAAATAGATCTCTCACATAAAATCCGTATCCGTCTGTACTCGTACTATTAAACACTAACTGGTAAACCAAACATTGTTTTAACTACAATACATCCAAACGCACCAAAAACCCAACAAAAGGCATTCACGCTACGACTAGAAATTCAACCGCTACCCAGCAAAAACAAAAGGGAACCGAATAGTACGGCAGGTCACGATGCTATAAATGGTGAATTAGACTTAGCGTTGATTTTGAAGATTTCAAGAGTTTGGGAGGATCACCAGCAAGCGCTACTCTGTTAGTTTGCATGGGAACTAAAAAAATGTAAATGGCAAAAAATTACATACTGCACGCGCGGAATTATGTTTAAATATGATAATATAGCCGACGTACCCAACAGGATGCCAGATATCACCCATATCTTAATATAACGCGCTCAAATCAATCCGAAAAACCCCTTTTCGGCTCCCCAACTCAAACAGCCATATTTGGAACGACAAAGCCACAATAAAATATGTAGAGCAGAAAATTTATCGGAAACCGCCGAGCTATGGTTTGCTCGTTTGTCGAAACACGCGTACCATGGGACGCCACTAGTTATTCTCGAATGTAGGGATAATTTTGACATTAATTTTAAAATTTAACGTAAATTACACAACTGAATATAAATATATTGAAAAGAACGTGCAGTGGGCACAACAACAGTATAAATGACCAAAATGAGCATACAATTCTATTACTAGGGAATTAATAGGAACAAATTGACCAAGCAATAAATCGTTTTGAAGTATTTGCCTATCTGTACCTGTTGTTATTTTTACTGGCATAATGAAAAACAGAAACCATAAACTAAGGACCAAAGACAAGATGGCCATGATAACCAAATACGTAGCAGAAAACTAGTATTTGTTGAACGTGAATAGACAACATGAAAAAATTATCATCATCATCATCATCATCAACAGCCCATAGTAGTCCACTGCTGGACGTAGGCCTCACCCAATGGACGCCAATGAGCTCTGTCCAAGGCGTGCCGCATCCAATCTACACCGGCCACCTTGCGCAAATCGTCACTCCACCTGGCAACAGGGCGTCCTACACTTCGTTTACCTTGTCGTGGTCTCCACTCAAGAACGCGTTTACTCCAACGACTATCCGCACTTCTCGCAGGAAACATTGCAGTATTTTAAATACCTAAACTAAATAGTAGCATATCTCACTTTGATGGCAGCCACGGTGTTGAAATCGCAAATGATAAACTATGTGCAGATGCAAACTTCAACTAATGGAACGTTAGTACGATCCAAAACGGAGGTTCAAGCCCAATAAAATGAACTATAGCGCGTTTGGTGTACGGTCCAGATTTCTTCGGCTCATACAAATATCACGTATCGAAAATTCTAGAATACATGCGGACCTAGGTACCGTCGAAAATAATTAATTTGCAACAAATCCATTACTGCCGAGTGCTCTCCCGTGAAACTGTTGGCTTAACAATAACTGTAGCTAGCGGGTATTTGGTATACATACACTTTGCGTTAGATTTTAAAGTATTTTTTGACATGAATTCCGCTTTGTGCTTTTTAGACGCTCTTCTGTTTTTTAAGTAGCCGTGCCGTGCCTAAGTATGTTAAAACTCCGGTTTAGTATGTATGTAAGAGAGGTTTTTATTTTTTGTTCGCCTCTGATGTTTTTGATGTGCTTTACTTTGCGCCCACTTTGCGTATAACATGACTAGAACATTTTCATAAAAATATCAGAGCGTTGTAGTTCATTTCATATTTTAGTACATGGGCGACCGAGTTTTGCTCGGGTGAAAATAGTTAAAAACTAATTTTCTCAGATATGAGACCTAGCTAGATCGATTTCTCACCCTCGTAAGCCCCTATATTCCAAATTTCATCGAAATCGTTAGAGCCGTTTTCGTTTTTGTAATCGCGTTACAAATATATATACATATATATATACAAATATTTTAGACATTTAGACATAGAACGAGTAAGTACCTACTAACTTCTGAAAGCGAAGCACATAATATACCTATCACGTTTATAATTATTAGTCTTATGATCATAAAAAAAGATTCCGACGGAACCTTCTCCTTTTTTGAAGTCGGTTAAAAATGATCCCGAGTTCAAGTTCTTAAGTCTAATAGTCGGGGAGCCGACGAGTGAATTTTCGGAGTGACTCCAGCACGTTAGATTAAGACATGGAAGATAGAGACATCCCTTTCTAATGTGCCACCACTATTCCAAATTTCAGATTAACATATTTTATGGCCAAAAGGGCTATAAAATGTCAATAATTTGCGCACTAAACTATGTCCATGTAGGTAAAGTTAACTCTTAACGTATGCTTAGATCAGCGGCTGCCACAGTTGCCACACGCGCCGAAGGAATCCATGAGCAGTGCCGAGGGGCCCCAAGCTCTCAAAGAGATCTCGATAACGCGGGCACGAGACGGTTCCGAGGACGATGCTGTGCTAAAAGTAACCACGTTCAGACTAGCATTAGTATAGTCTAAATCCATACTAATATTATAAATGCGAAAGTAACTCTGTCTGTCTGTCTATCTGTCTGTTACCTCTTCACGCTTCAACCACTTGACCGATCTAGATGAAATTTCGTATGGAGATAGTTGGCGTCCAGGCGACAAATATATACTTCCCGCGGGAACGCGATAACCGAATTCCGCGTGGGCAAAGTCGCGGGCAAAAGCTATATTATATGGAAAATCCTATACAAAGTGACCCGATTTCATTGCTCTTGACTGTTTTTATTTTGTACCTGGCCTGTGATTGAATGACGTTTAGTATGTACCCTATGGGTAATAGGTATTTCTCTTACTAATCCATAGTAATCACATACTTTAAACGCGCTAATCTTATATTTATTTGTTTATCCAAGCGATCTCAGAAACGGCTCTATTTGGACGAAATTTTTAATATCTGAGAAAATTCGGTCTGTCTGTCTTTTACCCCTTCACGCTTGAACCGCTGGACCGATTTAGATGATATTTGGTATGGAGATAGTTGGAATCCCGAGGAAAAACTAATTAGGTATCCAGGAAAACGCATAGCTCCAGCGGCACCGCGCTAACCAAAATACGAGGGCAGAAGTTATTTATAGAAAGTTGTTCTTCAAAAATGGTATTTTTTAAGTTGGCAAAAGATCACCAGCCAGCTCATGGTAAGTAGTTTCTTCGGCCCATCGACATAGGAAAACGTAATATTGCGAATGCGTTGCCAACCCTTTATAGGTAAAAGTAAATTTTATTGTATTACTAGCTGACCCCGCGGACTTCGTACCGCCTTGGAATTTTTATTTTTTTGTATGAAAAATAGCTTACGTCCTATTCTCAGACCTACTGAACATACACTGCAAATTTCATAAGGTCATCGGTAGAGCCGTTTCGGAGGAGTTTGGTTACAAACACTGTGACACGAGAATTTTATAGATTAGATAGTTAATTGGTATGGCTGTTTCTTGCATAGCGCCCTTACTCTCCGCTGACCGCCCTCATACGGCCTAACAGCCGCCGGCTAAATCTTCACATGGTACTTTACAGCAGCCCGTCAATGCTCGGGTTTAATCACAAAAGTAGTGTATTTACTTACGGACCCTTATCGGTGCACTTGCGGCCACGATCCAGCCAGTAAAGCTTGCTTTGACTGTCTCGTATCCGGTTTTAATGCCAGCTTGTGTACAAAATGTGTATCAGACAAGAAAGTCGTTTGGAGAAGATAGAAGTCTATGCGCGGGGCAGATCTGAATGATTTTTTTCATTAAACTGATAAAATATTAATTTCCGATTTTATTTTCTTTAGATACCCGCTAATATTATTTTCTAATAGGTAGGCTGGTAGGTATTATACTCTGCTCGTTACTCACGCATTTCATCAAAGCGGTTCAGCCGTGTTGGCGCGAAGAAAGAGTAGTGGTAACAGACAGACAATCAATACAGAATTGTACTTTCGCATTTTTTATATTAGTATGCAAGTAATGGATTACTGAGGCATATATATTCAACAGCAATTAAAACGGGTCATTAGGAAAATCCTATACAGAGTGACCCGTTTTCATTGCTGTTGAGTGTAGTATAGGAAAACTCAACATAAAAATAAGAACTCCGTTGACTCGAAAAGACCAACCTAAAGTGGTCTAAAAATGTTATCACTAAACTTTTTAATATTTTTCTTCGCGCTCCTACAAAGTGCAGCAGTGTGAGCAAAATCCATGGAGCACCCACAATTGACTGGGAAAGCTAATATTGTACAAACTGCTCGCGATTGGTCGCAAACTTTCGACTTTTCCTCTAAAGCGAATTTTGCGGTGTTGAAAAGAGATTTCCATTCAACAAGTGGATATTTTGAAATTGCATATGTCTATATAAGTACTAACAGTACTTCTTTTAAATTAAAAAATAAATGAGATTGCATGGTGAGCTTTTTCTACAATCTTATTCTACAAAAATGCATATTAGCGGGAAGAAGCTAGTCAAATTATAATAGGGATAACGACAGGGTGAAGAAATCGTAATTCTAATTAGTCCGTCAGTCAGGTAATAAAAAAATATTAGACGCGTATTTTTTGTTTTATCAAATTAACAAAGAATTACTAAGTTAAAACGCATTAAAGTTGGAGAGTGGGGGCTAACTACGTCACCGTTAGGTATAAATCGTACCTAAACGTGTCGTCACGCGACATTTCAACTCAATATATCACCGTATAAGTGTGATTATGTAAAAAAAGAAAAAATACGTGTCCAATACTTTTCAATAATCTTCCTGATAGACTAAGAAAAAAAAGTTGTCGTCATCCCTATTAAGTATATACTATTAAAGACATTTGTTTATTCAGAAAACAAGTTAAAATATTAAAAAAAACTACAAATTTACAGAAATAAGAAAAATTAAAGCTAAAAAATAACCTAAAAACCTGAATTAGGGCCTTTCGGAAGGGTTCCCATCACGCAGGCAGCATTCCCTCACTGTATGGCAATAGCCAGTCTTTGCGCGAGAAAGCTGCCGGCTCGAGGGTCTCCCGTTGCCTCCCTCAAGCGCTTCCCTAGCTCCCTGTGGAGCCCCAGCGCCCCTTTGCCCCATGACCCCATAGTCTCCACCCCGAAGGCCACAAACTCATAGCTCTAGCTATATAGTATATACTTAATTATAAAAAGTAGCATAATAATGTTTGTGTCCTCTCTCCCGGGATTGGAACTATCTCCATACCAAATTTCATCTTATTTGGTCTTGTGGTTTAAGCTTGAAGAGATAACGGACAGAGAGACAGGCGGAGTTTTTTTTACATGTCAACGGTATAGGCAAACGAGCGCACAGTCCATCTGATGGTAAGTGGTCACTGCGGCCCATGGACACCAAAATCCTTTGATCCCCATTAAGAAACCATAAGATTTCGAATGCGTTACCTTACCCTGAGTCCTAAGATGGAATGCCTCTGTGCCAGAAATTCCGTAATAAAGTTTTTTCTTCTTTCAATTCCCAGTTAATTTCGCATTTATAATATTAGTATTGATAGACATCACAATGTTCACATCGAAATTCGCCTCGTTGTTACACGCGAAAACCGGGCATATTACGCGGAGATAATTATCCTCAGGGTAGGCCTAAGATGGATCGCCTCTGTGCCAGCATTGCATTCGCAAGAGTTCTATTCAAACATTTCAGTTTATCAAAGGCTCTAACGATTTGGACGAAATTTGGAATATGAGGGGTTTACGGGGGCCACAAATAAACCCTGAGGCCTAAGATGGAATGCCTCTGTGCTAGAACTTTCACAATTCATTTTTTTTTTCAATTTCCATTTACTTTCGCATTTATACTATTTGTAATTATTGATAGACGTCACAATGTCGACATTGAATTTCACCTCGTTGTTACTCGCAAAAACCGGGCATATTACGCCATATTAGCCTCAGGGTAGGCCTAAGATGGATTGCCTCTGTGCCAGCATTGCATTCGCAGGAGTTAATTCAAACATTTCAGTATCAAAAGAAGTGACGATTTATACCTCCAAACAATATTTAAAATAAAAAACATGGACTGCGGATCTAGTATTTACAAAAACATCATCTACATAAAATACGCTACAATCGCTCCAAGGACCATCAAAATAGATGCCCTCAATCCGACACTGCTGGACGTCCTCATGTAACCGAACCGGCGACCCTGGTGGATGATCTCCAGCACAGAGTCCATGGTTTCCTCATTTATTTATTTATTTATTTATTTAAACTTCATTGCACATACAAAATGTATACAATTGGCGGACTTAATGCCTAAAGGCATTCTCTACCAGTCAACCATAAGGCCAAACAGAAAGAAAAATGAGTAGGTGCATCAATATCAGAAAGAAACATTCTCATTGTTGGGGAGGATCTGGTCTGTGGGTAAAAGGAACCCCATGCGGTCTCTCAACTCGTAGCAGTAGACCAGGGGTACGTGTTGGTGTTCTTTTACCCATTCGTCGGTGCCGCCTGTAGCTTCATCTGGAAAGCGTTTTTTTTAGCATCATTGTCATCATCACATCTGTTAATTTTTTTGATACCTCAGTTACATGTATAAGTACCTAGGTATGGAATGCCACCCTTATATAATATTTTCTGTCCTCAAAATCGTACTGCTGTAATAATAAAATTTTGAAGTGGTTTATAGTCTCCGAGTAAAAAGGCTGTAACAACGGACGGACGGATAGACAGACGGACATGATGAAATTACAAGCGTCTCTTTTTTGCCATTTGGCTATATGGAACCCTAAAAGGATAACCCAACTTTTATTTTTAAACCTAAGAAGAGAGCTTGGTGCCAGCTTGGATGGTCACCACTGAACTGGATCTGGTCTCAAAGGTCTCGCTCTGTTTAGACAAAGATATTAGAGAGACCGGATAAAGTACCAACCTTATTTCAGCAACGCTCTCTATATTGTATTTGCAAGTTTATATTCTATTAGCAAATTATTCTATTAGCAAGTTACTCCTACTAGTCCTTCCTGTGTAATTTTTTTATTCTATATAAAAAGCAGAAAAGTACATTATAATCGCTTGGTTGGTAGATAAATAATAAAATAAGTAGATGCAATACATATTTTCACTAAAATATCCGAAACCGCAGCATTTTGGTATACTAATTGATTGCGGCTGATTGCAGTGGTGGCATGAAAACGTATCGGTTATTGTTATTGAAAATTTTACTTTATTCAAATATATTTTTTCCTATGGGTACAATACAAACTAAATAACTAGACGAGTAGGTAGGTAACTAAAACGCTACAATCGAATCTTGGAACCGAGTTACTGCTAGAGTGACACTCATGTCTTCACTTTCATGTTTTTAACGTCAAAATTTTTGCTGGAAATGTAGTTTTGGCAACCTTTAATCTATCTCAAAAATGAAGACACATCAGACCACTCACTGAACCAACTCACTTAGTATTTTACAATAAAAACTTACACAGTACTTCAACGATGTTCCCAGTGACGTATTCGGTCCCGTATCTGACTGACAGAGCACCCATGGCACGACGACCGATGTTCATCTGAAATTCATCATCATCATCATCATCATCATAACAGCCAAAAGACGTCCACTCCTAGACATAGCCCTCCCCCAAGGCGCGCCACTCAGACACACTCGCATCCACCGCGTTCCTGCAACCTTTACAAAGTCGTCATTCCATCTTGTTGGAGGCCTACCGATAGCTTGTCCCAATTCGCGGACGCCACTCCAGAACATTCTGACGCCATCGGCTATCAGTCCTGCGAGCAATGTGCCCCGCCCATTGCCACTTAAGGCATGTTTTAACTTGTCGTGTTAGTGTGTCTGTTTAAGTCAAATATCGGTGAATACGAAATAAGACTGGCGTTCCATTAGACTTGTTGTAAGTACTTGACTATCTTTGCGTGCGTGTCAATGCTGTATTATGAATACCTAATACAAAAGGTATTTTTTTTCATTTTTGAGAAAAGCACTATATAAGCCTCGGCACGTGAAAGGCTTTGCAGGCTTCGTACATATTAAAGGGCCTCGGCGAAGCCTCGGCCCTTTAAACCAGTACTCAGCCTGCAAAGACCTACTTTCCCGGCCACGGCAATAATGTACTATTTCTGCCGATGGCCGGCCTGACGAAACAGGTGACATTTGCTTTATTTACTTACTGCGTCTTGGTAATTGGCCAGTGGCTCGGAAGTATTCCCAAAAGGCAAGAGAAGCATTTGACCGAACGAGTGGAAGGTGAGGAACAGCTCCATCCTGTCGCCAATCTCCCTCATGTATCTTGACATTGTCCTGGTCTCCGGTTCGGAGAATGGTCCTGGACCCGCGTAGACATCAGATCCTGGGTTACTGCTAGCTCCATGAGCTAAAAGTAATGTTAATTTTCTCAAACATGCTCGGAAATGTTCGTGTTACTTTCAAAAAAAGAAGACGCGAGGCTGTCCATTGCCGGCCTTGGCCAGCAAAAACATTATTGTCGTGTTTTTAATTTGTCTACCCTCGAAAGTTTCGCCGCCAACAACTAAAGTGGCGACGTCAGGGTATGCTGCCACGAAGTCTTCCATTCAAGCATAGATGTCGTCTAATTCGTAATAAGACCGTTCGTAACCGATGACTACGTTCTCTTTAGGCGTGATCGTAACTTAGAAAAGACTCGCAAGAAAAGCGGAGGAGGCGTACTCATTGCAGTAAGGAAAAAAATTGTTGTTATAAGGCGCGCTGATTTTGAGGCAGACGAATCTGAGGAGATATACTTACTATTCCCGAATTCCAAATATAATTTAATAATGTGTGCTTGCTACATACCACCCTCTGTAAATAATGAGTTTTATGAAAATAATTTCCTCAAGATTCAAGACATTTATTCTAACATGTGCCCCTGCAAACTTTTGTTATTGGGCGATTATAATTTGCCTGATATAAAATGGCATTTTAACGGCAGCGCAGCTCCTAGTTCTCCTCTTTCAACCGATCATGTAATTGCTAAACATCTCGCATACACTATGGCATTAACCAACCTAAAACAGCATAACCATATTCAAAATGAAAATGGAAGAACTCTGGACTTGGTGTTCTGTGATGACGATTGCGTCTTATCTTCGGCTTCGGATCCGTTGCTCAATAACGTACCTCATCATCCTCCTTTAGAAATACTATTTGAAATATCACAGTTCAAGCCCCTTACTCGTTCAAATAGACTTAAACGCAATTATCATAAGGCTGATTATGAAAAAATTACCACAGATATTAACGCTATAGACTGGTCTTCTGAGTTTGAACAATTAGAGCCTGAGGCTTGTGTATCAAAGTTTTATACCCACATCAACCAAATTATTGATAGACACGTTCCACAGACTGAATCTCGCTCCTCACATTTTCCTGTCTGGTTCTCCAGAGGGCTCATACGCACCTTAAGGCGTAAACAAAAAATTCAATTACGCTGGTCTATTTACAAATCACAAAGGGACTATCAAGAATTTGCGCTGTTACGCACTCGAGTAAAAGTTTTGCTTCAAAAATGTTACCTAGCATACATTAGCAACATTGAAGACTCCATGCGTAATAATATAAAACAGTTCTGGAAATATTCATCGAACCTGAGACATTCGAATCCTGGCTATCCTGCCGTAATGAAGCTTGATGATGTAAGTTCGGAGAGCCCCAGCGATATCTGTAACATGTTTTCTAACTATTTCCACTCAGTGTTTGAGTCCTCCGCCCCTCAATATTATGACATAAACAACTTTGAAGAGTCTTACGACGATAACGCACATATAAATTTATCTAATTTAAACTTCACTATAAAAGAAGTGACTGAATCGTTAAAACAGATTGACGAAAATAAAGGCCCTGGACCGGATGCCATTAACCCAGTATTTATTAAACGCACTTCCACTGCCTTAGCACTGCCGTTACAAATTATATTCAACAAGTGCTTGCATGAGGGCATCTTTCCAAATCAGTGGAAAGTGGCTCATGTAACACCTATCCATAAATCTGGGCCTAAGGACCGAGTCAATAACTATCGTCCAATATCAATACTTTCATGCATCCCCAAAGTGTTTGAGAAGCTTGTACATAGGCGGGTATTTGAGGGCGTTAAAAACAGCATTCTGGATGAGCAACACGGGTTCGTTCAAGGTAAATCTACCGCTTCTAATCTTATCCTGTTCACAAATTCAATTTTTTGTTCCTTGGATGCAAGGGCACAGGTAGATACCATATATACTGACTTCGAAAAGGCTTTTGACAAAGTCGATCACCTGATACTTCTTAAAAAGCTCTCATTCAATGGAATAAAAGGTAATCTTCTCAGATGGTTCGCCTCTTACCTTCGCAACCGTACTCAATCAGTAGTCGTCAATGGGTTTAAGTCGTCGCCATTAGTAGTAACGTCTGGGGTGCCGCAAGGCTCCATATTAGGACCCCTCTTATTTATCTTATATGTCAATGACATATCACTTTGCTTTCAACACTGTAATTTCCTGTTATACGCCGATGATTTAAAAATATTTAAAGTTATTAAATCAGTAGACGATACCTTGCTTCTTCAAGACGATTTAAATAGATTATACGAATTCTGCAAACAAAATAAAATATCACTCGCATATCATAAATGTAAGCACCTAACATTTACAAGAAAAAAACAAATTATAACTAATACCTATCATTTGAATCAGCATCCGTTAGACGTTGTTAAAAACATACGAGATTTAGGGCTATACGTCGACGAAAAACTCACTCTAGATACACATGTCGATCACATTTTAAAAAAATCTTACCGAATGCTGGGTTTCATAATGCGCATAACAAAACCCTTCAAATCTAAACTTTCTCTACTTTATCTTTTCCAATCGTTGGTTCGATCTAATCTTGAGTACGCCTCCGTCGCCTGGAATCCGTATTATAAAGTCTACTCAAATAGAATTGAAATGATTCAAAAAAAGTTTCTACGATATCTGAATTATAGAATGCAAGCTCCGAAATGTTCTTATCGTTCCCTTTTAGTCAATTATAACATGTTATCCCTAAAAGACAGGCGTTCAGTGGCGGATGCTGTCATGCTTCGCAATATTTGCATCGGCGAGATCAACTGCCCCAAGCTCCTGGCTGCTTTGCGATTCAGAGTCCCACGCCAGCTATCGAGGACAAAACAACTTTTCTCTCTTCCGAAAACGAAGACCAAAGCTGGAAAACGAGCTCCTTTATACAGACTGTGTGACCACCACAATAACCTGCTCAACGATGTCGATATGTTTTCTTGCTCCCGTGCCCAGTTTAAGACTGCTGTTACTACTATATACAATAATAATATAGTAATGTCATAGAGTCAAGAGTAAATTGCCCTTTTATTTATTTTTTATTTTCTTCTTCTATTTAAAGATTTTTTATTTTATTTTATTTAATTTGTAAAGTTGAAAAGTCAAAACGTGTCAGTCATCGCATGTTGCTCGAAATTAAGTACTTACGTATTCTTTTATTTATGTTCTCAGTGAGATATGTTAAGGAAATAACTACAACTATTGTTACTTAGTCAATATTTATATTTATCTATAAGTAATTCTTTGTTAATTTCTGTTTTATCTCCAATAAATAAATAAATAAATAAATAAAGAGTCCCAGGTCATGCTTCTAATGTTATTTCTTGTATAGTGTTTGACGGTCTGTTTGTCAACAAATCTGGAATTAATGGGCTGTTGTTAGATTTTGTGTAATAAGCGTCAATATTTCTATTTTAGAGCATACTTGAACTCAACCTCAGTCATTAAGTCAACCGAAGTCTTACAATAATTTTCTTATTTGAAATATGCTACCATTTCATCCGAAAAATTAAAATAACTTTTCTTACTTAGTTTGATTGATAAAGACACTTACTAGGCAAAGGTAAAAAATCTGCCACCACCACCAGAACAGCCTTTTTACGACCCACTGCTGGGCACAGGCCTCCTCTCATCGTAAGAGGGTTTGGGCTATAAAATCTATACTACTACTAAATTAATTGACTAGATAATAGTGAAATTAAAATAATTTCAGTGCACTTTGATGAATTTTATTTTCAAATATAACTTACTCTTGCACATTGTTCATGCTGATTTCCGCATTGATGTTGTGTTGGGTTAAAAAGTTTTGGAGGTCGATTTTATCTCGTGGACTTGACATGACTTGCACAAATCCAGCTCTTGATGTGGGTTCACTCCAGAAGTCAAATCTGAAGTCAGTGTCTTGTAGGTTCTTGAGTAAATTCACTTGTACCTCATTTTCTATATGTATCTTGTACAAAGTGTAATTGTCAAATCTAAATTTTTCACTTATAACGTTATTTACTAAGAAAAAGAGTAGAGTCAATTGCAGAAAAGTCTTCATTGTTACTGTTTTTGATATTTTTCTTATTTTATATATCGCATTGAGAGATTCAAAGCATCAGTTTCAATCATTTTAAGTTTCAGACTACACTACACGCCGATTTTCACTTAATCTAATATTTACGATAAGAAATCAATTTGTCATTACTTTGATAAGATACCTTAAATAGGTATTAGAAGATCACATTTAATGGTATAATTTTTTTTTAATAATGATATATATTAGAAGTAGATGTTACCTAAATTTAAAGGAATTAATGAAAAAAAGCGAAATGAAAATAAAATAAAATAAACTATTCAGTAAAAGAAATGATTAACATGAGTCCTTAACTAATTTGAATATTTATCTGAATAAATAAAAACTGATAGCACGTTTTATCCGACAAAAAATATCGTACTTACGTAATGAAGGAAAATCGTGATAGCAAATAACTTAAGGAAAATTACGCATTCAAAAGATACCTTTATACAATAAAGCGTATAAAAAGGCTCCTTAGAGTAATATGAAAGAACTTTTTAGGGTAGTAGATGTGTTCATATAGCCTATTGCACGGCTTTCCCTTATGCCAGAACAGAATCCATAACTTCTTCGTTGTTGGGTAAGATTTGATCTGCTGGTAGCAGATGACTGAATAACTCTCTGCTTCGTAGTTGGTAGGGAATATCATTTTTTTTATTTTACACAATACGACTTTTATTTTACACTGCTGCCTGTTGCTTCGTCTACAAATAAAAACGTATCATTATTTAATAGCAGTTTGACAAACCGGCTCTCATTCAAAAATGGGAGGGAGGCCTTTGCCACAGAGTGCGACACCGCTGACTAATTCAATAAATAACACACGTGGTTGATTTTATTACCAAGTCATAATAGTTTCCGAAAGGTTCAGTGGTGGAAGCTGATGTACATGTCCATTTCTAACTGGGTCATCAAGAAAGTGAAGCTCTTGGTGGTTTGTCATTGTATTCAGCAACTTCAGTTCAACAGGATTAGCTATTTTATATAAAGCATAATTAGTAAAATTGAACTTTTCACTGTTTACGCTGTAGAAAAGCAAAAGTGTAGTGTAGTCGCTAATTTAATCATTATGTTTGTCCTGCTGAGTAAACACTTGATATTAAATGATATGTATTATAATTTTATGCACTGCTCGAATCGTAACTGTTTCACCTTCATAGGTTTTCCCTAAATTTGGTTTATTAAGACCCAGACGTCTTTTAATTGAACACGATACTATTGATATCAATGCGATAAATTATCTTTGTGTGATTATTGTTTTATTGTGTTTGACTCGTACGCGTGTGCTTTTATTACCTATCGCAATAAATTTCATTTATATTCAATTATTTACTACCTATGTATATTAAATTTTTCATTTACTCGTATTATGCTCTGTGTTCTTTTTTGCATTATGAAGCAGAACAACGGATGAAAGAACACAAATATTACGTTTAGATACTTTTATTTTAATGTGAATTTTCACCGGGTCAAGTAATTAAAAGAAACGAATGATTGAAGATTTATGTCTTTTTGATACACAAGAATGTAGACAAATAAAAAATGTATGAATTCATTAAACGAGAAAGCATTTATCTCATAACATACAAATCATATTGAATTGATGATGTTTATTGCAAGAGACATAAGAAAACACTAAATAAAATTATAAAGGAAGCTGTTATAGAAGTAGAAGAATTAAAATATCCAATCGCGCGTCCTTCTCTTATCAATGCTAGAACAGAATCCATGATTTCCAGATTATTTGGTAAGATTTGGTCAGCTGGTAGAAGATGGCCGAATTGTCCTCTGTCTCGGAGTTCGTAAATGTAAGTGAGAGGGACGTGTAGCTTTTCTTTCACCCAATCCACACTAGTCCCCGTTGCTTCATCTGAAAATAAGATAAATTTAGTTTATTTTTCTGTTCGACTATATGGTTGACTAGTAGAGAATGCCTTTAGGCATTAAGTCCGCCTGTTTTAGGGTTCCGAACCTCAAAAGTTAAAAACGGAACCCTTATAGGATCACTCGTGTGTCTGTCCGTCCGTCTGTCACAGTCGATTTTCTCCGAAACTACTGGACCGATCAAGTTGAAATTTGGTACATATTTATGTAAGTTTGTGACCCGAAAACGGACGTCTAACGAAAATAAATGAATTTTAAACATAGACCCTATTTTTGGGGGCTAAATTTGAAAAAAATATTGAAGTTTTTCAAACTATATCGTGTGACATATCAAATGAAAGTACTTTTTATGAGGGTCTCAAATATATTTTGTTTATTTATTTTTTGGTCAATAAGTACTTTTCGAGTTATTTAAGAAAATAGGCGAAAAATGACCATCCCTCCCCCCTTTATCTCCGAAACCACTGGACCTAAAATTTTGTAAAAAATACGGAGTATAGTTATTGACCTATAGATTACAGGGAAATTATTAAGAAGTCCATGGTATTTGAAATCTATCGTATAAAAGAGCTTATCCAGTGAAACGGGTTAAAAATAACGTCATTGAAAATAATCTACGGTTGGAACCCTCTCCACGTGAGTTTAACTCGCTTTTTGGCCGATTTTATTCCTTTTATATTAGTGTAATAAAGTTTTTTTACTAGTTCATATTGTTTATTATTATTATTTGTTGGTACATTTTCATGTCATGGGCCCCCCTATACAGGCCACCGCACGGACGGCGAGGGAGCAACACTGAAGTAAGCAGCTAAGGGTGTGGAGAGGTGTGCACCGGTTTCGCCATCGCGGTTCGTGCCTCGTGCGCAACCCGGAGCGGGTTTCCCCGTTATTACGCAGATTGAGCACTTCCACCCTTTCAAGCATATAGCTCCTGCGCTCCACTCTGGGCGGCCAACTAAGGCAATCCAGAAGTAGGGGAGGTGTGTAGCTGTGTGTATGGCGCATGTGTGTATGTGTGCCCCCAGGAGGTCTCGAATGCGAGGTGTCGCCGCTCACCATCGGCCCGCCACAGGCCGCCCTGCGCTGACTGACTGCACCGGTGGTACAACACCAGGTGGGCGATGGGGTCGTCACAACCCTACGCCTAAAATTATTATTATTATTATTAATGCAATATGACTGTATCTGCGACTAGCTTCGTCGGAACCACAATGGCAGTATCTGCAACATGCTTCGTCAAAAAATGTATTAATTTACTAAGTATAATGCACACTTAGATAACATTTCACATTTTGAACATGTAGTAATATGTAAGTTTTTTTTTCTCTTCAGAAGAAATGTTATAAGTGTGCAATCAAATGGTTCAAACATCCTCCCTCCACATTAAATAAATATGTGTTTAGTAGGCACTTGATGATAGTACAGAGTAGGTAACTGTGTTCAACAGGGATCCCAGGAACGAAAACACCAAAACCACTTCCAAATAGCTATATATTCACAATTACATATAGGTACACGATTGGTTGAGCTTAATCGTACGACACGGTCGCCGCGACACCGTAAATTCAAGTAGCACCTCTGATAGCGCGTTGTAACAAACTACTAGCGCCATCTAGGCAGGCTTTGCAGCATTAACATGGCTTATTCGTTGCAACTGTGAGTAAACTGCATCCTATGTATCTAAATATTGTACTGATGACAATTTCATGTTTTTTAAATATTGAGAAGTGAGATTAACAATACTAAAGAAAAGCTACTGACGTTAATAGAATTTGAGAACTTATACTAAGCAATACGTAAACAAAAGTGTTGCGGTTTAACATTCCGCCCACCAAGAACAAATTGAAGAAATTTTCTTAATCCGCCCACCATGAGGCGTGATAACTAACATGAGTAAAAAAAGTACAAACCAGATATTTGACCCATGCATACATAAAATAATATCAGTATTATCTACTACGATAATCTTCACTATTAAAGTTAACAAAAACTTACAACTAAATTTCAAGTATGTTGGTAATAATAAGACATAGCAATACAGTTATTTGATAGGCAGGAAACATAATTTCCCGACAGATCGTTTAATAATACTGCCTTTACATTTTAGGCTAACAACACGTGTGAGTCCGTCCAATCCAGCATGTTTTTCCGTAATAATGCCATACAGCCACCTTGCTGGAGGGAGGTCATCCTCTTTAACTAATACTACATCTCCAATGGCAGGTTCTGGTGTTTGATGAGCCCACTTGTATCTATGATAGAACTGCGTCAAGTATTCTCGCGACCAGCGTCGCCAGAAATCTTGGATCATTTTTTGAGTCAGTTGCCACCTTTTCAAACTGCTCATGTTGACAGCTTCATGGTTATGGTCAGGAGCTAGCACCAGCGGCTCTCCTACTAAGAAATGTCCCGGAGTAAGGGGCATTGGATCGTTGCAGTTGTCGGTGAGACGCGATATCGGACGCGAGTTCAGGCAGGCTTCGATTTGTGAGAGCACCGTAGCCATTTCCTCATACGTCAGAGTCGAGTTGCCTATAACCCTTTTCAGGTGGTACTTCGTGGACTTTATTCCGGCCTCCCACAAGCCTCCGAAATTCGGCGAGTGGGGCGGAATAAAGTGCCAATTAGTTCCGTTTGTAGCCAAATGATCGGCTATTTCACTTTTCATGGACGATTTTTCTTCGAAAAACAAGGTTTTCAGCTCACGAGCGGCACCAACAAAATTTGTACCGTTGTCACTCCATAATTCGGCACAGTGACCACGGCGTGCCACGAACCTTTTGAACGCTGCTAGGAATCCTTGTGAGGTCAAATCACTGACTGCTTCAAGATGAATTGCTCTTGTGACCATACATATAAAGAGGCATATATAACCCTTATAAGCGTGGTGGCCTCTGCCTTTTGCCGTTCTAATACTGATAGGACCGGCGTAGTCTACTCCGCTGTGCAGAAACGGTCTAGTAGCTGCACTTCTAGCCGCTGGCAACTGTCCCATCAATTGTTGCCTGACTTGAGCGGCGTAGCGTACACAAGTTGCACATCGACGCACATGAGTTTTTACTAAGTGCTTAGCTCCAACTACCCAATATTTTGACCTCAGATAATTTAACATCAGTTGTTCACTACCATGTAAGGTTCTCTGGTGTGCTTCTGCTACCACCAAATGTGTCAAATACGATTTCTGAGGTAGAATGATGGGATGCTTCATGCCTTCGCTTATATGTGCGTACTGCAGTCTACCACCGATTCGCAAGATATCGTCTTTGTCTACGATTGGATTTACTGAGGTAAGTTTACTTTTCTTACTTATTTTCTTATTTTCTTTCAGGTCCCGGATTTCTTCATTAAAATGGCTTTCTTGAACTAGTCTAATGCATAACATTAAACTTCCTTTTATCTCTTCACTACTTAACCATTTTTGAACTTCCTTCCCTTTATCATGCTTAATAAATCTTAGACAGAAAGCCACTACTCGTACAAGCTTCCTCAGTGAGGAGAATCTGGACATTATTTCCAGCTCGGCTGCTCCTGCTCCGTCATCTACTTGCCAGGTATTTATTAAACATGTTTTACTTCCTTTTTCTTCTAACTTTGTTTAATTTTGTTTGCATTTTTTATAATTTATGACTTTCTCTTTCAGCCACCAAGGACCTTCTTTCCAGAGCTGATCTTCAACTGACTGGTAAGTACCCCTTGACGCACAATCAGCAGGGTTCTCTTTCGACACCACATGCGACCACTGGTTAGGTTCTAGTGAAGTGATAATTTCAGAGACGCGGTTCGCCACAAAGGTCTTCCACCTATTGGGACGACTGTTCAGCCAGGACAACACAACTGTAGAGTCTGTCCAAGCATGAATATTCATCTTATCGATGCCCATAACATCCGCGACCTCTATCAACAGCCTCGTTAAGAGGACTGCTCCACACAATTCTAGCCTTGGAATCGACACTTGTTTGATTGGCGCAACCTTTGTTTTGGCAGTCACCAGCGAAGAATTAATGTTTCCATCTTTATCTATAACTCGTATATAGACCACAGCAGCATATGCTACGTTCGACGCATCTGAGAAACCATGAAGTTCCAGAATGTCCTCCTTGTCCTTGGTATAGATCCATCGTGGCAGTTTAAACTTGGTGAGTAGACTCAGACTGATTCTGTAGTTTAACCACTCCTGTAAAAGATGAGGGGGCACTTCATCGTCCCACTCAATACCTGAAAGCCATATTTTTTGAATGAAGATCTTTCCTGATATGATAACTGGTTGAAGCCAGCCCAGTGGATCAAACAAACGGGCGACATCTGATATGACATTTCTTTTAGTGATACAAGGTTTCAGTGGAGGGAGCTGAACTGAGTACTCGAATTCATCGGTTTTGCGGTTCCATGTGAGCCCTAATATTTTCATCACTGTGTTTATGGTCAGTTGAAGGTGTTCGTCTGCTCCTTCATATTTATCATCTTTTATGTCTTGCATTAGATCTTCATTATTTGTTGTCCACTTCTGTAACTCGAAACCTCCCTTCGCTAATAGAGACAGTAATTCTTGGTGTATTCTTTTCCCTTCTTCTACAGTAACGCAGCCAGTCAGCAAATCGTCCATGTAGAAGTGATTCAGGACTCTCTCAGCAGCTAGTGGTAAGGTTTCCCCTTCATCATAGGCTACTTGGTGGAGTGAGCGCACAGCTAAATACGGAGCTGAGGCAGTTCCAAATGTAACCGTCAGCAGCCTATAATGATCGAGTTCATCATTTGCGTTTTTCCGCCAAACAATGCGTTGATATTCAGTGTCATCTTTGTCAACCTTTACTTGTCGATACATTTTGACAATATCAGCCACTATGCATATGGGGTATCTTCGCCAATTGAGGATGATGTGACGTAAGTCGGATTGTAAAGTAGGCCCTACAAGTAAATCTTGGTTTAATGATACGCCATTGATTCCGGGACACGACGCGTCAAACACGACACGGAGTTTTGTCGTAGTCTTGTCTTCTCGGACTACCCCGTGATGAGGTAAGTACACTGCATTGGGGTTGCTCTTTTCTTCTTCAGGAATCTTTTCCATATGTCCAAGCTCTACATATTCTTTCAAGACATTATTGTACCGCATCTTGAACTCCGCATCTTTATCAAATCTCTTCTCTAATTGCATAAAGCGCTTAGTTGCAATGGCTTCTGACTCACCATATTTGCAGCTAGGATCTTCATCCCGGAAAGGAAGTTTTACGACATACCGACCGGTGCTATCTCTTTTTGTAGTAGCAGTGAATATTTCTTCACATCTCTTTTCTTCGTCGGTGAAACATTCTTTCGAAGATGCTGCAGAAGTGTCAGCTTCCAACTCCCAAAATTTTTTCAGAAGGTCGTTTTCATTGACTGCGATATTAACATGGTTAACCCTGACATTTCTGCTTTCTGCCGAATCGTTTGTATTAATCGGCCCCGACAATATCCAACCCAATGCGGTTTGTTGGGCTATTGGTGCCCCTGGTTGTCCTTTGAAGACTCCTTCTAGCAGAATTTGTCCATAAATATCTGCTCCCAGAAGCAAGTCAATTTTATCAGGTTTATCAAAGGATGGATCAGCTAACTCAATACCAGAGAACTCCGACCACAACTCTACAACGATCCTTTTCTCAGGTAGGACTGACGTTAGTTTTCTTAACACAAAGGCATTAACGCAAAACTCAAGTTTCGGATCAACGCGCGATTGAATATTTACCTTCACCATTGACTTTGAGGCTAACGACGCGTTTTCGTCGCTGCCTAGACCCGAAATTGTGCTTTTGTGTGGGATTTTCTTCAATCCTAGAAGCTGAACTGCTGACTCAGTGATCAAAGATGCCTGCGACCCTTGATCTATCAAACATCGGAGCGTGATACCTTGGCCATTTTTCGATTGAGCATTAACGAGAGCTGTCGCTAATAATACTTGACTATCAATACTCGAAAAATGGGTCTTTACCTTGGATGAAGTGGGCTCATCGCGAGATTCGTGAGACGATGAGCTGCTTGAGGCGGCATTAAAAGCCGCTCTCGAATCGACTGAATGATTGTTACTAGCCTGTAAATCAGTCGCAGGAGTGTCGTTCTTGGGATGTAGTAATGAGTGATGTTTCTTATTACAAATACGGCACCTTGTGGATTGGCGGCATGCAAAGACTGTGTGATTAACACCTAAACAATTATAACATAAACGGCTGGATTGGGCGAAGTCACGACGCGCATCAGTATCAATTTTAGCAAATCCTTTACAATTACTAATCTTGTGATTTTCAGAACAATAGGAACATGAAATACTTGCAACGTGATGAACCTTTGGATTGATATGAGCATTGGAACCTTTCTGAGCTGGATTACTATTACTTTTATTCATTTTGGGTTCTAAAAATTCCATTGCTCGAAATCTAGTCTCCAAAAATCCATTGAATGATTGAAGAGTGGGCAAATCGTCCGAAGACTCACTAGCTTTAAGTTCCCACTGCTTACGAGTTTCACCATCTAGTTTCAAGCAAATTATATGGATTATGATAATGTCCCAATTGCTGGTATCCAAACCGATATTCTCCAACGCTTGCAAGCACTCGTTAGTCGTATCTAACAATTCCTTTATCCCATTTGCAGATTCTGTTACTAGATTTCTTTGACTAAAAAGTCTCTTTAAAATATTATTTGCCATAAACTTCTTATTATTGTATCTTTTCTCCAGCTGTTCCCAACATTTGTGGTAGTTGTCTTGAGTGACGCTGACGTGACGTAGTAATTGCTCTGCTTCCCCAACCAGATGGGTTTTTAGGTAGTGCAACCTCTGGACATCATCTAGGGACTTATTTTTGTGTATTAATGATACAAACAAATCTCGAAAGGTTGTCCATTCGGAGTATTTTCCGGAAAACACCGGGATAGTAATTATTGGAAGTCGTATATTGGGCTTGCTTTCTTCTTCAGTTTCTTTACTATTCCCTGGGTCGGACACATTGGGGTGTAACGCCGTCATGGCAGACTTTAGCTCATATTTATATTCTATGTAAACTTCTTCTGCTTTATCATAAACCTCTTTAGTAACATAAGCACTTTCATTCAAAAGTTTGGCATCTGAACTCTGCACCAGTTGTGTATGTGTCAAACTGAATTGTGACCATAGATCTTCCAAAGACTCTAATCTGGTGGTCATATAATCTATGGAGCGGAGCCGATCCTTGGGTGACTTCTTGAAGTTTGCTCTTGCCTTCTGTAACCTTGATAACAAATCTTCTTGAATTCTAATTTGAGCCTCCATAGCGTCTTTCATGAATGCTAAGTCCGCAGTAATTTTTCAAAGTTCGAAATCTTCCAAATTTTTTACAAGTCCCAATGCATCAAAATTTTCTAAGTCCCAGATCACCGAAATTTTCTATGTCCAAAAAATCTTCAAAAATTTTACAAGTCCAAAATCTCCGAAATTTTTCTAAGTCCCAAATCGCCAATTTTTTTCTAAGTGTTTTAAACTCTGACTGAACTTGGGCGTGGATTCCCCGTAGTATCACTTTTTGGCGAATTATTCTAAGTCCAGAGAGTTCAACTTTTCTAAGTGTCCGAGAGTGATGAAATTTTTACAAGTTGAATTTCTTCTCTGAATTTGCTAAGTCCACTATATATTAACCAATAAAGTACTCACGGTCTCTGACGTCACTCACGCACACTACACTGCCTTCAACACTCCACGTCGTCCTTGCTGCAGCGCCACTAGTTCCGCTATTGCGCCGCCTCAGTGCTGCCAGCCGCTCCACAAGCCGCATCCGGTTCGTAAGGCCATGTTCAACAGGGATCCCAGGAACGAAAACACCAAAACCACTTCCAAATAGCTATATATTCACAATTACATATAGGTACACGATTGGTTGAGCTTAATCGTACGACACGGTCGCCGCGACACCGTAAATTCAAGTAGCACCTCTGATAGCGCGTTGTAACAAACTACTAGCGCCATCTAGGCAGGCTTTGCAGCATTAACATGGCTTATTCGTTGCAACTGTGAGTAAACTGCATCCTATGTATCTAAATATTGTACTGATGACAATTTCATGTTTTTTAAATATTGAGAAGTGAGATTAACAATACTAAAGAAAAGCTACTGACGTTAATAGAATTTGAGAACTTATACTAAGCAATACGTAAACAAAAGTGTTGCGGTTTAACAAACTGTTAATGATACAATAGTACATAAAAAACTTACAAATAGTTTCAGCTACGTTCCCACATACATAAATAGTTCCGTGTCTGACAGCCAGCGACCCCATAGCCCGCCGGCCGATTTTTACCTGTTCGAATTAAAACCAAGTGTATCATCATAAAGTTCGTATCATAAAAATGCCACGATAGGCTAGCAAAAATAGTTAATTCGTTATTAGTTACTTTCATGTACTGGGATTATAAAATAGGACTAAACAACCATAAAAGTAATCGATAAAAACCACATTATGAATATTGGCCGTGAATATACAGCTGAGGATTTTCATGGCGAATAATTTCGACTCCAGCGACAATTTGTTTGTGTAATGATCCAGACGGTTCTGTTCTGACAGAGTTTTATGCAATTGAATTAAAATAACAAATTTAATATAATAAGACCATTAAGTACCGTATCATAGTAGTTGTCCAAAGGATCTGTAGTGTTACCAAAAGGCACCATGAGCATTTGTCCAGATGAGTGAAAGCTAATGTACATGTCCATCGTATCAGCAACACTTTCGATAAACTTGGCCAATGACCTAGTCTCGATTTCAGAAAACGGCCCAGTACCAGCGTAATTGTTACTGCTAGGGTTTGTGCTAGAACTTTTTACTGTAACAACGGTTAAATTTAGGTCATTTGTTTTGAAAATGCTTACTGGTTTATCTTATAAGTAGGTTGAGCACTTACGAAGCCAGTTGCTGTTCCAATTTCTGTTCAGATCAATACCAAATTCAGTACCAACAGGGCGACGATTTTTCCTCCATAGTCTGAACTGAAATCAAACTATTTTTAAGATTTGTGTTCTATCGGTAGCAAATCTCATGATATCTGAGTTATTTGAGCTAAAAAAAAGCAAATAAGTCACCTAATATACTATGACAGTTACTTCGGGAGTTCCCATATTATCAAAAACATTTTCTTACGTCAGTATGAGTCCAGACATATCCATCAGGATTGGTACAAGGAAATATGTACCAGTCAAAATCTCTAGCCGCAGCCATGGTCTCCGGATCTTCGCTGTATAACAGTTCACTTATAATGTAGTTCACTGTAGCGTAAGAGATCCATTCTCTTGCATGTATACCGCCTTCTATAAAGATGTTCCTTTTACCACTCCCGTGTGAAATTTTTACTCCTTTGATTTGTCTTCCCTCATGTGACGAACCTCCAATGACTATTGTAACGATATCACTATTGCTTGCAGCTAAGTCATCAAGCCATAAGTAAATATCATCAAGAGTATAGTATGCATCCCATGTCATTGATCTAACATTTGTTTTAACATATTTGCCGATGGTTTGACTATCAATTACTCTGTAACGGAAATTATTACAATAAAATTGTTACGTTAATTGTTCTTGGTTTTGTTTAACAAGATATACTCGTACATACACTTCATGTTCTTGTTTACTTACGATTGAAGATTTTCAATGGTGACTTCAGAATCGACGTTGTTTGCTTTCAATATTTCGTAAAAGGTTTTTCTATACGCAGGGGACGTTACTACGGTGACCAGATCATTAATACTGACTGGATCGTCAAAGAAATCTAGCTCAGGATTTTCTATCATTGAATTAAGTAATCCAAGTTCTTCTAGGTTGCTTGGAATGATTCTGTACAGAGCATAGTCGGTAAAGTTGAATTTTTCACCGCTCGTGCAACAGAAAAGTACGACTAGCGCAGTCGCTAGTTTCATCAGCATTTTGTTTTCCCTGTATAAAAGTAAATCAATATAAGTAAAATAAGAATCCAACTGATAGCCAACGCACAGAAACTACTGATCGTAGAAAGCTGAAATCATAAAAGTTCATTTGGAAGTGTCAGGAAATACTAAGAGAGGATTTCGATAAAATATGGCTACGCGGTTAGTACCGAGGGACATGACGGCTAGTAATACAATAAGATGACGAACAGAATTTAATATATAAAGAAAATAATAAATCAAACATGCTTACCGTGTAGAGACTGTCTTTGAAGTGATATACTATGCTTGAACTGAAGCATTTAAAAAATGCCATAAAACTTTATCGATTTTAAATTTTATCTTTATGGTTTTAGTGTTGTATCAGAAAATATGCTCTTCTTATCTAGAGATGTTTTTTTTTTTTTATCATTATCGTGTATTTTCGGATTATTGATGTTAGTTGTTTGTCACCTCTAGTTTTTTGTGATGAGTTAGAAGCAGTAAGGTTTATTTCGTGAATACGTAACGCATTCGTCCCTTTTACACCCGTTTATTGGCTAGAAAATGAAAAGTTTTATTTGCTGTGTGCAAAGTCGGTGGTGGGGATATCAAAATGGTCACAGCGTGTGATGTAGCGAAATAGGGAATTTCAGGCGGCAGCAGCTGTGTTGCATCAAAAAATTAACGTTCATTAAATATGGGCTGAACTTTCTGTCAGTCCATATACAAAATAAAATAGCTCAAATAAATTTTACTGCCATTTTACTAACTTTGGTGTTTGATTATAATTAAGTTTGAGACCTCTTTTTAAGTTTTAAAAAACCTGTGTTAAGAGTCCTATTCCTTAACCAGAAAAGATATAAAGACCTTATCCCACCAAAAAAATTCTGTAAAAAACTAGCCACGTCTCGATGGAGCTGCTTGTTTATCTCTAAAAAGTAATGAAATCTAGACAAAGTCGTGCCAAGTCTAAGGTTCCTTACTGCGATTTCTTCATTATTATAGTTAATGCTGTGTGACTTGGCCGTTGAACATTCTTTATACGTCAGTAGGTACAAACGGCCAAGTCACACAACATTAACTATAATAATAAAGAAATCGCAGTAAGCAGCTCCATCGAGACGTGGCTAGTTTTTTACAGAATGTTTTTGGTGGGATTTCACTTCCTTTTGTAGAAACGTGGGGGCATACTGATTGATTTTATTAGATTTTCTTATTTGACACATTTTTTTTCTTTTTATTAGTTGGTTTTTTATTATTACAAATCTTTCTTTTCTTTTTTTCCGGTTCTGATTCTTGTACAACAGCAACAGTTTTTCGTATTGCCCATTCGCGTTCATTATTTATTCTGTATGGTTCTATTTTTTATTTATATGCGTATTAAAAGCAGAAGGGATGGCATTCGCCCAGCAGTGGGACGCTATAGGCTAGATTAAATTAGAAGATGTGTCCCACTACGCTGGATTTTTGCAATGACAGTCGATTTTTTTATGTACCAATAGTAGAAGGGGGCATTACCATATCTCTAATACAGCTGAGACCAGCCGAGGATTCTTCATCAGATACTTCAGAACCTGGATTTTTGACATCAAATGAAGCGGCCCACCAAGTTGAATATTTTTTGTAAAGGCGGTATGCCGATCTCTAATAGTTTGGTTGGGCTCTTGTGTTTCTAATCTGGGTCACCAGGTACTCTTCAGATCATCGATTATCCTAGTTTTTATTGTTTTCCCTTTATGTGGCCATTAAACCCTAACTTTGTACCAAATTTCAGCTCTCTGAGTTTATGGGAAGTACTAGTTCTATTCTGATGATCATGAGTGAGTGAGTGTCATAAATGCGAAACTTTGCTTTTGCTTAACTTCGGAACTAAATGACCTACAGACTTGAAATTTTGGATTTTAAGTATGTGATTATAGCTTACTGGATGACGAAAATTTCTGCGTTCTGGTCTTATCCAGTGGTCTCAAATAGGGGCCTGAAAATGCGGCGAAATGGTTCCAGTAAAGGATGGTACGGCAGTGTTTGCTTCGCGCTCGACTTGGCGGGGGCACTACCGTGCCCCCAGATATAGACTAGACACGTCATTAAAAAGGTACCCAAAATTTCATCCGAGCTTTTTTTTTAGGTAGAAGCCTTTTACATGCACCTGGCACAAATTTTGGTCACAGTGGTAGTTCCACATAATAATAATTATAATAGTTAAGACTTCCATGGTACGCGCCGCCCATTAGTTGGCGCTGTCGTCGTGCATACTGCCAATACGATTAGCTACTACTCGTATAATATATGCCGTTTAATACATCTATGTATTTTTTTTATTTTGATTAATCTTAGCGGATTTAGGTACCACCTCTTATGTGAACTGATGTGCAAAATTTGATTTGAAATTCAATTTTAATATGGAAAACATGGCGAGGAATCCCTGGTATGTGTGTTCCCAATTCGAACAGCTTGCACGTGGGAACTATAGCCCAAACCCTCTCGTGATGAAAGGAGGCCGGTGGAAAGCAAACAGTCAGTACAATAGGTAAATGAAGCCAGTAAATATGGGTTAAATAGGTCGAGTTTGTGACGGTGTCATAACTAGCTCGAAGTCGTTCGTATATACACTGCGTCGCCGGTTCTTTTTCCTCTGCACTTGATTTGGGTATGCTGCTGCGTGTGTAGGTAGATAGGTATCTAAGAAGTAGTTGTATTAACAACCCAATTTTAAATAGTTTTTCAACGAATAAATACATTTTATTGCTTTTTTAAAGTACATTAATGAGCTTGGCTTCTCTGATGATAGCCATAACAGAGTCGTAGGTCTCCTCGCAGGATGGCAGGACCTGAGCCACGGGGAGGGTGTATCCCCAACCGATGTTGTCTCTGAGATGGTACGTCGCTGCTACCGGCGGTCGAAAGCGGTACTTGGCCCAGTCAACTAGCATGCCTGTTGCTCCGTCTGCAAAAAATAAGTTTTACTAATAAAGACTGCTGTTATTAGTTCTTTCATCATTAAACTTGTCCAAATAATAACTTATTTAGTATATACTCACAACGCCGAATAATCTTTATTACTAATTACAAAGTCTGTTGAAGTCAGGTCATCGTATGTGGGTATGTTTGTCCGGATTTAACTCAAAAACTACTGATCGGATTACAACAAAATTTGGCATGGGGGTAGATTGTATCACGGGTCAACATAAAGGCTACTTTTTATACCGAAAAAACGCATAGTTTCCTCGGGAATGCTATAACCGAATTCCACGCGGACGAAGTCGCGGGCAGAAGCTAATTCTTCTGATTTCAAATTATTGATTTAGAACTGTGACGAACCAAATAACTTGCTAGCTTTGGTCGCGTCAATGTGAATCTTGGATGTTTCTAAGTACCTACCTACATTTAGTAATCTTGTTAGCTACAAACTTCATGATGCTGATTTTTCCTATAATGATTGTTATTATTATTCTCAATTCATTTCTGTTATATTCATTTTAAAGTGACGTATAAAAGTGCCCAAATGTGGCCTATTTGCTGAATAAATATTTTGATTTTTATATACTTTTTTGTTCATTTTACAATAGACTTTATGTTCTTACCATGGACTGCGGCAGAGGTGCCAACTTGGTAGTTCGTGTTGTACTTCACGGACAACGATCCCATTGCCCGCCTTCCAATTGTCATCTAAAGAAAACAATACCTTTCAGATTTTTAATTACACATACAAAGTTGTAAAAAAGGTAACAGTATAAAATAGTTTTATGGAGGAAGACCGAAAGACTAGGTTTAATGGGCTCTTAGTTAATACAGTATTGGTAGGTCACCATTAAACTTCTAAACTTACAACTATCGTCCACTCCAACAGCCTATTTACGTTCCACTGCTGTACATAGGTCTCTTCTCATCATAAATTGGTTTGGGCTAGTGTCCGGCTCAGTACGGATTATCATAGGTACTGACATTGAATAGGTACCATAAAAAGAAAACAATTTTAACATACGAACCATTTCTTCATAATTATACAGAGGCTCCGTGGTATGCGCGGAAGGTATGAGCAGCCTCTGGCCAAACCCTCTAAATGAGAGAACACCATCCAAGTTGTGACCAATAGTCTCGATGTAGTGGGAGACAGCTCTCGTCTCTGGTTCAGAGAAGGGTCCAATTCCAATGAAATTTGGGTCCGCTGGATTGAAACTGCCTCCATGAACTGGAAGAAATTGAATGAAACACAATGCGACGATCAGCTATTATAATTTTTAAGAAAATAATATTATAGAGATGTTCCTCTTTTTCTGGGGCATTGCGGGGTAAGGCGAAATTAAATCATGGCATCATTCACACCAATAGGCATGATGACGGTATCAATAAATTGTGTATCTTTCTTAGTTAAAGTATCGCAAAATAACCAACACGTATTTTTTTTAATCAATGAATATTGACAAAGATCTAGTTTTGAGGAGATTTGATGGTTGTAACTCATCAAAACTCGGAAGTCGGAGGTTGACATGCAGTACAAATTAGATTAAAACGTGACATATTGTGAATCTTCGTCAGTTATGGGTTACAAAACGAAGGAAAAATACCAGTCTTATATTTTTTTTATAATGTAACTGATGGACAGGACTAATACGTTTTTTCAGTCATCTAGCCTATTTTGTTCAACTTCCTCACTCCTCTGTTATGTCATAAATGTACTATTAATCAAGAAATGCGTTAGATTACCTCCCCATTGTGAATTCCAGTTCTTCGCAAGATCTACTCCAATTTGATTATTTCTTGTAGGACGTCTGTTTTTAGTCCACAGCCTGACCTAAAACAGAAAATGAATAAGTAATCGCCATATTTAAAATGTCTCATTCTTTCTCTCTCTCTCCTTTTCTCCAAAGGATAGAGGAAGAAGGAGATACTCTTTTTATTATTTATAGCTCTTCCGCGTTTCCGCGTGAATTATGCGTTTTCCGGGATAAAACGTAGCTTTTGTCCTTCCACGAGACTTCAACTATACCATACAAAAAATGGAGCTGAATACAGATGTCCGTCGATTTAAGCGTGAAGAGGTAACAGACAGATAGATAGAGTTACTTTCGCATTTCTAATATTAGTATGGAATTCTTGTATACAACTTACAGAATTGTCCGAGAACTCAAATCCGTCAGGGTTGACACTCGGTATAATGTGCCACTCGAAGTCCTGCGAGGCAGCCAACGCTTCAGGGTCTTCACCGCGCACGAGCTGGTCCACTATGTAGCAGACGACAGTTGGAGACAGCCAGTCGGCTCCAATCTGACCAGCTTCCAGGAAGAAAGCTCGGCGGCCGGAGTTGCGGGCTATTCTTATGCCCGTGATGTTTCTGCCTGGAAACGGTAATTACAAGAATATGAGGCATAAAAATCATCGCAGTCAAACTGTACTCCAGTTTTATGGGACAATTTTTATTAATTTAATTGTGATTGGTCTCAATAAATAAATAAATAATAATAACAATAAATAAGTCTAGACAACAGAGATGGCTGGTGTAAAAAAGGGGAGGCCAGAAGTGGGACATCATAACAGACTAATAAACATCGGTTATCTGAAGAGGTTTTTCATTAGATAAAATAAAAAATGCATCTGATAGAGCTTGTCCCTGAATTCATGATAATTACCTTCAAAAGAAGTACCAGCGTGGAATAGAGTGACAAAACTGTGTGTCTCGGCTAAATGCTCAAACCAGTCGTAAATATCTTGAAGAGTGTGGTACCCAGTGAAGAACATTTCAGCGCGGGTGCTTCGCTTCCTTCTGCTGTATAATTGGGCATCGAACGCTCTGGAAAATTAAGAACAGGTATTTAAGAGAAGTAGAAAAAGGCCGGTCAACCGTTATCTGCACACTGAACAGCCTAATAAATGACCTACTTATGGAAATATGCTTATATCATCTTTATAGTTTCCCTATGTAAAAATTTAAAATAGGTACCTAGAGGTGTGAGTCGAATTTGGTTAGAACTATTGCCACAGAAGATCCGGGGTTCAAATTCGAGTCGCACCTCTAGGTACCTATTATTTATCAGTCCGTTTTGTTACACATGTAAAGTTATAGACAATCGATCGATTAAATACGTACGAGTAGATCTTATACTTTAAACGAACTTTGCTTATATTTATAAAATCACGATTAATAAATAAAAGAGTTGACACTTTTACAATTGAGTATCGTAACAAGTTTACTGTATTATTAAGGAGTGTACTTACTCTTGAATATTGTCCATCATCACTTTACTGTAAATGTTTCGCTTTGTCAAAACATGATCCAAATTCTCTCTAATTTCAGGAGGAGCCACCACACTCACATATTCGCCAGCTTTTGTAGGGGGTTTCCAGAAATCCAACTCCTTAATCTCATCTTGCAAATCCTTAAGGCATTGCACATGATATTCACTTTCAGGAACTATTTTGTACAGTGCATAGTCATCGTAACGCACTTTTTCTGAACATGCAAAAGCACAGAATACACAAAATATTACTAATTTGAGCATCATTTTCGAATATTATTCCATAAATGCTGCAAATCGATGAATTTTCACTCCATCGTCTTAATCCTGATTTACTTCACTATTTACAAAAGCAATATCAAAAGTCTTATCACTAAGAAGTAAGGTTTGTAATTGCCTTTTTATCTAATCGATTTGTTATCACTAAACTAAATAGATTGGCATTCCAATTAGGATACATGTTATCGGAGTACGATTAATTTATAATCTTTAAGCTCTTTTCACGAATTAGTTTTGTATCTTTTTTATTACTAGTACTTATTAGGCCAATTTGCACCAAGCCGCTAACCTCGGCTTTGCGTCTTAACCATACTATTACTACTACTACAGCCTATTTGCGTCCTACCCTGGTTTAATTATATCAACTTAACTCGAGTTAGAATCTAACCAGAGGTTGGCCACTTTTAGTAGTCGGCCGTTATAAACTTTAGGTATATTATGATTTTAACATTTTACTGCCTGACTTATAATTAATTTATGCTCTAGCCCTTGCAATTTAATTTTTCCACTCATGGGCAAAGGTTCTATAAATTAACCTTCCAAATTCCTATCTCTTTAAAAATATCCTTGATGATCTAGCCATAGCTATAAATGTCTTCAGTACAAACCAAACAATAAATGAATGTTAGGCCAACAAAACAATTGCGTAGTTATTTTTACCTCGTTCTTTATCCTAAATCCATGAGTAATCCCTATTTATATATCACATAATAAATCCGTTAATGAGCAGCGTAATTATAATATAGCTGAGCCGTCGCACCGAGACCACAATGACAATTTGTTGTGTGCAGAAGAGCGCGAATTTGGAAGATTGATCGTCGCATGCGCAGTGGTTTAGGAACAGTACGTTTAATGTATTTTAATATCGCTGGGTGTTTATTTATATTTTTTGTTCTTTTAAGTTTATTTAATGATTTCAATTTTTCCGCAAGGTTATGTAATACCTCAAAGGCGCTCTAATATTAGTTAATTAAGATGAAATTAGAAAACGGCCAAGAATGCAAAGGATTTAGTTACATTTTACTACCACGACGTCATATTTATTATTTATTTTATTATTACTGGGAAACTTACAGATAATTGTACACTAAACTAGAACTATAATAAATACAAACCAGCCAGATACAAGTTTTCGCCTTTAGCATAATAATATTATTGTTATATCAAATGATTATGTCAGTTGAGAAGATTTTGAATCACCTGCATCCAGCTGAGTAGATCTGATGACTTTCACTCCTTCATCATATTCCTATCGTAATTTAACCTTATGATTGTTTTTGTACAAGTTTCAATCTGAGGTCTGTCAACATTCCGAAAATTAATAAAACTTTATCAATTCTTTTACTGTTTTGTCCATTTACTGTGTGCGGTAATTAGCCCCGCTTCGGTGGCTAAGCGAGCTCTTTACTGTTCATTTTTAACTGTTGACGTTTTGACAGGTGAGATGCTGCACGGAAATTAACAGCTGTCGAACTTACCTAACTGTTAAAGTTTCAGTAGCGTTAACCGTGACTTGAACGTTTTATGATTTTACGAAGTTTAATCTTCACAGTAGCGTTTTGCATACTTTCGTATTTCTTTGCGTGGTGAGTCTTGATTTTAATTTGAGTTTCCTTGATAATTCTATTACTATCAGGTCTCATATTTTAGTCAAGGATTTTGCTATGAAATCCATATTAGATATTATTGTAGAGTACAAAACTTTGTCACTACTTTTAAGGTTACTGAAATAAAGATTTCTTTGCAAGTATACTGTAGTAAAGTACCTGTAGCGGAGCAGGGTGGACTGTATGATTAATAATGTTTTTGTGTTAAATGAAGACAAGTATTAGATAATTAAAATATAATAAGATTAACAGGACCTCGCTTATCCATGTAACTAAGGCAACTGCTGAAACCATGAATCAAAAACAAGTAAAATAAAAAGGTATAAAAATACAATTTAAAGAAGAGGTCGGTCACCAACAGTACCTATCATACATAGTTGCCAAAAGACACTATTCAGTTACGCCAATTGTATTTTATAATAGTACTTATGCCTTCAACAGACAGGGGCTATCAGCCCATCACCAATTCACCACATGAAAAAACTCTACTCTACTGACATTCTGAACTCTCAAGACTCCACATAGACATTATGTCCGTACAAATAAAGTAAGTACTAAAGTAGTTCGCGTTTTCAATAAAGCGATACATTACAAGGTACAGTTGAGTTCATTATTTTGTGTTCACTATTGGACAATAACGGAGAAAGCTGCAAAAGTGTACCATTTCGGAAAACGTTTTTTTGATGTTTTATTTTTTCAAGAAATTGCCACATTTATTGGTATTTTTCTCCTTCGATTAGCCGTTTTTAAGCTACCACATTACGACAAAAGTATTTTACATGAAAGCCATTTTATTCACAAATAATTAGTTTTACTTTGTTAGAAGTAAAATTTTCCCATATTTGTAGTTTTTGGAGAAAAAACAGAACTGAACACGAAGGCATTTTTAGAAACATGTCATTTTCTTTTCGGGTGGTTTTTAGATGGTATTTTGTCCTTTTAAGTCTTGGTGTTCATTTTGGGACAACCTTTCTAATATTGTAAGTTTCTTCACGCGTACACCACAGAACCGGTTGGATGTTTAATTTATTCTGAAGATAGTTCAAGTCCCGAGGAAGGACATAAGATATCCCGGAAATCATCCTTAAGGCGAGAGAGTGTAAAATAAGCATTAAATTCACCGATTCAACAGTACAGACAATGGCAAACTAAGTTGCGATCAAAGCGACAAAATATATAACAAAGCGACTCTAATGATAGCAAAAGAGTTGCTGTATGCATATTTTAACGTTTCAGCAAGGTACGGATAGGTATATCCTTGCCCTTGACTGTACAGACTGATGTACTGTATGTTAGCGAACTGGACTGTACCTAGCCATCCTGCATCGACCACACTAATTGTGATAAATGGCCGGCAGTCGTCTCAGCGTCGTTTGTCTTCGGGACGTTTACTTTTCACTCCGGGATTGCAGACAGATGACTGGCTGGCGACTTTTAATGGCCTTGATTTCATCGCGACTCTTGTACTACAACGTGTAAAGTACAACGTGTAATATAATCCACTAAAAACCTTAAAACAGTTACTTCAGAATCAAGAGTAGAATCGATTGCGTTTTTAAGGCAGGTTGTTTTTTTTTTATTCGTCGACAGCTTTGGCTCAGTCGGCAGTGACGCTGCAGACTGTTCCGACGGTCGCGGGTTCGAATTTCGCTAAGGGAAATCGTGTGATGAGCACGAATGTTTCTACCTGAGTCATATGGATGTTATCAATATTTTTATCGTTGTCTAACACCCATAGTACCAACACGCTTTGTTTGAGATGGTTCCCCTTGTTTACGCATAATTTTTTTTGGCAGATTTCGATTTTGCATAATTAGTATAGGCATATTAGTGTTTACGCCGAAACTAATCTCGCATAAAGATTTTTCGTCGAATTCTATTACGCATAATCTATTTACGCCGAATAGTTTTCACGCATAATTTTCGAATTTCGAATATTGTTTAGGCAGAAAATTACTTTCGCCGAAATTCGTTACGCCGAAAACTACTTTCGCATACCTTTATTCTCGTCCATTTAATTAAATGAGTATCCTGTATAACATTGATGATTATCTAAATTCGGAGGGAGGGGGGATTTTCACTAACTGATAATTTCGTTTACTTATATAAAAATAACCTAACCTAACCTATGCGAGTCGGCTTTGCTCCAGACTTTGGGTGTTTCCGAACACCGTCCCTACATAGATTGTTGTTTCGGACATAAATTCGGACAATATTTCGGCCTATCCAAATTCTGCTAAATTACTAGTATGCCAAACAATATTATGCATAATAAAATTCGGCCAAGTCAACATTATGCCAACACAATATTCGGGTAAACACCCATTCGGCCAATTAAGAATTATGCTTAATAAAATTTCGGCAAAGTCAAGATTCGGCGTAGATAAATTATGCGAACCCTGTTATGCGTAAACAGTTTCGGACAAAAAGAATTATGCCAAATAGATGGCACCCGTTTGAGATAAGGTCAGTTTGTGTGAAATGTCCCAAGATATTCATTTATTTTCCTTTTTTTGCGCTAACAGTTTCAAATGCAACCCTTACGCGTCATTTGAAAGCGGAACAACGAGTAGCTGACAAATGTTAAACGAATGCAGATACTAATCAAGAACTATGACAAGAATGCAACATATTTTGCAATCATTGACGAATTAAAAATCAGTTATGGTGTCTGAGGATTTCAGTGAGTTATGAAGACTGAGTATAGTATAGAACCTTGATCCCTAGAAAAGTGAAAAGGATAGATCCGAGCTGCACACGCCACCTTAGACATGATCTACGATAGGAAGTCCCTCCCCACCACAATTCAAAACTCTTCAATGTAGGTATTTGTAAAGTATTTTAAAAGCATCACCAACACTCTCGACGCATGTTTGACAGCTGTCTCCGCACGCACAAAACTTTCCAAATATATTGAAGCGTTTTGAATTGTGGAAGGGCGGTTCCTATAGTAGATTATCTCTACTTAGTAAGCTGGGGACCTCTTCCAAGATGGCTTCGTCGCCGGCTGCATAGTTTATAGACTGTGATATAACCACAGACTACTAAGAACCACTTCTTCGTCACTAAGACCACTTCTTGTGGTCTGTGATGGAACCATCTTGAGCATGAGTTGTATCACAATTTCTCTGAGATTTGATCAATCAACTTATTGAAAAAACTGACAATATTATATTGTTGGTCATTAAAATTCTAATTTACCAACCAATTATTATCACAAACGTCACAACAATATGGAAGAGTGATTTTAGTTAATTACGCTCAAACATTTCATGTTCGGTTAGTTACCTACTAATACTGTCCACAAAGGCGTGTCGGTATAATTGTTCCGGTTAAATGCACAAAAATTTATCATTTCTGTCCGTCTGTGCAACCACAAAATGTACGCAAATTATGGCCGCAATATATGAGGGAAGTAAAATTAGTTGGCGTCGTTAACATACTATATTTGGGGGTTAACATTAATATCCATTTTTTGTCGCATTGATTGGCTATCTGAAGGTTTGTGGCCATTGACTAAGAGTTGTCAACATCGAGAGCTTGGATTGTTGATTGCATTTCAGAGATATCGATTTTTTTTAGTGATATCTCAAATTCTGATAAAATAAACAGAAATCCAAAGATCCAATGATCTTGTGAAATGCATCTAGTTATTTTTTTTAGTGCATTTGATCCTCGCGTCACTTGAAATAACAAGATCGGTGAACCAAAGTAACAAATTGAAGTAAACCAAGACAAGTATCGAAATCCCAATTACAGGCAGAGTTTGGCGTTACGCCAGCGGCTGCTGTGCTTAAAACAATAGTAGGACGTCATAGTGATTCCATACTTAACGCATCGACTTCGCCATCTGGTCAGATCGTGTCTCTCGGTCATATTTTGGGAGACGGAAAGAGATGGGCGATCAGAATTTCTTGGTCTTCGGTTGACGAGGTAGGGAATTGTGTGACAGTTCGATATGCAATACCTACATCAATCGGACATGAATAAATGCGGCCGTTTGATCGATTGTTTTTGAGAGAGCTTTCGATGGCTCGGCTACTTCGAATGAACTAGACGTTTATATAGGTGACTGAGTTTAGGGTTTAAGGGTACCTACGTAAACGTTTGCATTTGATGGAATAGTTTTTTATGAACTGATGTTTACGTTGTTTTGTTGGTTTGACAATTAAATTAATTCAGTGTTGTCAATGATGATGATTGATGATGATGTCGATTTGTAGTACAATATCAGACACGCATATCTAACACGGTGCTAAAATTTATTGTCACTAACAAATTATTCATTGAATATATTACTAATTAACATTTAGTGAACAATCCTGAACTTGATGGACTAATGTATTTTTTTCTGAAAATCGTTATTTTGTGTTCAGTATCGTTTATTTAGTCCCCTCGACTTGATAGTTTCTTTCAATTGTCAAGTTTCAGACGCGACTTTTTCTACAGATTTATTTGTATAGATTAGTATAGACAACCTTCTGCCCGCGATTTCATCCGCGTGGGAACTGTTTTTTTTTAAGAGGTCCATATTCTTCTTCTCTCCGGGACTCTATTCTTCATAACAAATTTTCGTTTAGCAGTTAAAGCGTGAAGACGTAACAGATATAAAGAAGGGAGTTCTTTTCGCATTTAATTTTATAATATTAGTACCTATTGATGGATGAAGGAATTCAATCGATCTAATTCTATGCTACTGAATGTTCACGTTGAATGTTCATGTTCTTTGAACAATTGACTACACTTCACTCTTATCCCACCATCAAACCGCACTTGCCGTTAAATCACAACTAAATTTAAACAAAAATCTAGAATCACGTGCTCGTTCATTACGACACGCATTAGCGACGTCGGGCGAGCGTAGACGACGGCCCCTGATTTATCGGACCACCTCCTGCCCTTAACGACATGATGTGATGTACGGGCGCTGAGGGCGAGGACACAAGAGGAAGCGGGAGCGGGGTATCGAGTTAATAAGCGGAGTAGATAATTGTAATAAAAAAAGAATACCAAAAGTACCTAATAAAGATTTAAAGCTTTTTATTGAACATAATAAACAGTTATACAAAAGAACAAATCATTCGTAATCAGCTGCAGTAGTCGGAGACTGAGTCGCACTGATTACGCCCACCTCAAGACATCTTCAAGACTTATGTTGTAGTATATAATGTATCAAGTATGTTCTTACAATAAGCTAATGGATAGCAGATAAGTAATCCGGTAAAACTCAACACAAAAAAATCGAATGTATAACTGACTTCAGTAAACTTAATTTTAGGAGTAAAAGAATTACAACTTATTACAACTTTGTAAGTAGGAGAAGAGAAAATAAATATGTATTGGTAAGTTAAGTAGGTACTTATGAAATAAGAAGGAGAGAGAAAGGATGACGTACTTGACCGTAGTAAGCAAGCAACGAAATAAATAGTTGAAAAAATTCACGTTACAGCTGGGTAGTATAAAAATCTCAAAATAGGACCTGAAGGAAAATACCAAGGGTTGAATTCGTTTTCAGATTCAAATTTAATACCGGCCACATACGGGAACTTTCACACGTCAGAAAATTCAATGAATCTACCTGCATGAACCGAACCTGCAGCCTCCTTTGGAAAACAGTAAACGTTCAATAACCATATAGAAACAGTCAGGATGGAAGCAGGTGGAATCCTGTGGTCTGTTGTGGAATCCCATCCTAGTGGGAAACAGGCGTGAGGTTATATGGCATAAGTACTTTCGGAGCAAATTGAGGATTGCAACGCTTATAAATTAAAGCAAAAGTAAAATCGGCAACGGCTGAACAAAGAGAATTATTCGAAGATGAAGTCAACCATGTTATTGTGGCAGGCGTGATTAATGCCACGTGTAATTTACACTTGCGTTTTTGTCCGTTTGTTGTTGTCCAATGTTGGTACACTTGTTTTGTCCCGGTTGGGGTAAGATGACTCGTCATGGAGGAATTTTGGTGTAATGCCAATTGCAAAGATCGATTTAGGGGGTGTTTTTAGATACTCAACTCAACGGCCTATGTGATGCTGATAAAATATAATCATAATCATAATAATTTAATCCTTTTCAACCATGGTAGTTATATGTACTTATTATGTTTCGTACTGAAACGCTTTAGGCAGGTTATCTTCATAAGTCAGTTTTCAAACTGCATCTTGAATCTATTCTTTAAGAGAAGTCCTAATAATATAAAACTTTTTGACGAAAACCTAATTTATTTATTGACTCTTACTCTAATTCTGTCACCATTTTGACTCCATAGACATTGAAATGTTTTCAAAAGTTAGCTAATATAATTTAACATAGATAGGCACCTCAGTTTCTGATTCCTCCACAATTCGAAACAGCTCAACTATGAATACATTATAAAGCCACTTTACCCATTCCGGTGGCCAAAACATGAACTAACAAAGCCTCATACAAACTTGTCAGTAATTCTGGTACAGTGGCGCCGTGTTCACTGGTACAGTTAAGTTTGTAGAATACTGTAGTGCCGGAACAGGATGTCTGCCTCGATTTAGGACTAGGTCCCAAAGGATGTTATTTTCTAGACGCTTGTTTGAAAGTATTTAGACATGCGATGGAAGTTAGTTGTTTATACGCGGCTTATAGGTTAAACGTTTAAACCGATTTTTTTGGCTTCATTTTATCTGCAATTGTTTTTCGTTCGTTATACGATATCCATATAGGACGCGTTACTTATCTACATGGGTTTATGTAGTCTATAAAATTAACTAAAAACTATCAAACTCATTAAGTTTGGCTGAATTGAAATGTCCCCAGTTCGCTTTTAATCTTCTTAAATAATTAAATACACAGTAAAGTCCGATGCCCCTCCGCCATGAGAGAAGGCTTGTGCCCAGCAGTGGGACGCAAATAGGCTGTAGTAGTAAAGTCCGATGCATTTTTTTAATTAGCAAAGTATAAAGCGTTGCGTCAACAGCATTTAACAGGGTTGATTTTCCACAATACCTACAGATACAAGTAACTACTACTACTATTACAGCCTATTTGCGTCCCACTGCTGGGCACAGGCCTCCTCTCATCACGAGAGGGTTTGGGCTATAGTCCCCACGCGGGCCCAGTGCGGATTGGGGACTTCACACACATGTTTGAATTACTTCGCAGATGCATGCAGATTTCCTCACGATGTTTTCCTTCACCGAAAAGCTCAGGGGTAAATTCAAATTACAAGTACCTACCTATCTTTGCAAAAACGAATTTGCTCTGTATAAACAGAACTATCCGATCCATGTACCACAAGAATCCCAGCAATTAGACAGCGTCATCTGGCGGTGATCCAATTCAACTGATTGGTTTAATCCACTATACATATGTAGGTACTGTTGGCGAAAGTTGAACTATGTATAATCTGTATTGTTTACTATATACGTAATGATTATAGAGATAGAGATAATAGAAGTGGGTAGGTAGAGGGTAGAAGCCGTGGTGGCCTAGTGGTTCGACCTACCGCCTCTCATGCAGAGGGTCGGGGGTTCGATTCCGGCTCGTACCTATTTATGTGCGTAATTCAATTAGAATTTACCACTGAGCTTTTCGGTGAAGGAAAAATCGTGAGGAAACCTGCACGCATCTGCGAGGTGATTCAAAATGTGTGTGAAGTCCCCAATCCGCACAGGGCCCGCGTGGGGACTTATAGGCCAAGCCCTCTCGTGATGAGAGGTTTGTGCCCAGCAGTGGGACACAAATAGGCTGAACGCTGGGACGCAAGTAGAGATAATCTACTAAAAGAAGTCCCGCGCCTCCACAATTCAAAACGCTTCAATGTATTTGGAAAGTATTTAAAAAGCACCACCAACACTCTCAATGCATGTGTGCGTGCTGAGACAGCCGTTAAGCAAGTGTTGAGAGTGCTGGTGATATTTTTTAAATACTTTGAAGCGTTTTGAAGTGTGGAGGCACGGGACTTCCTTAGTAGATTATCTATAGTTAGGTTGCTCTTGCTTACTGTACTGAGAAAATTGCGCTCGTTCCTGAAACGGAGTGCGAACCTGCAACATTTGTAGCAAGCAGCACTATAAACAAGTACACTATAAGGTCAGTGCGTTACTCATTTTTAACTAACTTCCAGAATAGGAAATTCTCAATTCACCGCGTTCGTATTTTAAAAATAAAGTTTAATTCTAGCCGAATCAAAATCGAGGCGTAATAAACGTCTCCAACATCAAGCATAGAGATAATAATACGTTAGAAGCCAATTCTCCTGTGACCATTAAATCCCTCTCGAAATGTCTTGCAATCGCGAAATCTGGGCTAAAATCATAAATTAAACACACCATTGTACGGCGTCCAAGTAGCGGCACTGAAGTGGGACACTCCGGGCCTTGGCAAGAATACAGCTGTGTCTTTAAATTTCGAGCTAAATTCGTATTCCCCCCGTTATCATTAAGCTAACGAGACAGCCTTCTGATAAAATTCATTAAATCCCACTAAGACATACTGGGAGTTAATGTTAGGACGCAATGAAGTTTTACTACACAAGTGGGTAATACTGCGATTAAAGTAAGCTACAAACTTGCAGTTTTTAGTACCGAAACTGAGGCACCACTTTATTTCAATAGACATAATATCCGAGGAACCAATTAACTCCTTTGTCGTAGGCATAGGTTATCACTCCCCCAAGATTCGTCACAAGCCGGCCCTGCGCCACTCACATTCAGCGGAGTCTTGCGACCATCTTTTTTTGTAATAAGCGTTAAAACATATCTCAAGAAATTAACTTGTAAAGTAAGTCAATTAAGTGCAATGAAATCTTAATTTCAACCATTTACCAATGCAAAACGAAAAATAAGCACTGGTCGGCTGGCAGCAAAGTTTCTTTTAACAACTTAATCGTTCGTTCTACCTTCGACGATCCGTCAACGTGATTAAGAAACATTAATCCAATAAACAGAAAGAACCAATTAATCCCCGTGCAAGAAAAGGCAACGCCCTTTACGCCGAGCGAGCCTGCATACGAAAAACCACCGTAACAGTATAACATTAACGTTACATTCATTCGTTGAATACTAAAACGAAACTCATGCCATTAATGATGGAAAGCATCGTCCAGTCATGTTAGATCCCTTGGGAGTAATGTGTCCGCTACAAATTGAGGTTACGTGTAGAAATGTTGTGGTGCTTCGTATATTGGTTGATGTAACCAAAATAAATGGCACTAGATCACGTGATATGACGATTTGTCGTGACGCCTAAACGATTACACGGGTCATTACTCATATTACCACCTTTGATAACATCATTTTCGCTCCCATTATACAGTTTATTGGGCGCTGGAATATAGCAGATGTTAGGTGGAAATTATTGATCGATAATATAATTAGATTAATAAGGTAGCTGAATATTTTTTGGGTCTCTATTTGGCTGTAGTTTGGTATCAATAAACCTTAATTATTAACATATAAAAAGAAAAACTCTAACTGTGGTACACCTATCGAATACTAAGGTGAAGTTCATCCAAGATAAGTTTACGAAAGTGCTCATACAACTTTAAAGTGCATTTTCGTCATCAGTTCTTATCTTGGATGAACCTTACCTTAGACAGACACTCGTACAGTCAATTAGCAAAGATATGTATCCTGCCTTCCTGCCAAAGCATCAAAATATGTTTGTTTTGAAGGATGTGGTGAATAATTATTTTTCATCGGGAAGTCTCGGAAATCTGACAAGCCCCGAACTGTCAATCAATTACCGCATATATTGAAGGATGGCATTTAATATGAAATTTTATTATGTAAATTAAAAGACTTACGAAGGGTTTTAAATATTCAATATGAATATTTAAAACCCTTCGTAAGTCGTGTCCCGGATCCGTTCCAAAATATTGACATGCTTTTTGTATATTTTTTAAAGAAAAATACTATCAAATAGCGGGCAGACTCTAACTCACCATTGTTTGCTACGTACTGCATACGTGAAAGGTTAACAATCAAAAACCATTATTCAGGCATTAGTCCAAACTTATCAACATATTTTTACACGGCGTCAATTTATAAACCGGAATCGAGAAAATCCTTCAAAACTTTTCGCATTATTCAAGAAGGTATACTTTTCTTCAACTCCGTAATCTCCTGTCACTTTGTCTACTGACAGCCCATAAGCCGTGAGATTGCCAGACACCTCAGATTTCAAGCTAAAATGACACCTTAAGGAGTCACTGGTTGCAAAGGATCAAAAACTTTAGTCATTTAACAGGCAATTTCAAGAAATTAAAAAGCCATCCGCCATCTTTGGACAGATTTTTATTTTGCGAAAGAAGAGCAACATTGTTAAAAAGTTTGTTGATGACATGTCTGACGTTTGTGGAGATCTTATTTAAAAGTCCCACCCGAAGGATGAAAATTATTAAGATAACTGCTGTTTCATTTTAGATTAACTAACGCCTTCTTAATACGCTTTTATTAGGTCGACCTGTAGAGATCTTCTACTATCTAAAGTCCCGCGCCTTCACATTTCAAAACGCTTCAATGTATTTAAAAAGTACCACCAACTCTCTCAACACGTGTGTGCGTGCTGAGACAGCCATCAACTATGCGTTGAGAGGGTTGGTGGTGCTTTTTAAATAATAATTAAAAAAATTGAAGCGTTTTGAAATGTCAAGGCGCGGGACTTTAGATAGCAGATCTCTATGTAACTATTTCATGGAATCTTGCAAGTTAAATTTGACCCACTTTCCGATTTCCGATTGACAAATTTTGCACAAATATGTTAATCGCGTGACAGTGCAATATTATGATGACGTGGAGCTGATCTGATGATGGAGCTGGAAGGTCGCCGCAGGAACTCCGTAATAAAACTACATAAACCCATCGAATTTGAGCTCGTTTGATTGGTCTTGAAGGGTAGATGAAGGATTTACAAAGAAAAGTTCAGTCAGCTATAAAAGCGTGTCCAAAAAAAATAATTTAAAAAAAAACTTATTTAACTGTTTCAATCCTTAACAAACGTGGTTTTTTTATGTACATAGATTGACAAACAGGCATACGGTTTACATGATCGTAAGCTCACTCATCAGCAAACATCGCCTTTGCGTTACTGGTCTCAAAGATGACACTCATTTTGAAAAGACCCGAATTGTGTATTCGTGGGTTTTATTGGTACCTAACTAGTTGGTGGAATTTATCATTACACCCACGAATTTTTCATGGCATTGTTTGGTAAACAGGGCCGAATGACATTTTGGTTTGGGGTTCACTTCGGAGTTAACTGATGTGTGAAATTCGACGAAAACATCTTTAGGAAACCTACATACTCATCTGCAATGTAATTCTATAGGATGTGTGTGAAGTGTCTAATCCGCATAGAGCCCGCGTGGAGACTCTAGCCCAAACCCTAACTCCGTGATAAGAGGTGGCGAGGCATGTGCCCAGTAGTGGGACATAAACACTTAACTTAGATCTACTTGCACCAAGCCACTAACCTCGGGTTAGCTTCTTAAGCCACGTCAAATTCATCTTCTTCTATACTATCTTCACTACATAGTATAAAACAAAGTCGCTTCCTCTGTCCCTATATCCCTATGTATGCTTAAATCTTTAAAACTACGCAACGGATTTTGATGCGGTTTTTTTTTATTAGATAGAGTGATTCAAGAGGAAGGTTTTCGTATATAATTTGTTATAGTTTAACGCTCAATTCCCGCGGGAACGCTATAACCGAATTCCACGCGCACGAAGTCGCGGGCAGAAGCTAGTCTATCTTCTTCTATACTATAATAAAAGAGCAGAACCCGGCGTGTCTGTATATAGAAAGAAAAGTTCAAAAAATGGAACGAGGGGTCTAAAGATGTATGGTAGACCACAAAACAGCGATTTTTAGAAATATTTTCCTTCTGTCTGTCTGTTTGTTAGAGTTAATCTCCGAAACTACTGAACCGATTTGAATGCAGTTTTCAAGGGTAGATAGAGCATCATTTGGAGCAACATATAAGCTATGTTTGGACAGATGTCGGAAAGAAAAGATATCGGCAATTTTATATTCCACGCGTACGAAGTCGCGGGCAGAAGTTAGTTACAAATAAATCTGAGTTAAACGGTTAAGAAAGAAATAAAGAAAGAAAACGTTTATTCATGACATTACACAACACCACACAAAAGACAAAAAAAAAGAGCAACATTTATACAGAACAAAAGTGTTGTGGCCTGTCACGAAATGGTCCCAACTCAGCTTGTGCTAGCATTAAATGCCAGCGCTGGTCTTCCGTTGGGGCCATTTGGTGAGACCTCGACCGGCTACACATGGTACACTGAATACTTACAAGTTAAGAAGTTAACAGCTTGGTGCAAGTGGGTATCAAAACAGTTTTCTTGGTGGTGGGAGTGGATACAGCACGGCACAACTTAGAAGGCGGGCGGTGAAGCATTTCAGCCGTTGACGCACAGTCCATTTTTGCTTAATCCACGCGCCTTCCAAGTTGTGTAAACCTATACCTATTCGTAAGTCATACTCGACTAAAGATTTTGGTTTTGGGATCGAAGCTGCACTTTCAGTACCAAACCAACACAGGTAAAATAGTAGAAATAAGAAGTAGCCAAAATACTCAAAATACTACACAAAACATGTATTAATGAACTCTTTTTAAACATGATGTATTTCATTATTTATTGACATTTTGAGACTGTCGACTTCTATGTAATTTATATTTATTCTCCATCTCCATTTTTTTTTCTGGACCCTGGGAGACTACCTATACATCTCTAAGATCTTAGATTTAAGTTTAAGTTAGAGACTAACCACCCTGCAATGTAATTTTAGTACGTACCTATGTATATTTTATACAAGTAATGTAAATTTTGATAATTTTGAAAAAAGGCCTTCTGCTTGAATTTGTTGCGGCGCTTCTTCTCAAGCAATTGGTCTAGGAAGCGCTGGTAAATTATTTTTCTGACGTGTAAAAGTGCCCCTATGTGGCCAATTTGCTGAATAGATGATTGAATTTGAATTTGACTCAGCCAAAGAAAGTTTAGTAATATTGCAAATATAAACATGCAGGCAAGTTTTGAAGTGCAACACGCCTCAGTTTTGTAGCTTTTATATTAACAGCTAGAACACTAAAATATTAACTGCGTACCTTGAAAAAGAAAGCAAGCTGGAAAACCTTGTTAAGAATCGAGATACATGGTGATTAGAGTAAAACCATGGTCTTTCACTAGCACACTACTAGTGAAAGACCTAACCTAACCTATGAATTTAAAATTAAAGAGTGCAAATCCTGACAGAGTTGTCGAGACCGGGATTTGTACGTATAGGTAGCTAACAATCTGTTGCTCGGTACTTGACCTTCCAACATTGGTTTGTGGTGGAGTGTGTGACGGATTTGATTAACCAAGGCCGACTTGCACTGACGCCCCTAATCTCGGGTTAGTAGACATAGACATAGACATTTATTTCTCAATATCAAATTACAGCATATTTTACATGTCAAAATAAGAGAATTTCACATTGAGATCGTCAGAAATAATACAAAATAAAAATATAATGAAAATCAGGAATAAAATATTTCACCGTTAGGATCGTCTTTTTATACCAAAATAAGAAATAATGTTAACAAATAATAGGATTAATATGGTACAATTGGTATTTCAAATTATATATTACAAATTTATTTATAAATCTAAGTCCATGTATTCTTTTTCAGTATCTAACACTAGTTAAGTTGATACAAATAAACCTGAACTAAGACGCCTTTTTACCCCAAGAGGTTATTTTACCCTAACTTCCCACTGCAATAAAGATACTTCGTTGAATCAACTGTTGTTGAATTTATTGATCACAATCTAATTTGAGCGTTTTCGTCAAAGACTGACCTCACTGATATCTCCTAGCTATGATCGTGAGCGAACACCGCAGCGTTAAGCGTTACACGGAAAGTTTGAAGTATGTTGGAACTACCGCTTATTTAACGATACCGGTATTTAATCCGCGAATATTATGTTGCCTGCCCTAACTTTTATTTCAGCGTGAGGTTGGGAAAAGTGTAGAGGCAGGGTAAAGTGTAAATATAGTTCAGTGGGGCCTAATCATGTTCTGTGGAATTTTATTTGTCTTTTACGTAACTATTTCAATCTAATATTATAAAATTCTCGTGTCACAGTGTTTGTAACCAATCTCCTCCGAAACGGCTCGGCCGATTCTTATGAAATTTGGTGTGTATGTTCAGTAGCTCTGAGAATAGGACGTAAGCTATATTTCATACAAAAAAAATAAGGGGGTACGAAGTCCGCGGGGTCAGCTAGTGTAAGTATATGATTCCCTGGCACACTGCTATACTTACCAAATAATAACTCTGATTGTGATAAACTCATAAAAATAGAAAAATAAATTAACAATTAGTCGTGACTTATACTTATTAAGTAAGCTTGTAAAGGTCGCGGGAAAGCGGTGGATGCGTGTGGCACAGGACCGGTTTCAGTGGCATGCCTTGGGGGAGGCCTATGTCCAGCAGTGGACGACTTTCAGGTGAAATGATGATGATGATGATGATGAATATTTATTATCCAAAAGATCCTACACGATAGTAGTTTGCTAATTAAACCTTGGAATTTTAATGAAAATAGTGCCGATTTCTGTGGCAAAGGAATAATTTCTGAATAATGTAGAAAGTTAGACCAGACGACGATTTTTTGGTCTATTCACTTAATTCACTGTGAATTTTAATTTTCACTCGACTACTTTGTAAGGATTTTTGTAATGTTTCATGCTCATCAAATGAGATTCGGAAACAAAGAGCATGAAAACATTATTCTCAGATCGATGTTCTTCAAACATTAACTATTTTGTAACAGACAGAGAACTTTTGCATTATATTATTTATATTAGTATGGATTTAGATCTACTACAAGGTCATCTCTATTTTCATATCCCACCTATTTTATAATGAAACAATAAAACAGAAATAAAGCCCAAAATGACTTTATTTCGCGGTATACCCTAAGATGATTTTAGGGATAGTTAATGGCCCAGAAAAAGGCAGGGATTTATCGTACTGCGATAAATCTAACGAATTGGATACAAGGCGAGCCACTTAGCTCGGATTGGTGTTCCGTCAACGCTTGCTTATGGTTGTCGTTCGGGGAAAAGTTTTTTTTATTGCCCACTAGCTTCTGACTGCAACTTCGTCCGTGTGGAAAGAGAATTATGCGTTTTTATTTGATAAAAAGTAGCCTTTCCTGTCATCGAGACTCCAATTATTAAACGGCCTCAAAAAAAGGAGGAGGTTCACAATTCGTCGGAATCTTTTTATTTTTTATTCTTTTTTTCATGTATACCAAAACTAAATAGTAAACGAGAACCGATTTCGATGATTATTTTTTCGTCCGAAAGGTGGTACTTCCAAGTTGGTACCATATTAATTTGGTTCAGTTCTGATGATGGGATCTATGAGAAAATGAGGGAACTCCTCAAAATTTGCTAGCACGTAGATGATTTTGGTGTCAGTTTCGAAGACTTCAGCGTTACTTATGTATTTGTGTAGTAATGTTTGGAAACTGTAGCCGAAAAAAAAAATTAATAAAAAAATAAAACCGCCTTCAAACTCCGACAAAGTGCGAAGTCGGTTTCGAGTGAACCGACCCAAAGAAATGATAATCATATAGTGAACTTGACATTGACATCGCAGTCTGTCGGAGTTTGAAGGCGGTATTTATTTTTTCATTTTTTGGAATTTCAGCTGGTTTCATTTCAGCGAGAAGCGGTAACAAACAGACAGACAAAAGTTAGTTTGAGATAAATATGGATATTTAATTATGGATAAATTAAGTGCGCTGCGCTGGATTGATTTAGAAGTTTGGTATGAAGATAGTTGGAGTGCCGAGAAAGGACATAGGCTACTTTTTATCCCTGAAAAACGCATGATATTTCCCGCGGTAACGCGATAATCGAATTCCACGCGTACAAAGTATTTTATAATAAATTCATAAATTTCTTTAATCATAAGGTTGAACAAGACTGGTTCCAATTTCCCTTTTTGTGAGGGTAGTATAAAACGGAACAATGGGACTATCCTCGTACAATCTCAGTGTGGTCACCGAGTCCCTAATAGTGGGGGATTTACGCCCACCCCATAAATCAGAAAGGGACGGACCTAACATACGCATAAAAAACTTATGGAGATAGACAGACGACGTTTTATTATTCATTAATGGTAATTTTATGAAATCCATAAAAAGGAGATATTCTCGAAAAATGAGCGATATTTTGGTGTTTAGGTTTAGACCTGGGTGACCGAACTTTGCTTGTATGAAAATAGCTAAAAATAAGCTAGATCGATTTGTGGCCCCCAAAAACCTCTATACCAATTTTGGTCCAAATCGTTAGAGCCTGACATCGCTTGTATAAATAAATAAATAGATGCAAAAAGATCGTTTAAAGTATACGAGTACTTGAGCGACCGAGTTTTGCTCGGGTGAAAATAACTAAACATGAGTTTTCCATATATACATCATCGGCCCTTGGCATCGCATCACAGAATCACAGAGTCCACGGTACTCTTCTTCTATGTATAATTCAGTCAATTTGTACTCTAAAGGGCCCCTAGTGGGAAAGTTTTGGGGTAGTTCTGATTTCTTTCATTCTATATGTATTTTTGGGTGCTGATTCCGAATCTGAGGTTTGCCGACAAAATTTCGTGACGCAACATTGAAAAAATCGATTGATTTTGGCAATTTTTACCCTAAAGGACTACTACTACTACTACTACAGCCTATTTGCGTCCCACTGCTGGGCACAGGCCTCCTCTCATCACGAGAGGGTTATTAAAGGACTAGTTTTTGGTAATACTTTCTCAAGGCGTTTTTAAAGAAGAATAAAACTTTCTCTGTGCACTCAATAGTTTCCGAGATAAAGCTTTTCAGAATTCAATTTTTTTCAGAACTTCGCAATTTTTTACAACAACTCTAGCGTGATGTATTTCTAATTACCTCCGACGGAGTGTGCTAGTGTTGCTCGTGTGGAGTCACGAATGCGACCCACCTGTAGGAGTATATCCTGCTAGCTTTTGAAAGCGACTTCATATGCGCATAAACATTAACATTTAAACTCTAGTTTTTCTCGTTTCCGTAGGAATTTTGGGAAATCCTCTCATAGTTCTCCTCTAAACTACCCAAGGAACCTGTATGCCAAATTTCAGCTTCGATTGTTGAGTAATATGGTAATAAGCGTATAATACAATACTTCAACTCTTTATTTAAAACTGACACTTGAGACAAAAATATCAGAAAAAAAGAACATTAGGAAAACACGTTTTTAGGTATATAGCAGGCGCTAATAGAGCGATCTCTCCTAGACAACCTTTGGGTAGTGGCAGACGGTGCTCAGTTATGAGGAAATGCGATTTAATTACATAGGTGCAAACTAGAAAAGCCTAATATATCTATTTACATATAGTAGCATTGGGTTATGCTTGTTTTTTTTAGTCATTGTTGCCAGAAGAATATTTTAGTAGTAGTATGCTGAATTACAGGTCAGGCTTTACAAATACAACCATGATGTAACTAACAACCTTCCTCCTTCCTTTTCATTTCATTATCAATTCTTTTATCACTGTGGATTTATGTCACTGTGACATGTTAGTGTGGTGTGTGTTTACAAAATTTTACATTTCTAATATGTTGTAACGAAAAGGTTAAAGCTAAATAATCTGCAGAATGCAAATTGATGCGGTTAAATTTAGCAAATTTATTGTTATAAATGTAGGAAATGTATAGGATTTAGCATGAGACGAACAGTTTTTTTTTATTTTTATCTTGCGCTTCGGGTTAGCATCATATTCGAAATCTCATGACTTCATATATATAATGGGCCATAGTGATCTGCCTACCATCAGGTGGGCTGTGAGCTCGTTTGACGACCATTGACTTAAGAATATCCCTCTGTTAACGAATCTGAACAGTTGGACTTAACACGGTGGTGATTGTAGAATGTAGTGGGTTTTTAATAAACATAATAGTGGGACTTAGGATTTCATCAGAGGTTCACATATTCTGAAGTCACGGTCTGATTGTGGAGATTTTATAGTATGTCCCTTAAATTAAATAATAATTTATTTATGTTAAAAAATACATTAAAAACAACGCAGAGATTTTCTGCTTAGCGACCAACTTGAACTAATTGCCTTGTCATTTTGATCATCATCATCATCATGCCCGCCGAAAGACGTCCACTGCTGGACATAGGCCTTCCCCAAGGCTCACCGACCGCTAATCAGACCGGTCTTCTGCTACTTGTTTCCACCGGATTCCTGTGACCTTTACGAGATCGTCGCTCATCTTGTTGGAGGCCTACCGACACGTTCGCGGACGCCACTCGAGAACTTTCTGGTCCCACTATCCCTCCGCTATCCGGTCCGCTATCAGTTCTGCGAGCATTGTTCCCCGCCCACTTCCACTCGAGGTTTTTTTTTTCATTTATTTACAAAAATCCAACGTTTGCAATAATTCTTCAACACGCTGAATTATGGTTTTATGTGGAAATTATAAAACTTTTCAATTTCAGTAGGCCATGCCGTCTTGAAAGTCGTTTCCAATGACATTAAGAAATGATTCACAATGATAGTTTACTGAAGATTTTTTAATCGAATAGAAATGCAGTTGACGCATTTCTTTGGACTATTACTTTTTTTGAATATTTGCGATGGTAAAAAGTATAATCAATACAAACTATATCGTGGGACACCAATAAACGATGATCATTTGGATTTCTTTACGAACATAAGTAAAAAATATGAAGTAAATTTCTGGAAGGATCCTGGACAATTGTACATGCCGATTGAGTTTACGATTAGTCCCGACGACGTGGACGCATTTGTGGAAGAAGCTGATAGCAAAGGAATTTACATTACGACCATTTTGAAGGATGTACAAGAGTAAGTAAAACTATAAGCATTTATATACTAATCAGGGTCCAAAATGATCCCATTGTTAAAAATGAAAATGTTGAATGAAAAAGAAAATATGTCGTCAATTTGTAATTTTTTTAACACGGCTATTTTATTAGCTAGTAAGGAAGTAGGGAAAAATTAAAAGGACACTTATTTCTTCTTTTATTCGTACGTCGTCAATTTCATACATAAAATTAAATTCTAAAAGGGCGTATGTCAAAAATTTCGTAGTTAGCTCTTTCTGCGCATGTTCTGCGCGTAGAGCCCGCTCTTTAGTGAGAGTGAGTGAATTGAGCGAGATGACGGCACGCACCCGTTATCACTAAAACACGATTATCTCTAAAAGTAATGAACGAAAAAATCTGAAACTTTTTTATTGACTCCTTTAGGTAGAGATACCGAAATGGTTTTTTTTTAATTACACCCTACTACAATTTTGAAATGTTGTCAATTTAGCAAGCTAATGAAATATCATGAAACGATGTGCTTGAAGACATGCTTAGCGTATTATCATCTACGTTAGGGATATGATGTAAAATGTACGTTAACTTCCTACTTGAAGTATTTTGATAGGGTCATATATTCATATTCATTTATTCAATGCATTTCATAATACACACATACATATTATGAAGCCCGGAGGGGCACAGCAAAAAGGTTACTTATAATCTAATGAGTATGGTGGGTCTGGTGCTAGATCCATCCGGGGAGGTACCACCGTCTTTCCCCGCTAACCTGCCGCCAAATTCCGGTAGGGGGTTAAGGCAGCTGGTAAAATTTGTGGCACAGAGGCATTCCATCTTAGGCCTCAGGGTAGGCAACGCATTCGAGATCTTATGGTTTCTTAATGGGGATCATAGGATTTCGGTGTCCATGGGCCGCAGTGATCAGCACCTACCATATACCGATGATTTAAAAAGTCTTGAAAAGTCACAAGTGGCTTTGAGAAAATACTTATTCCGATTATTATCTAGTTTCAAAATTTCAGGGCCTTCGATAATCAAACAGTCAGGACCTATGTCAGGCGTAAGATGGACTCGTTCGACTTTCGAAGCTATTTCCGCCTGCAAGACATTTACAGCTGGCTTGAAGACCTGGCGAAAGAGTTCCCCGGGGAACTTACTGTTTTCAGCATCGGGAACACAGTTCAGAAGAGACGTATCCTTGCAGTGAAACTGGTTCATAAAGAATCACGGCCAAGGTGGGTAGTTACTAAGATATAGATCTATGTATAAAAAACAGTCGTGTTTATTTCACCACTTTATAACTCGAGAACGATTTCGAAGATATTTGATTTTTTGATTATTTTTCCGCCCCGAATAAAAAAGTGCACGTAACATAACTATGATGATTGATGATTTTAAACATGATTTTAAAATTCGTTTCCGGCATTTTCCGCATTTGACAGCTCACGTGACGCATGACTGTTAGACGGTACGAAGTCAGCCGGGTCAGCTTTTATACAATAATAAGATGTAAATAACGATAAAGCGATTGATTTCTAGCCAGTCAGTGCTTTAGCACTATTAAATATTCTGTGCTTTGGTAAAATAATATTAAAAACATTTCCTTCCAACAAATTACACACAGCTTGAAAAGCCGAGTTTATAAATTTATATTTGGACGTTAAATCCCGCTAAAACGGCTTGATAAATTTTCATGAAATTTGGTATGAAATATGCTCCTTTTTATCCCGGAAATAACGGAAAATCCCGGAAACTTATTAGAGGGACACCGGTAAAGGACTTTGAGTAGTAATGCTACAAGTCCTGACCAAAAAAGCGCTTTGATATATGAAATTCCCTGCAGACGAAGACCCAGAAAATGCCTAGGAAAATAAATAAAACATTTCCAGAACCGCTGCGATCGTCGAAGGCGGTATTCATGCCCGGGAATGGATATCGCATGCGTTCGTCACGTATCTTATAAACGAGCTTGTTCATGCTCGCACTTCGGACAACAACAGATTGAGAGAAATTGCATTTGCCTACGAATGGTATTTTATACCTGTGGCGAATCCGGACGGCTATGAGTACACGCACATGAAGGTAAGTTATCTTCTACTTATATATAAAAACCGGCCAAGAAGCGAGTTAAACTCGCGTGGAGAGGGTTCCGACCCTTGATTATTTTCAATGACGTCATTTTCAAACCGTTTCACAGGATAAGCTCTTTTATATGATAGATTTCAAATACCATGGACTTCTTAATAATTTTCCTGTAATCTATAGGTTAATAACTATCCTCCGATTTTTTTCCAAAATTTTAGATCCAGTGGTTTCGGAGATAAGGGGAGGGGAATGGTAATTTTTCGCCTATTTTCTTAAATAACGAAAAGTATTGACCAAAAAAGTAATGAAAAAATATATTTGAGATATGAGGGCATAAGAAGTACTTTCATTTGATATGTCACACAATATAGTTTGAAAAACTTCATTAATATTCTTTTTTAATTTAGCCCCCAAAAATAGGGTCTATGTTTAAAATTCATTTATTTTCGTTACACGTCTGTCTTCGGGGTCACAAACTTACATATACGTACCAAATTTCAACTTAATCGGTCCTGTAGTTTCGGAGAAAATTGACTGTGACAGACGGACGGACAGACACACGAGTGATCCTATAAGGGTTCCGTTTTTACCTCTTGAGGTTCGGGACCCTAAAAATGTATTGCCGTGTGTTAGTTTGGCTAAGGCTCGCAAACCGCTGGACGCATTTAGCTGATTCGTTTGTTTACTCCCCTGTGATTCAGGAAAGGTTTAGGAAGAAAAAAAAATCGGGGAAAATCTAAAGGAACAGCTACAAAAAGACAATTAAGTTTGGTGATACGAAGTTCACGGGGACAACTAGTCTCTGATAATGATAATAGTATATCTGGCAAAAAATAAATATAACGGTTGATATTTTGTTATAGGATCGTCTGTGGAGAAAAAATCGTCATAGCGACTATGGAGTAGACTTGAACAGAAATTTTGACTCCGCTTTCGGAAGTGAGTTCCTGCGGAGGTAGGAAAAATCGAGAGGATCAATCTCTTCGCCAATGAATCGTCTGGTTGTGAAAGTGTTTTAGAGGACTTACGGTTTTGTATGAGATTTTTTAGGTTTCCGCGTAGCCAAATGGCAAAAAATCCCTATATATTCTTCTTTTATAATACCTAATAATAATAGATTATTTTCAATATCAATTTTCTTACGTTCTAGTGCATACAGAGCATAATGACTTGGTTACAAGTGTTTCTTAATGTGAGCCCTGGCTCCCAAACTAGGATTAAACCTGTATCTTGGGAGACAGTGTAGGCACAGGCCTGCTCTCATCACGAGAGGTTTTGGGCTCCCCACGCGGGCCCAGTGCGGATTGGGGACTTCACACTTTCAATTACTTCACAGATGCGTGTAGACTTTCTCACGATGTTTTCCTTCACCGAAATGCTCAGTGGTAAATTCAAATTGAATTTCGCACATATATAAACTTAGAGGTGCGAGCCGGAGTCGAGCCCCCGACTCTCTGCGTGAGAGGTGGTAGGTCGAACTACTAAGGCCACCGTGGCTTTTTTATAGTATAATAAAAGGGTAATTTTTCTGTCTCTTTCTATAACATGTAACTAAAGGAGGAAAAAAATAATTTAAGAGAACATAGCCGTAACGTGGTATCATTGGATATCTCTTTGAAAATAATGTCAAGATTCCTAAATCAGTTTTTTTTATATGCCAATATTTTGCGAGATATTGGTAGGGTAGTACGCGGTATAAGCTAGAATGTGTTGTTTTTCAGGCCGCCGTAAACATAGGAAGGTTTCTTTCTCCGGCATCATCATCATTTCAGCCGAAAGACGTCTACTGCTGGACATAGGCCTCCCCCTAAGGCTCGCCACTCAGCCCGGTCCTGTGCTACTTGCTTCTACCGGTTTCTCGCGATTTTCACGAGGTCGGGAACAAAATGTTGGACTTTGAAAATAAGATAATGATGATACGGGAACTAGATATAAAAGAAATTTTTTTTAGGTGTCGGCGTATCATTTTTGAGTAATTCAGAACAATACTGCGGTGATAAGCCATTCTCCGAACCTGAGTCTGATGCGATGAGAGCCTTCATAAAACAGAAGAGCAAAAAACTCGAGTACTATGTCGCCTTCCACTCGTATGGCCAACTGTTCATCGTCCCATATGCATATACTATGAAACATAAAGACAATTTTGACGAGATGGTAAATTAAATATAACTTAAGTAATGTTGTGACTATTTTAGTATTCGTTGTAATTTAGATGGGTTTTTGATATTATGTAGAGATCTTCTACTATCTAAAGTCTACTATTTCAAAACGCTTTAATGTATTCACAACACTCTCAACACATGCGTGCGTGCCGAGACAGCCATCACCTATGCGTTGAGAGTGTTGGTGGTGCTTTTTAAATAATAATAAAAACATTGAAGCGTTTTGAAATGTGAAGGCGCGGGGCTTTAGATAGTAGAAGATATCTACGATGAATCGATAGAAATGTATACCATTACTGCACTTTTGTAAGTGGTAGCATAATATACAATTCTGTCCCCGCATCACAGTTTTGGTCTATACTCGTAGGTATTAGCAACTTCACACATTATCGTACTATTCGCGCAATCCATATTTAATCCATATTATCCATATTTAATATTATAAATGCGAAAGTAACTCTGTCTATCTTTCGGTCTGTCTGTCTTTACCTCTTCACGCCGACCGATTGAGATGAAATTTGGCATGGAGATAGTTGGGGTCCCGGGAAAGTACTTTTCATACTGGAAAAACGCAAACTGCGGGAACGCGATAATCGAATTCCACGCGTGCGAAGTCGCGGGTAGAATAAGCTAGTACGAGTACAAGATAGTTATGAGCTGACTTTCTTAAAATTATTTTCTCTTCCCAAAAAATATATCTTTTCTTTTTTTTCAGGAAAGACTAGGAAAAATAGTCACGGCTAATATAGCGCGAAGACATGGAACCCATTACGCTGTGGGTACTGCGTACGATACTGTAGGTATGATTCTGATCATAATAATTATTGTGATGACATAATGCTCGTAATTGTGATGAGTTTATATCTCAATTGGTGATGTCGTCCAACAGGGTCCTGTTTTTTTAGAAGTTCCATTTCGAAAACCGTTTCGAGTTATATTATGAATTTTAAAACGTTTTTTTTCATCAATGAAAATGAAAATGAAAATGAAAATATTTATTCAGCAAATAGGCCACATCTGGGCACTTTTACACGTCACTTTTAAATGAATTTAACAGAAATGAATTTACCAGCGCTTCCTAGACCCATTGCTTGAGAAGAAGCGCCGCAACAAACTCAGCAGAAGGCCTTTTTTCCAAATTGAAACATATAGATTTACATTAAATTTACATTAATATGTATAAAAATACACATATAGGTACATACCGAAATCACACTCAAGGGATGCATAGTCCCTAACCCAAACTTAAATCCAAGATCCCAGAGATGGTCCCATATTAGGCACAAATTAATGAAAATATTAATTAAAGTACTTATCCAAATATGCAAACCAAAAATAATAACAAAAATCGCAAATGTTTAGAGACTGTTTCAAGCAATCAATATTAGGTATCATTGATTTACATCTTACTTGTTACACCGCCCATTATTGTTATTCTTTTTGCAATCTCTACTTTTCAAGGTTGACTGGAAGAGATCGTTGTTTAGCGATAAATCCGCCTGTTGTTTACCTGTTAAATATGTATTCTTTCTGTATTTTCTGTGTTTTTGTTCAAGGTGCTCAATAAAGAGTATCATTGTTGTTATATAAAACTCTTCCATTTCAGACTAACTGACTGATTGACTGACTGTTGACACCGCACAGCCGAAACTATTGGTCATAGCAAGCTGAAATATGATATGTAGGTTCCTTGGGGAGTGTAGGGGAGCACTAAGAGAATATTCCCAGAGACGACTAAACTCAACAGCAATGACAACGGGTCACTTTGTATGGAAAATGCTATACAAAGTGACCCGTTTTCATTGCTGTTCAGTGTAGTTTAATTTATAATTCAAGCTGCTTTCGATACTGTTCCAGGGTATATGGCAGCGGGGACAAGCGCTTGTTGGGTCAAAGAAAAATTTCAGGTCCCGTATGTAATACTATATTATCATTTTTTTTTGTAGCTGTTAAATTAAATTATATGAAACGGTACCTAGCCTTGCAGTTTGACCTGCAGACGAGCATATTTTATAAGTAGGTAGTTAAATTATATTTAAACTAAATGATGGCACAAAGGAGAGCGGTTGTACTTTTGGCGCCCGTACTCTGATTTCATACACGGCCCAAGGTACTACTACTACTACACTACTACAGCCTATTTGCGTCCCACTGCTGGGCACAGGCCTCCTCTCATCGTGAGAGAGTTTGGGCTATAGTCCCCAGCCCAGTGCGGATTGGGGACATCACACACATCTTTGAAATACTTCGCAGATGCGTGCAGGTTTCCTCACGATGTTTTCCTTCACCGAAAAACTCAGTGGTAAATTCAGATTGAATTTCGCACATAAGTAAACTTAGAGGTGCTAGCCGGAATCGAACACCCGACCCTCTGCATGAGAGGCGGTAGGTCGAAACACTAGGCCACCACGGCTTCTAGGTATAATATATACCTTGGCTCAAATAAAAGACGAGGTTATACTGGGTAAAGCAAAACGTCATGACGATTTTTTTTTCGAGATGGTAAAAGAAATGTGGCATTCATATCTCTCACACCATCAATTCCATACCGGTCCATACATTTTTTTTACCAACTCGATTTTTTTGTATGGGATTCAGGTATGGCTCACACCATCAATTCCATACATGGGCCATACAAAAAAAAAACCTAAAGAAAATTGCTTAGATACCTCTTTAGCCTGGCCCTATTGGCAGTGTCCGCACCGATAGCGCCAACTAGCGGATGCGAAGTCGGCGACGCAAAATGCAACTATACTCTTTGGTCGATGGACTATTATTGGACCATCTAATAAGTGAATTACCAGTGTCATGAAAATTTGTGGCGAAAGGGCATGTATATCACTTTATCTAACCTCATAACGAGAGATAAAGACAAAAGAAGCCTCGGATGACATTACTCGCTCCAGATGTACTTAATGCAATGCAAATAAATACGCAAACACTGACATTTCACTTCACCGGTGTTATGGAGTGTGGAATGTGTCTTGGTAAAGCGCGCAATCTTATATGGCGAAATAGTTGAAAACGTGTCCTCACAACCGTTTTCGCTGCTTTTTCGCCTCAGCAGCGCCATCTGAAGGCGCTCTGCAGACTATCCGCCTAGGTGGCTTGACTTTTTTGGCGACCGCAGCGCCCCTAACCTACCCGATTTGGTGTCCACTTTTGGAACTATAAACATTGCGCCAACCCTCCATAACCGGTGTCTTAAGTTTTCATATTTGGCTACGTCATCACACGCTGCGATCGTTTTCGTCTCCCCCACCACTGTCTTTGCACACAACGAATAATATTCCCTACGCCGTATCTCTTAAGTACTACATGGATCGTGTTTTTCAGGTACGTAGCGACCTTCGAGCTTCCAGACCAAGGTGACTTCGGGTTCGCTCTGCCCCCAGAGCTCATCTTGCCTACCTGTCAGGAGACCATGGATGGCGTCATCGAGCTGTTCCAACCAAAGAAGCAAGTTCTTCTTAAACTGCCGAATAGTACCCCTAAAACTCACCAACATGCTTTCTTGGAGGTGATCGTTATTGTTCTAGTGATTGTTGTCCAATAAAAGTTTGTTGATTTTAATCTTGTCTGTGTATGAAATGTTATCAGAAATATAAAAACAGTAACATACAATGACTATACAAAAACACACAAAAACCCCAATTAACGTAGTCACAAATTAATTAACATCCATTATTTAAGCGCTAAGGGCGTGTACACGGGTAATCAACTAAAACAAAGGCATATATCACTGTGAGATGATGGATAAGCCAATACGTCAGTGTAGACGCGCCCTTACAAAAGTGTGGCGGTTAACGTAATAGTTTGGGTAATGCCCTAATCTAGTAGATATGACATATTTTTTATAAGATTTTGGTAATTTTATAGGTAGGTAATAAGAATAAGAGATTTTAATACCTACCGATAAGAAAAAAAAGTAAGTAAAAAAAATGGGTCCCTATTGGAATGCATAAAATCAAACCGCATAATAATATACAATGGCATAACTTTATGCGTTATAACATTATGCCATAGTACTGTTATGCCAAATGATAGTTATGCCAAAAGACAAAATACCAAAAATGTTATGCGTTAAAATTGTATTCGTTATGACATTATGCCAAAAAAAATGCGATCGGAGGGGCACCCAAAAAAAAATAGGTAAGTACGTGAAAAAGGTATTCGTACTTTCGTACCTTTTAATTTCTGAACTTTCAAAAAACTGGCAAATGAACAATGTTTGTGTCTTTTAAGTGTCACACTATTTTGGTTCTAGTTTCTTTAAAATTCAATAACGACTCTTGAGAATAGTTTCTCTTTGACAGTTCGTGGTCAACTTTTGTATAAGTAGTGTTGATTTTATTTTTCTCTCAAAGCAAGTCACTGCTGTTAACGAATGGTTGAACGTCTCGTTTCTCGTTTGGTTTAAAACTTATTTCAAGCTTAACTACTTTTATCCATATCCATATTCCATACTAATAATATAAATGCGAAAGTAACTCTGTCTGTCTGTCTGTTACCTCTTCATGCTTCAACCGCTGGATCGATTGAGATGAAATTTGGCATAGAGATAGTTGGAATCCCGGGAAAGGACACTACTAATAAAGGGCTATACATAAAGGGCTACTTTTTATCCCGGAAAAACGCATAGTTCCCGCGGGAACGCGATGATCGAAATCCACGCGGGCGAAATTGCGGGCAGAAGTTTTTTTTTCTTTCGTTATTACGTATTTTTATATTGAGTTTTATTTCAGTAGAAAGCAGAAGGACCCAGATGTAAATACGCTGTCTGCTTCGTCATTGTAATACATTTTCTGTTAGCGTCAGTAGAAACTGTCAGTATATTAGTTTGTCCACAAAATACTGCATCATTACGTGTATATTAATCATTGTTACTTTAACTAGGAGATTGTTTTTTACCCGTATAATTTTATGTATATGTAGGTAACATCTCGTCAAAGATCTTATCCTATCGAAATTACAAACTTGATAGTTTGTATGTGCTTTTATTCTTACTCTAGCTACTGAACGGATTTTGATAAGATTTCAAGAGGCCGGGATTTCCATGTTCTATCAATCTATCGACCTAAAAGATGGGTAATACGCATTTATATGTCCTGAATTATGTTTAGAAGTTTCAGAAAGATCCAGTAACAAAACGTCTTTCCCATCACTTTTCAATGAGGTAAATATTTCCTGAAATCAAGTAGCAGAAATATCATGATCAATACCATAAAAGTAGGGATTTATTCTACAACAAAGGGATGTATTGGAAAAAACGTTCTTATAAATATCGGATCCTTTCATATTAACTGTGACAATAGAGTCGATCCCTTCTTCCATCACATCTCATCACCCGTAACTGTACAATATCCCATGCACATAACAAACCATAATCTTATTTAAGAAAAACTATAAAAGTATAAAATACGCCAAGTTCAAGCGAATTTAATCAAAATTTAAGTCAAAAGTTTACCAAGTCAAAAGTTTTGGTGGGATACCTATCCCACCAAAACTTTTGACTTGGTAAACTTTTGTTTTGATTTGATAGGTACCTACCTATCAGAACTTTTTTGATAGTATAAAAGTTACCTATAGTTTCAGTATGAATTAAAGGATTTTATGAAAAAATTGCGTGTAAAGGCAACGCCTATGTCCACTGATGACTTTGCCCCAAGGTTCGCCACAAAGACCGATCCTGAGCCTCGTGCGTCAATTGGATTCCCGCGACCTTTCATCTTCCAACGCTTGGACAGAGCCCCGTCGGTCATCAGTTCGTCGAGCTATCTACCGCTCCCACTGTCACTAATATTATAAATGCAAAAGCAACTATCTGTCTGCCTGCCGGTCTGTTACCTCTTCAAGCTTCAACCGCATGACCGATTTGGATTAAATTTAGTATTTATTTATTTTATTTCACAAAAATCTTTAATTTATTTTTAGAGCTTACTGCCAATTACAGATTTTCACTTATATTATGGAGATAGAGTCCTGGAAAAGGACATTGATCCCAGAAAATCACATAGTTCCCGTGGGAACGCGATAACCGAATCTAAGCGGTCGAAGTCGCGGGAAGAAGCTAGTAATAATAAAAAAGAACGATGGGAAAAAATGAGTGAAAACGTTTATGATTCGAGTAAATGACCGAATGAAATGACGTCACATTCTCGCGCGGTGTTTCCTCGACTCGGCCGGATACACTACCGTGCCAATCATAAGTAAATGGGCTGCTCCCCATAACCATAACATCAGCCATCTTGCCAGTGTGAACTGTCATGTAAACACATTATTAACGATTAGTGCCTTAGCCATGTGCATCGTCCAAATGAGGACCTCACAATGCCAAACACTCGTATCTATCGTGTATGCGACTTTGAAAATCGACCTTGGCCATTAGCAATAGTAGTTTCATTTCCAATTGGGCGAGTGTTGTGATAAGAGGTTGTGAAAGAGGATGTTCTGTTTAATTTTAGGGAGGGAAATTGTATTACGTATAAGTAGATATGAATCAAGCGGTGTCTGGCTAAAGTCCATTACTAGAAAGGCGACCTAGTCCATTACTTGGGTGTGTATTAGCAATGTCCCTTAATGCAAAATATGTGGAGAATGTGTTTATATTCATACATATAAGTTAGGAGTTAGGTACTCAAACACAACTTCTATTAAACAAGTAATTCGCTGGTGGTAGAACTTACCTTCGCTAGTGAGAAGATCCATCAGGTTAGCTACCACCGTCGTCACATAGCAGTGCGCGCACTGATGCGTTCCGGTATGGGGAATGCAGCCGGTAAAATTACTTCATAGAGGCATATTCGTAACCTTAAGGTAAGTATTTATTTATTTATTTAAACTTCATTGCACATACAAAATGTATACAATTGGCGGACTTAATGCCTAAAGGCATTCTCTACCAGTCAACCATAAGGCCAAACAGAAAGAAAAATGAGTAGGTGCATCAATATCAGAAAGAAACTACAGAAATACAAGGAAGATAACAAAGCATATAACTTACAAATGTACATTCTAGTATCTTCTTATTGTATTTGTTTTTCCTACTTTGTTTGGTTCCTTTCTTATATCTATTATGTTAATTCTCGCTCTTGGCTACATTTATCCACACTTATTACTATCCATTAAATATATATATATTTAACTATAGTTACATTTACAACTTTCACCTTTTCCCTTGTCCCCTTTTATGATTTTACCTTCCTACTTCTGTTCCCAGGGTAAGCACACATGCTTTTAGGGCTTCGGCTGAAAACCAGCGCTGTGGCTCCTGCTGCAGCACATGCTGAGCCGAGTCCTCTTGTGACTGGCACTACAGCGTAGCGCAGAGTATTTTCATGTCATTTTAATGCATTTTATTTATATCATTCTCTTATTTTCTTTTTCTTTATTATTTGTATTGTGTCTTCTGTATTTTAAAACTCTGTTACGTTGTAGTGTGTATTTTTTATGTAAAAATAAATGTTCTGAGTTCTGAGTTCATTCCATGTTTGGCCTCGTCGTTGGCAACGCATTCGAATTTTTATTATTTCTTATATCATGGGCTGCTGGGGCCGCTTACCATCAGGTGGTGTTCGTTTGCTTACAAATAACATAAAAAAGTAATTTTGTTAGAGGCCCTCATAATTTACTTGTATTAAAGTGAGTGAAACAAGGGACGTAATCAAAATTCCCAATTAAACGGTGAACTGCGGAATATGAGATCGTTATCAAAAGCCAGGTGACAATATTATATTTCATGTTTTTTTTATGCTGATGCAAATGAGATTTGTAGATTCGTCGCTTCGGCGGTAATATTTTATCTATTATCTAGGTAATTCCGGCTCGCACCTCGAAGTTTACTTATGTGCGAAATTCAATTTGAATTTACCACTGAGCTTTTCGGTGAAGGAAAACATAGTGAGGAAACCTGCACGCATCTGCGAAGCAATTCAAAGATGTGTGTGAAGTCCCCAATCTACAATGGGCCCGCGTGGGGACGCAAATAAGCTGTAGTAGTAGTAGATAATTTTGTATTACTATAGTCCCCACACGGGCCCAGTGCGGATTGGGGACACGAAAAGCTCAGTGGTTAATTCGGTAATTTTGTATTAACTTTGCAAACCTTAAGTGGCAGTGGGCGGGGCACATTGCTCGCAGGACTGATGACCGATGGGGCCGGAAAGTTCTCGAGTGGCGTCCGCGAACCGGGAGACGAGCTGTCGGGAGGCCTCCAACAAAATGGAGCGACGACCTCGTGAAGGTCGCGAGAATCCGGTGGAAGCAAGTAGCACAGGACCGGTCTGAGTGGCGAGCCTTGGGGGAGGCCTATGATCAGCAGTGGACGTCTTTCGGCTGAAATGATGATGATGATGTATTAACTTTCCCCTGAACCACAAGGCGTTCCACGGAAACACTCCCCGGCGAGAGACGTGGCCGAAGAAAGTAAGAATGCGAGCTTCAACGATGGAGGACAGACGCTGCTTAATGCCGAGTTCTTGAATGATGGTATAGACGGATTTTTTGTTGATGGATTTTTGATGATAACGTCTTATAAATTGACTAGCTTCTGCCCGCGACTTCGTCCGCGTGGAATTCGGTTATAGCGTTCCCGCGGGAATTGAGTGTTTAAATTATATACTAAAACCTTCCTCTTGAATCACTCTATCTATACCTATCCTATCCTATTACTTGTTAACATTATTTCTTATTTTGATATGAAAAGACGATCCCAACGGTGAAACATTTTATTCCTGATTTTCATTTTATTTTTATTTTGTATTCTTTCTGACGATCTCAATGTGAAATTCTCTTATTTTGACATGTAAAATATGCTGCAATTTGATATTGAGAAATAAATGTCTATGTCTATGTCTATGTCTATAAAAAAACCGCATCAAAATCCGTTGCGTAGTTTTAAAGATTTAAGCATACATAGGGATATAGGGACAGAGAAAGCGACTTTGTTTTATACTATGTAGTGATAAACGCCGGCTGCGCTCACGAAAAACATGACGCAATTGTAGCGTTGCAGCATTACGTGACGTTATCATGTATCAAATTATCGTCCGTAAACCGACTTTACAGACGACCAATTTTTTTTTATTATTAACATACCTCGAACAAATCATGCGGATGACGTAAAAATGACGTACCTAATTTTGCACACAGGATGATGTCTGTATTGCAACATCCGTATGACATAGATTGATTGATTGATTGATGATTTTTGTTTACGTAAGTACGATAATTGATAATAAAAGTCAATATGTTACTAAAAAAAATTTCATGACATTATGTACACAACTATTTCTCTAACAAGTCTATAATTGTGGTCACACACTTAAAATAAGCTTTAATAAATTTTTCTTCCTCACTTGCCGGGAAAAAAAAATTTGGCTAACAATTTCGCTGTATCAATGACAATCGCACTACTCGATTGCTCGGTTTGAGTAGTAATTGTTTATGAAAATACTTTTTAAAATCATCCTATGAGTGGTTTGACGTCATCCGCATGATTTGTTCGAGGTATGATTATTAATAACGTATCTGCCTTTTACATCAAGAACCATCTACCGGAACAGGCATAGTCTCAAATGAGCCCATAAACTATTTCCGGTTATTATTAAAACGGCCGCTGGACTGCCGAATTATGATAATGTAATATTTTAATCCGTCTGCCTCGGGATTTACTGTTATGACAGTGTTTATATTTTTGGGGGAGCTTATGGAATGAGGGTAGTTTAGGTCGACGTATATTTGGCGCGGCTAAAGCAAGTTTACTGTGCCAAAGAACCGATGAACAAAGAGCAGACTAGTTCTCGAGTGGAGATTAAATAAATAAATAAATAAAAATAAATATCTTGGGACATTTCACACTTATTGACCTAGCCCCAAACTAAGCAAAGCTTGTACTATGGGTGCTAGACAACGATATAAATACTTATATAGAGAAATAAATACATATATAAATACTAAACATCCATGACTCGAGTACAAACATTCGTGTTCATCACACAAAGTTTGCCCTGAGCGGGACTCGAACCCGCGACCGTCGGAACAGAAGGCAGGGTCACTACCAACTGGACCAATCCGGCCGTCAAAGTTAATCGGCAAAAGTAAAAAAAAAAGAATTGATAATACAAAATCAATGTTTTACACACATCTGCCGCGAAGTAAACCACAGTATATATCTAATAATACTTAACCCAGCTAATTTCAACAACAAAGTAAATGCCCTATGTGTGAACTTGCGGCAAATCTGATTTTTCTTTGATTTTGATTTGCTTCATCATTCCAGTGGCAATATTGCTGCAAGCTTAAACCGGTTAAGGTTTTCAGCTGTGTTTAGCGCGTAATGTTGAACTGCTTACCATGCCAGATGAGTATAGAACTTGGTAGGTAAGGTAAACTATATTTGGTCAAACGGCAGAGACATTTCATTTCTAGATGTAGCGATGACGTACGCAGGGTTGGCGGTAGAGACTGTAAATTAAATAAAGCAGGATCAAGATTAGTCGCGCGCAATGAGATAGGCCTAATATTGAGCGGTGGACAGATGCCGTCTGATGATGATGATCAGATGATGATGATGATAATGATGATGATGATCATAGTGATGTGAGTTCCTGTTTCCTTCTAGACTTTTTAGCTCTCGGCAAGCAGTCTCCACTTTGCTAAAAAAAATATTAAGGTCGAATCATACCGTCATTTTATTTATTCCCTTGGAAATTCTATTTAGTCTCATGGAAAATGGGATCCGCTCGTAGTCCCAGTTGAGTTTTATCGCCGTGGACTGATTTGATCAATATTTTAGGAAAATTACTTACTTACTTTTTTGCTTCGAACTGGCGTACTAATCAGGCCAGGTCTTACATTCGAAGTCTAAATAGGGATCTCGCTGTTCCCTAAAGCTCACGCGTTAAGTTGAACTTTTTAAAAAGTTCACACGACGCGTGAGCGATCCTATAGAGAACAGGGAGATCGCTATTTTAAGACTTCGAATATAGAACCAGGCTCGTGTATATCCTTCAGCTCGCTCCATTCAACAATTCATGAGACAACACTTTCTACTTACTTCATAACTTAAGGAAAACTCGCAACTTCTCTAAAACACTGCATTCACCCTTGAACAAAGCCCGCCATATTTCGTTGTTGGATTCCGGACGAAATTTATGTAACAACTCGAAAACCTAATTAATTGGTACTTAAGAAACTTCGCAACTCAGTCAACAATGTTCGCGGAAAATGAGATAACAGCACAAGTGCCTTTTTGTTCTGTAATTAATTTTCGACGAGATTATTAATATATATTGTAAAAGTAAAGTAACTTTGGTGACATTTTGTAATTTGCTTGGACAGTTTTATGCAAAAACGAATAAAAAAAATATATTTTCACAATCAATATTAGTTTCTTGAGACTATAATAAATATAATATAATAATAATAATAATATCGTTATTTCAGGCTATTGCCCATAATTTGTTAGTTACAAACTTAATTACTAGTGTTAGTACAACTTAACCTAAATTGACACACATTACATATACCTACACGTGTGATTTTAAATCACTTTATTGAATAACGTGGAAATCCATTGGGTGCTGCTGGGTGACTTTATCTCCTCTCAACACGAAAGGGTTGGGGCTATATCAAATACTTAGTCCCCGCGCAGGCCTAGTGCAGATTAGGGACTTCACACCATTGACCTTTAATAACATATGGACGAACAGTGCCTAACAGAATATGTCGAAATATATGGAGCAATCTGAGATTAGAAAATACGTACCAATATGCTAATAACGCCTCTTTATAATATATTGTCAAGACAAATAGTTTATACAAAAGTAAACCTAACGTTATAAGAATTAAGTGTCAAATTTACAGAGGGCCAAACGGGTGCCCGAGTTGTTCGGGCACCCGTTTTGACGGGCCATTTTTTTTCCGGCTGATTGTGAATCCTTACTTATAATAGATCAATGCTTCATCATCCTTGCATAGCAACTTCGTATATGCGTGCAGGTTTCCTTATCCCGAGATTTTTCATTTTTATCTATCTTCAAATTTAAATTTGCACAAAAGTTAACTTGAAGTTTAGTGTCAAACTACGACGCTACTACGGTTTAAAAAAACGATGATGATGGCAATATATTTTTTTTTTTTTTCAATTCTGCATACCGTGAGCCAAGTGAGATAAGAAGGTTTCCATACTGCTCCCGAGTTGGGAACTCGGCGATTCAACAAAACTTCAAATTTCATGTGAAGGGCGCCTTACTGAAGTTATTGTTAAGTCTTTGGAGTCCTTGCTTGTTTATTGTCTTCAGTCGCTTTGTCTTGTGTTTTTAATTATTAAGTTTTTTCGGAAATGTTGTCGGAAGCTGCGGTACCCTAGTTTCTTCTTACCCAGAGGCTTTAGGGGTTCTTCAAACTCACAGCTTTCTGCGTGACATTCAATTTAATTTCACTGAGATTTTCGGCGAAAACATCGTGATGGTTCGAAAATTTTTAAATGTTTTATGTTCCCATTCCACACTGGGCCCGCGTGGCGACAATTAGCTTTAACAACAAATGCTTTTTTTATTATATTTAATTTAAAGAGTACCGACAGCCAATACACACAGTAGAAATCATGTAAAACCATCAAATAAGAATAAATGTACAAATTCCCTGATACCTACTTTACTTATTCAAAATTTTACTACTTTTGCACAGTGGTTGCTTTTTCCAAATTTCAGTCAAAACTGATTTCATACATTTTAAGTAAAATCAGACCCTACTGCCACCACCTCCTCAAATACTTCATAGTTCATAGCATTAAGGGCGAATCAGAATATCATCAATATAAGCGTCGAAGCGTCATTCCTGTCAATGATAACAATGCAACACGGCTACTCCATTACAGAAATCGTGTCAAGTCACTCTGCCCATTGACAGATGATGCCATTTCGGCCGGGAATCGAACCCAACACCGCTCTGGGGACGTGCCTAACGATCCGTATGATTTATTACTGTCATTACTTCTCTATGATGTTAAAAGGACAATTTTATTAATGCCGGCCCCAAGTAAATAACAACTGTAGGGGGTGGAAATAAAATTTGAAATCAGCTTATGTAGGTGCGTATCACATAGGCCGTTTTGGTATTGAAATGATTTATAGAAAAGAACGTTAAATGGCAGTATTTGCGTTTTGGAGCAATTTCCGCGATATAATGAGATTTTTCTCGGCGTAAAGCCATTTGTAATTAACTAAATTGTAATTTATAAATTGTAATTTGTGGTTGATGACACAGAATATGTAACGATTTTTGATTCACTTTAAAAAGTTCATTTTTTTTAACTTTAGTAGTAATTGAAATATTGGTGAAACTGGATATTACGACACAAAAAAATAGCAGTCTTCAAACTCGTTTACGAAGTCCAATGTCAAGTTTATTATTATTATTATTTTAACAACACTTCCTCAACATGTCCTATAAGGGCCATAAGGGGACGAAAATTACTGTTTAAAATGTATACCACAATTAAAGAATTGCTCATAACCACCAGAATCAAAATTACTTCAAATGATACCCTATCAATATAAAAAAAACCGAAACTGGTCCATAAATTTCTCCATTTTAGTTTATATTTTTCACGTCATCTACCACAATATTACGTAAGTACGTTTCATAATCCGCTAAATGTATTTAGTAAAAAAAAATATCTACTCTGTAACCGTCTTATTTAACATGTTCTAAAAAAGCCCCAGTGGTTCGAGACGTCATCTCGGATGTCATCGCGCGGCGACAGCTGACGAAACGACACGTCGCTTCACCATCAATTAAACCGTTTTTTCACCGGCCCGGTTTCCGGTTACCGGTTACGAATCGGTATCACGAGAGTCGTGAGGATGCGTGAATCGTTTCATGATGACTGTTAACGAGATACGATAAATTGTGGTTAAATATGTGTTTTGGATTGGCTTTACTCCTGCGTAAAAAATACGTTACCTAATTAATTAGGTCCTCTCCGAAAATAATTTTTGGAGAGTAATTAATTATTTTTCGATAAGTAGCTGCGTACATACATCGTTTTTTGCGATAAGTTCTTAGTAAATTTGTTTCGGTAAAGCGTTTAAAATTAGGTGCAATTAATGACCACTATCTAATAAATTGCATGAAACCTATACTAGAGACTCAGTTTGTTGATTTTTGAATGAAAACCGATTTCTCAGAACAACCGAAATTGGAAATAAAATAAAAACATGTCCGCCTCATTAACAAGGGTACGTTTCGTAAAAAGAAAACAATTTGACAGTTCGTGAATTGACATGGTTGACAAGACGTTTCGTCGTTGACCACTGTGCGGGAACACAGCGGGAACCGTTAACGAGACATGACGAAATTGTTTCTAAAGATAGTTACGAAGTATGTAATAGTACATTTCGATACTAGTGCGGAAAGTGTGTCATTACTTCACGAGTAACGAGAGAGAGGCAAGACTCGGGACGAGTGAAGAATGACACTTCCGCACGTCGATACACGTGCGGAAGTTTAACGACGTTTTTTAATACAGTTGCGAAAAAATAAGAAAAACAACGAGTAAGGAATTAGAAACGTTTATATTATTAATTTTGTAATTGCAATAGAACTGAAAAATAATAGTTCCACAAAAATTAAAAAAAATCTCCTAATAAAAAAATCTTCTATCTTTATTTATTTATTTTTTATTTACATAATAATTAATGGCACAATTTGTACAATTATTGAGTGTGATATTGAAAGTTTTTGCTGGTAAATTAAGTGTTTGGCTGACTGAATTATGAATCTCACATGTCTGTGAAGATTGAGTCACTGGGAAAAGAGAAAAGCACTAGTTCGCAAAAACCAACTTTGCGCACGCTAAACAGCTACGTAAAGTAGCACTTTTTGAGCAACTGTATTAAAAATAATGATTTAGGCCCACTTGTACCAAGTCGCTAACCTCGGGTTAACCGCTTAACTCAGATTTATTTGTATGAATTTGACGTGGGTTAAGAGGCTAACCCGAGGTTGGCGGCTTTATTTAAACTTTATTGCACATCAGTAAAAACTAATACTTACAAAAGGCGAACTTAATGCCATAAGGCTACTAATCTACCAGTTAAACCTTTGGGCAAAGTGGAAATTATAGTAGCGGTGCAATGAAAGCCATTATGCAATACATGTAAAAAATAATACATTTACATATTATATAGTACGTAAACATAAATATATGTATATAGACAAATATATATAAATACATACAAATAAATATATACATTAAGTCGTGGTGGCCCAGTGGTTCGACCTACCGCCTCTCATGCAGAGGGTTGGGGGTTCGATTCCGGCTCGCACCTCTAAGTTTACTTATGTGCGAAAATCACTTAGAATTTACCACTGAGCTTTTCGGTGAAGGAAAGCATCGTGAGGAAACCTGCACGCATCTACGAAGTAATTCAAAGATGTGCGTGAAGTCCCCAATCCGCACTGGGCCCGCGTGGGGACTATAGCCCAAACCCTCTCGTGATGAGAGGAGGCCTGTGCCCAGCAGTGGGACGCAAATAGGCTGTAGTATAGTAGTTGTAGTAGTAAATACATACATATACATAGGAAAATGTTAAAAATAAAACAAGTGAGTCCCAAGATGAACAATTCTACTTAGAGATCTTCTACTAAGTATCTAAAGTCCCGCGCCTTCACATTTCAAAACGCTTCAATTTTTTTATTATTATTTAAAAAGCACCACCAACACTCTCAACGCATAGTTGACGGCTGTCTCAGCTCGCACACATGTGTTGAGAGTGTTGGTGGTGCTTTTTAAATACATTGAAGCGTTTTGAAATGTGAAGGCGCGGGACTTTAGATAGTAGAAGATCTCTACATAGAAATATATGAACCTGTTTCTTAAACACAAATAAGCTAGATACTTTCCTGATTTTCAAGGGAAGATCGTTCCAAAGCCGGACAACTCGAAGGGAGAAAGAATTGGATAAGAAATCAGAGAGATGGAGAGAGTTGAGGGTAGAATATAGAGTAAGATCAAAATCGAATCATCGTCATTAAACAAAGAATCAATGGTTAACTGGTAGACAATGCCTTAAGGCATTCAGCTCGCCATTTGTACTATAATTTTATGTGCAATTAAGCTTAAATAAATAATTAATACATTAACCTTAGACAAAGCACCAATTTATATCAATCGTATACCTTTCCCTACCAGTGGAGAAGCCTTTTAAGAATAGGTGAAAACAAGTAGATGAAACGATAATATTCTGTAAAAATATCTGCGGTATATAATTAAGGGCGTGGCTCAATTTATAATATAATTATTTTTTTCTATTGTGTTTTAACTTTTTTTCTACTAACATAGGTTTTAAATCACTCTGTTACTAACATCGATATGGACCTGTGTCTGAAATAAATGATTATTATTATTTGTTGGTACATTTTCATGTCACGGGCCCGTGGGGACCCGGTCATTCGCATTCATGGGGCCGAAGCCAACATGAAGAGGCTTTTGGTACCTTTTACTAGAAATGTGAGATGGCCGCAACTGTGGAGATCTGTCCTCCCAATACAACATGAGGCTGTACTGGCGGACAGCCCTCCAAAGTTGCCAAACTATTGCCGAAGAAGGAAGAGACTTGGAGTGGGCTATGTGGATGGGAGGTGTGGACTGGAAAATCGGGCTATGGAGTGAGATAACGGACATCTGCCTGATCAATATCTCACAAATCGAAAGCAAGGCAGACGGTGACTCGCCGCTTACGCACTAACCAAGAGGCTAGCCTTCGTGGGCCCCCTATACAGGCCACCGCACGGGTGGCGAGGGAGCAACACTGATGTAAGCAGCTAAGGATGTGGAGAGGTGTGCACCGGTTTCGCCATCGCGGGTCGCGCCTCGTGCGCACCCGGAGCGGGTTTCCCCGTTATTACGCAGATTGAGCACTTCCACCCTTTCAAGCAGCTCCTGCGCTCCACTCTGGGCGGCCAACTAAGGCAATCCAGAGGCGGGGGAGGTGTGTAGCTTTGTGTATGGCGCATGTGTGTGTGTGCCCCCAGGAGGTCTCGGGTGCGAGGTGTCGCCGCTCACCATCGGCCCGCCACAGGCCGCCCTGCGCTGACTGACTGCACCGGTGGTACAACACCAGGTGGGCGATGGGGTCGTCACATCCATTATTATTAAAAATGTAGATAGTAAACTGCAGTTGTGTAGTACTATTGCTTATTATGTGGTTGTGTGGAATCCATATTGTATGAATCACGAAAGGAAGAATCGCGTTCGTGTAATCGATCGCATAATTTTTAGGTGATGAGTAATTTGTGAGGTTCAAAAAGAACAAATTCCGTTTCATGTATATTTCGTTTTAAATTATTATATCGTATTTTACATTAAAACTATTCTCTGGACATGAATTAACGTGCGTGAAACTTCTAAAGACATTTTCATTAAATTAACACAATTAAATGGTAAAATAATAATAATTAAAAGCAATTTTTGGCTACTAAGTACCTTCATTATATGAGAAGTGACGGGTTGGGCTGAGATGTAAGGTACCGCAGCTACAATTAGCCCCAGGTCACCTTGCTTGGGTGCCCCTCCGAACGCAAAATTCGAACGCATTACTTTCATATGGCATAATTGTCATTTGGCATAATTATCATTTGGCATAACAGCAATAGGTATGGCATAATGTTATTACGCAAAATGTTATAAAGCATAACAATAAAACGTATAATGTAAAAACGCATAAAATCAAAACGCATAAAATCGAAACTTGCCTACTTATTGTAACTAACTTTCAGAGAATATTTGTTTAACAACTTTTATCCCTCTGAATAAACAACACTCAGGAAAGACATTGTATTTCTTAATCAGCAAACTCATAACCTAAAAAGCATCTTTAACAAAAACAACGCCTAGCCTGTTAATAACTCCCCATACTAAAATAACTCGAAAAATATAATGGAAATTAACTTGCTAACGACCCCGCAAATAAAGCCAACTAATTAACTAAAGTACCGTAGAATATTCAGAATATTCCGAGAATTCTTGAGAAAAAATAGTCGGGAAGTTCACATGCGTATTCCCAGGGCGTAAATGGAATTTTAGGGGAAAAAATGGTCGAATCCCTTATTTCATAGTTTCATGGCTATCGGCATAGGGTTTGATGGCTAGCGGAGCGATTAGCGATTTTACTACCTATTTGACATTTTGTTTTATACTTAAGACTAGCTTTTGGCCGCGACTTCATCTGTGTGGAATTCGGTTATAGCATTCCCGCGGGAATTGAGCTACTTTAACAAATTATATACTAAAACCTTTCTCTTGAATCACTCTATATATTTAAAAAAAACATCAAATTCCGTTATGTAGTTTTAAAGATCTAAGCATACATAGGGACAAGACAGCAGGAAGCGACTTTGTTTTATACTATGTTGTAGTGATTTTTTATGGTATTAAACACCCGACAGCAACGTTAGTTAGGCAAGTTTAAGATTAAGACGTTTTTTAAGACGAAGACCAGGAAAAGAATGCCGCTGGCCGCCATACTCGGGGCCTCGCAAATTGGAGTGGGAGGTGTGGCCCGGTGCGATTGACAGCATTGACGTAACGGTGCGTCGCTTGACTTCTGCTTCAGGTGTTTACATCTTAGATGGCCGCCGCCAGCAGTGTTTTGCCAACCTTTTAATGGAATGGGCGAATATCACTCGGAAACGGGAATGGCTGGACAGAGGAATGCGGTGAGTTGAACGGGTTGGGAGAGGGTGTGGGCTCCGGAACGCTCACTCATACTACAAAACGCAATAAAAACTATTTATATGAAGTACATAACCTCACTAAGTTCAAGATTATGTTAAGAAATCCGCTGCCGCCTCTCCCGTTCCCATTACCTTAACCTTAATAGTAATGTTGACAGTATGAAGAATGTCTATGGGGCGGAGCCCGTAAGTTACGCCGTGCGCTACCTATAAGGCGTTTAGTCAACACGTTGCCTTAGTGGTGTGATAAATTACACTTTGCACCGCAAGTTTCGAAACACCGCCTTAATAAGCCTATGACATTTATTTGAATATATTTAAAAGTCTTTTTAACATTGTGGTGTTCATTTTCTGGTATTCTGTCCAATGCGCTGTTGAAAATGCCCCTTAATTCACCACACACAAGACTTGGGCCAAACGCAATCGGGTTCCCGAAGACCATGACATCACTATATCTTGTTGAAAGATCTAAAGCTCAAAAATATGTATAGAAATTTATATTGTAAAACTTATTGTATAACTCTTCAAAAGAGACCATAATTCGAGGCAGATATAAAGAGTTATTTAAAAAAAGGTTTTTTGGGTCTTTGACCTGGATTAATTTTATAAGGAAACGTGAGGAGTATGATACATTTAAGACAAGGCTAGAATGCCGTCCAGGTTTGTACAAAAATTCAGCCTCTTTAGTTACCCACATTCCGAGCTTTGTTCGAGGCCGAATCCAAGAATTCTAAATTTCCAGGTAGACCAAAAATATGTTAATGTAGGAATAGGAATAAGCAGGATGCCTGTGGTAATATTTCGACATAGGAAGTTCATGTTAGACTAAAAGGTATGATTTAAAATGGATCAAACAAGGATTTTATTAATGAGTGGCATTTTTATCAAAGTGTGAATATCTAAAATCTTCACATGCATTCTTCATTAGCAACATTATAAAAGCTATAAACAAAGCGACACATCCTCAAAACCCTTTTGATCGCTAATTATAACAAATAAGCATCCGCTGTTTAAAAATAAACACTATCACAAAGGTAGCAATAAACGAGTTTCAACATTAGTGTATGGATTTCATAATAGTTTAAGACATCAGCCGTACTAAAAGCTAATTTTGGACAACCACCATAAGAAGAACTGTATCTTGTACTAATATTTTCCATTTAAGAGCTCTCGAAAGTTATCTATGACCAACTAACAAAAGACCTCTGATTTGCTTCTATCTGTTCGTGTATGGAGATCAGATAATATTAGCCGGTGATAAGTCTGGTCACCCTTTTTCTCCTCATTAAAGACTTTTAAATGATTGATGAACGCGATGAGCTGTGGGCTAAGAAAATTTGGTACTGGAATATATTTTCATGGTAAGCTCTACTAATATTATAAAATAAGGTACTTTCTCTGGAATATGATGAACGACTTTTGATCAGGTTAATATTATCCATATGTTCAAGATAAAAAAAAACAATGTTAATCTAAAAAACAATTAATAATAATAATAATAAATAAACTAATTATAATAAGACATATGAAATGTAAATAATTTAAATTAAAGAAAACTATAGAAAAAACACCCCTTCCAAAAGTTCATATTGCGGCATGTTGCCCATAACGCTGGCGGCGATTATTATTATGTATTATTAATTTATTGTTTCTTAGTACTTACTGATTTTAATAAACAAGCAAGCAAACAAACAAACATCGGGACGGGTGTAAATAAATAAAAGCTTGTAAAAATTGTGACACATAGCCAAAAGTACTCATATGATTTGTCGATTAAATTTATGTACTTATGTCTATTGTATGTATATGTAGAAACATATTGAATATCCCAACCTACAAACTTAATTAAGACTGCACCGCTGTCTGCCACTTTCGTTAAAAAGCTCGAACAAACAGAATTGTGGCGTCACATGTCTCACTTCGTATTTAGTTTCAACGCATTTAAGGTAAGCTTAGGGCGCGTTCATTCTGAAACTTACAGTAAAAAAATCCAAGGCAAGGGAGGGTAATTTTAATGCTAGTAGAGTCTACCTAAAGTTTTTAAAGTTAAGTTCAAAGTTCTTTTCTCGGGGGAAAATTGTTAAAAATTTGTTTTCCCAGTTATGACACTTAGCTTGATCGATTGCGTAAATAAAATTAAAAAGAAGCACATAGCTTGTTTAAAATATAAGATAACATTGCATTAAAAAAATCAGTTGCATATAATAAAGTAATAATTAAGTTCTAAGCCATTATAATATAAAATTTCTTTGTATAAGAAAATTTAATTTTAATAGTATTATGTGCTAGTTAAACATTACTTCATTGATTGTTAATATTGACGTCGGATGGGCTTAAAATCAGCATTAGCTGTGCCCATACCCTTTTTCCATAGTAAATGCCTATTATTATTTGTTAAACTACAGAGTGCCTGTGTGATTTGTTAAACTAAGAAATACATGTTTCATGCTATTATGGAGTATAAACGATTTTGTATTTGTATTGTATTAAAAATGTGTTATTTATCGTTATTATTTTTAAAATTACCTATCTATGCTACAATTTACGCTTCAGAACTTTCTATCTTGAATACTGTTTTCAATTTCATTCCTAATTATCTATCACAATTTCTGATAGCATTTTACTCATTAATGAACTATTTCGTTGAAACTTATTAACACTTTTTAATTCCCATCTTTAGTTTCTTAACAAACGGTCAAAAATGTAGGTACAGATATTATTTCACAATAAACTTGCTGCACCCATATGAAGCACCCTATCGTCCAAAAATAAGCTACCCCTCGCCGGATGACAACTCTCGAAGGTAAATAATAATAAATTATGACTGCCCTGACAATCTGACGCATGACTGAAGTCAGATGTCACAACGAGGCCACAAATCATAACGCGGTGCTATTTGGGCCCCTCGGAACAAAGAAATGGTTGGAGTCGGTAAATACACCTAAAGATATTTTTGTTATTTTTCAAGTCCGACAAATATCTGAATTGTTTTTAGGAGATGAAAGCTTGTAAATAAACTAACTAATATTATTTTTGTTAAATTATTAATTCACTCAGATATATACATAAACTGATTATTTGGAACACTAAGCAAAAATCCAAATAAGTGAACAATTTTTATATGCGCAGTGTTAGTTTGAAGAATCTAGCGACACCTCACATACTAAAATCGGTCAAGTGATTCAGGCTGTAAACCGTGCCAAAGAATTATACTTGCATGCGAAAAAGTAGCTATTCTCCTGGTGCAGTCTGCTAAAAATGCTTAGATAAGCGTTATTTATAATTGCACGCGAAAAAATAGAAATTGCACTTTACAATTTGAAGTCACAGCGTAAACGATAAATAATTCTTAAAATGTCCCTTCCTTATCTACCCTCATCATACCAATTCGGTAATTACACAATGGTGTAGGTTGATATTATCACTAGTTTTTGGAAAGATTTTTATACATTTAATCAAATATTAAGTACCTTTTTTATTTAGTGGAAAATATCGGTATACTTAATACTTACATACTTTTTAAGAAGTACGACTCCACGTATTTCTTACGCGTTAAATCTTTTCAATTTATATGATAATATTTTGTAATGACTCCTTTTTATTGTTTTCTCTCCTAACCCCCCGTAAAATTAAACTTGAGTAGGATTTGCGTTGTTGACATTTTATCCTCTGGTATTGGCTTATAAGGATCATACAAATTATGAAGTTAATTAAACGTTTAACTACAAGTATCATTATACTTGGACGGGACGACATTTTACATGACATTTGGGCCAAAAGTAACTGTACTTACGATTACGACTTAGAACATTTTTGGAAAATTTGTTGCTTAAGGGGTGAAATGGCAGGAGGAAGCTTAAAAGGTTTCACGCAAGCAACTCGTGACCAGATGCTAGCGTATTAAAACGAAAAAGCTGCTTCCAGAGATAGAAAGAGTGCTTTTAGCATTCTTTGTAATGTAATAATTCTAAAGAGAAGTTCATAAATTACGAAGTATAATCTGTCTACAGATAGTTACGAGGCCGACAACTTCCGTTCCCCGCCGATGCATGTATAGTGCTTTTCTCAAACATGTAATGAAATAAATAAATAAAAATTTAATAGCTGAATTGGCTATGGGTGAAAAATGACAATGTGCTCGATTTTTTTTTTTAAGGATAGGAATAACCTTCCGTATCAAGAGAAAAAAATCTCAGAATTTTTCGTGCCGTAGATTCTGCGTAAAAAATAAAATTGGTTTTGCGTTATGACGATTGAAATAAAGGTGTTTCCTTGGTTCAAGTATGCAGCACTACTTCTTGAAAAAAAAGTGTTGACACTATTGACATTATTGATTTTTTTACGCAAAATCTACGGCACGGAAAATTCTGAGATTTTTTTCTCTTGATACGGAAGGTTATTCCTATCCTTAAAAATAATAATCGAGCACATTGACATTTTTCACCCATAGCCAATTGGCAGAATGTCATTGCGAAACATAAAGTATATATTGCTTGTAGCTTTTTTTTTAATGGCGGAATGCCAAGATGCTGTGTCACAAATATATCAAACGGAAATTTAAAAAAAGTGAGTTGCCGGCCTAGGCCTGCAACGTTTGAATGAAATTTCATTATAGACCAATTGTCTAGCCGCGCCTGAAACGTGACTTCCCAGGCTAATAAGAAGAACATAATATCAATATTTCATTGCATGTTTGAGAAAAAATCATTTCTGTTAAATTCATTTAAAAGTGACGTATAAAAGTGCCCAGATGTGGCCTATTTGCTGAATAAATATTTTGATTTTGATTTCGATATCGGTCTTTGGAAAGAGATCCAGCTAATTCTGGTTTCGTAGAGCGTTGTGACATACTTACTAACCTTGTCACGTTTGTATCACTCATGTCACAGTTTGTCAGTTGTTGATGGTTTGCATGGCAACGATTTTGACGTTAACTAATCAAGTCCATGGCGTGCAGTATTTATTTATTTATTTGACACTTCATAAATATAATTATAATAATGAACGATGGACGATCGATAGAGTTTGGGAATCATCATAAACATCCAAATTGTAATTATTTATCGCTGGGACCTGTACCTAATCTTGGTTTTCTGGAATGTGACAGGACCTTTTATCCTTCCAGCAATTAGGTTGGTAGTTTATTTAGCGAATAAATAAATAAATCCTCACTTACCTACTGCCTAAAATTTTATACCTACAAAAAAGAATTTTATCCTCAGATCACTGTTGTTTTCCTCGATAGAACATTTTAATTTAAAATAGCCATTTGTACGACACTTTGTCGTAGAAACCGCAATGTACCTGCAATAGCAGAGCTATTGTGGGTTCGATTCCCGGAGGAACCATAGCATTCTCTTTGTTGTCTTTATGGCTTTCTCTAATTAGTTAACTCTAGGGGGAAACAACTTGATTTACTACGTCTAGTTAAATACATTAAGGTGAAAAAAAACCGAGGTTTGTAACTTGAAAAAAGATTTTACTATGTGCGAATAGGTTGTAGCGTAGCCGAACTACTAATTAGTCAAATTAAATCTCGGAAGACGAAGCCATGATTTATTAGGTACATTATTCATTTCAGTTATTGCGTCCATCTACAATTCTATATCTATGCAATAAAAAGCCTGGGTTTTTTGACTAAAATTACTGATTACCTAACAGACACACTGTCTAAATCAGAGAAGACCGGTACTGAGCGGTTGAACATCCGTATATTCTCGCATCTTCATACCTTCTCAATTTTGTAGGCTAATGCATTCACGGTGAAAAAAACATCGTGAGGAAACCTGCACGCATCTGCGAAGTAATTCAAAGATGTGTGTGAAGTCCCCAATCCGCACTGGGCCCGCGTGGGGACAATAGCCCAAACCCTCTCATGATGAGGGGAGGCCTGGGCCCAGCGGTGGGACGCAAATAGGCTGTAGTAGTTGTATTAGTGGTAGTAATGCATTCATTTCACGATACGTCAGTGCTGACGTGCATATTACTTATTTGCCCTACACGTCTAAAATGAGGGGAGTGGTAACTGGCTAATTACCATAGGAGAACAAAGCTAGGGGTAAAACTTCGGAATTCAATATGAATGTGATCGTATTTTAGATGTTACTTTTAATTATATTTTTTATTTTGTTCACAATACTCTCATTCTCATTGCAACAAAACTAACATTGAAATTGTAACTACTAGAGACATGACTGAACTGATCACCGTCCCTGACGCAGTATAATAACCTAGCTGCCTGGTCACCCTATCCATTTCGACTAGAGAATCCATGATCTCCTCGTTGTTCGGGATGATGTCCTCTGGAGGCAGTAGGAAGCCGTAGAGACCGACGTCTCTCAACTCGAAGAGATATACGATTGGGACGTTGGCGACACTCTTCACCCAATCAAAGCTCGATCCACTGACAGCATCTGTAAAAAAATATATTCATCGTAGGTAACTAAAATTTTATTTATTATGTGTCACACCTTAAATCAAAACAAGGAAATCAGAGAGTCGTCTATGTACCAAAATGCACTAACATTTTATAATAACTATCTCAGAAAATGCTCTAACGATTTGCAAAAAAATTGCAATATAGGGTTTCACGTGGGCGAAAAATAAATCTAGCTAGGCGCATATCTATAAATAGTTATTTGTTATGCAAGGCTGCAAAGTTGTTGTTTGCTGTGAGTGCATGATTGAGACCCGAGTGAACGAAGGATTCTAGGGTTGAACCACGAGCGAAGCGAGTGGTTCAAATATAGAATCCTGAGTGTAACGAGGGTTTCAAGGCACGAGATAGCAAACGACTTTGCTGCTGAGCGCAACACAAAATTTTTCACCTCACGCGCGATTTTTCGGGAAGAAGACTTAGTTCGGCGTCACGTACAGTTTGTGCTAACTCTGGAGGAGTTAAATTCGTTTCTTCATCGCTAGAATCGCTCATATTTTCTTTATTACTTCGTATAGGTATTCTAAATTACAAAACCAGCAATCTAAAACTTTTTTAGATTTTTTTTTATGTTTTTTTTCCGGAGGTTGCGTTCCAAATCACTCCTACTCGTACTTCAAGATTGAATTATTCATTGAATACAGTTAAAATATACACATATTTAAGTATTTTTGTGATAAAACATAGTGAAATAATGAAATACATCTGAAACGGTGTATTATTAATATAATTTTATTAATGATGATATTAAGTAAATTGAACCTTTATTTTAATAAAACTCTCACGACGAATTGCGTTTCAGAACGTATAGTTGTTTTTTTATTGTGACAGTGGTGTCATGCGTCGTTCGAATTTCAAAAACACTTTCCACGTTAGCGGATAAAAACAACTTTTGCGCTCGGATATCAAGCTGCAAAACGACCACTTTCGAGCCAGTGAGGTGAAATAGTTATTTGTTATGCAAGGCTGCAAAGTTGTTGTTTGCTGTGAGTGCGTGATTGAGACCCGAGTGAACGAAGGATTCTAGGGTTGAACCACGAGCGAAGCGAGTGGTTCAAATATAGAATCCTGAGTGTAACGAGGGTTTCAAGGCACGAGACCGCAAACGACTTTGCTGCTGAGCGCAACAAAAAATTTTTCACCTCACGCGCGATTTTTCGGGAAGAAGACTTAGTTCGGCGTCACGTACAGTTTGTGCTAACTCTGGAGGAGTTAAATTCGTATCGTCATCGCTAGAATCGCTCATATTTTCTTTATTACTTCGTATAGGTATTCTAAATTACAAAACCAGCAATCTAAAACTTTTATTTTATTTTATTTTTTTAATGTTTTCTTTTTCCGGAGGTTGCGTTCCAAATTACTCTTACTCGTACTTCAAGATTCAATTATTCATTGAATACAGTTAAAATATACACATATTTAAGTATTTTTGTGATAAAACATAGTGATATAATGAAATACATCTGAAACGGTGTATTATTAATATAATTTTATTAATGATGATATTAAGTAAATTGAACCTTTATTTTAATAAAACTCTCACGACGAATTGCGTTTCAGAACGTATCGTTGTTTTTTTACTGTGACAGTGGCGTCATGCGTAGTTCGAATTTCAAAAACACTTTCCACGCTAGCGGATAAAAACAACTTTTGCGCTCGGATATCAAGCTGCAAAACGACCACTTTCGAGCCAGTGAGGTGAAAAATTCATTATTAGCTATGTTCACCCGAGCAAACTAAAGCTTGGTCGCTCATGTAACTTAAAATTACATTCTTACATAAAATTTCGAGCGATGTTCCAACAGAGTATCGAGTTCCATGCCTTGCCTCTAACTTGTCTGCTGCTCTAATGGCTACTTCAAACTGAAATTTAGAAAAAATACGATTTTGTCACTGATTAATTTCGTCTTCACATTGGTGCTAATATCTTTTCAGACTTTGTACAGTTGAGTGAGCCAATATAGGTATGCTTTGCTAATTGCTATTTTGTAATGAGGTCTAAAATAGCTTTTGTATATTAATGAAATCGAATGTAACAAAAAGATTTGGATAGCAGATTGAAATTGAAAAGTGCAAGGACATTAGGATATCACGCATTTTCGTAGGTGAATTAAACTCTACAAAAATAGACAAATTACCTAAATTCTAGTCTGTCATATTTCACAATATCAAAGACGGAGTCATTACTCGAGATCGATCGATCTATTAATATTCTAATAAGGATCGACCTACATGTGCATACGGAAAACTAAAATAGTTTATCCAATATTCCTTACCATATCAGCATAATTAGGCGCCTCTAAAACGTTGATGCCAGCGACATGGCTGTAGGGAACTAGGATCATTTGGGAGTACGAGTGGAAGGCAAAGTAGTAGATCAGCTCAGCACTCTGCTGCAGTCGAAGAACGTAGTTGGACAAAGCTTGGGTCTCCAGCTCCGATGCAGCACTTGGGCCCGCATAGGTCTGGGTGCAAGGATTGTTGGAGGCTCCAATACCTGTTACAGAGTTATTGATTTTCAACATATTGATCCCAATAGCAAATTTCAATTCTTTTATACGTAATGTATAACTATTGAAAAATTGAATTATTTTGAAACTTCCTTCTTATCCAAAGAATTTGCACAACTTGTCGTAAGATATTGCTCGCAGGACTAATGACAATTAGGCCAAACATTTCTCGGATTGAATTTGTACATAACGAGTAAGCATTAGATAGGTAGATATATGTTATATGTTTTTTGTTTTCTTTATATCTGGTTTCCTTTTAATGTTGTATTTAATCTCATTCTTTATGTTTGCCAAATGAACATTTTTCATTTCATTTCAAGATATAGCGACGAATTACCTAAAAAATCGCAGGAATACGGTGAATTCGAGAGGCATATATGATAGTCTGGGCGATGAGCCTTAAAGGAGGCTTACGTCCAGAAATGGACTTTCGGCTGAGCGAATGATGATGGATGATCCAATCTGCTTACTAATATAAACCGCAAATGAAAACTTGATGTTCATAGGTACGTATCGTATTGAAAGATCGTATGCTTTACCAAGCTTTACTTACTCATCCACAAGTAGGCGAAGTTCCTGTTCAAGTCGATGCCATTTCCGATGTCATTGTCGTTGCCGCATGTAACGTGGTTGGCAGTGTTTCGGTTTTTCCTCCACATACGGTCCTGAAAATTGCCAATTCATTGTATTGGTCGTTATCATTTTCGTTCGTTTCCGATAACAAAATCCAGGTTGATATCAGATAGACAATTAAGCTATGATAAGTACCTAGTTAAGAAAACCAAATCCAATTTTTTTAATCCATTTCGAAATGATATAAATCTATTACTTACTCCATTAAAAGTATAAGCGTAACCATCAGGATTGGCAACAGGAATAATATGCCACACAAATGTTTCAGCCATGCTCCTGACTGCAGGGTCGTCGCTTGTCAAGAACTCTTTGATAAACCAAGTGACAGTTGCTGGTGAGATCCATTCTCTTGCATGAATGCCTCCTTCAATCATTCCTGTCAAGGGTCTATCTCCTCTTTGTTCAGGTTTGAAGTCGATGATGACTCCTCTGATGGATCTGCCTTCAAATGTGGTGCCAATACTGATGGCAGTGACAAAATTGGGGTACAAGCTCTCCAGTTCATCTAACCAGGCATAGATGTGATCTAAGCTGTAGTATCGGTCCCATGTGTAGGAACCCAGAGAACTACTGCGATCAGTAGAGTTGGAAATTTTGAGTTGAGCGTCAATTAACCTGTAAACATACATTTCATTATCAGTCATCATCATCATTCAAACCATCACCTTTTCTGGCACACAAAATGTGCGCACTGACTGCAACCAGCTGTTTGTGTATTTTAATATGTATTCTATCTAGCTAGAGCCTATTAATAATTTTGGGTTGCAATTCTTAAGGGTTTTCAGTGAAGTTTTTTGATTTTAAACGAATAAAAAGTTTGTTCTATGAGGTTTTACTTACTCTTGTACGTTGGCAACACTGACTACAGCATCTAACTGCACACTTTCAACGTAATTTGAGAACTCTCTATCTTCTTCAGGAGAAATCATGATCCTCACTTCAGTGCCGACTTGGAATATTTCCGTCCAGAATTCATATCCTTCCTTCTGTAGATCTGTTAGAATTTGTACTTCTGCTTCTGTCTTCGGCACAACATTGTACACTTTGTAGTTTTCATAGCTTGCTTTAGCATTAGCTATGGCTATAAGCCCTGCCAGTATAAGGACTTTAAAAATCATTTTCTGTCTTGTCACATGAACTTGCTTCGTGTACTTTAAACACATTAATAAATGGGAACGTTGCGTTCTTGACTATCAAACGTTTATCGTAATGCTTATAATCTATTTATCTTACTGGATTAAGTAGTTTAAAAAATGCTCTATGTAAGCCTATACCTATAGATTATATATGTCTTTATTTGTTTAACTTGAATTCCTTGAGTTTGTTTATTACAATAAAGTTCGTGATGAGGCCTGTGCCCAGCAGTGGGACGCAAATAGGCTGAAGTAGTAGATTTTTTTATACCTAAAGTTGACAAACGAGCATGCGGGCCACCTGATGTTAAGTAGTCACAGTTAGATGTCAATTTATATTAATATTCATATTTTATCACAATAATAAAGTATACTTACTTTATTATTGTACCTACTTACATGATATCGTATCATGTCTAAAGATAATTTATAGAATAGTACTTATATTTATAGTATAGTATTGTAGTAAATTACTGTAAGTTTTGATGTAGTTTCGTCGATTGTTTCTAGTCTAAGTAGACATATATTATACAGATTTTTTACTACTCAATTAAAAATCATTGAGTTTAGTTAATAATTGATTTTTAATCAGACTATCTTTTAGCTTGAAGTTAGAAAGACTAAAATAACTGCAAATATTTCATGAGGTACACTTGACCACAATTTTTGAGTATTTAGGTGACTGCATACATAAAAAAATAAAAAATGAATATTTTTTAAAAATAATTTATGAATAAACTAAACAAGTCAGTTCCATAACGAAAGCATAATAATGCACGTTGCACGTGTAAGTATGTAGTGTAAGTTGCTAAGAAAAATATTAATTATCTCACTGTTATTATTTACAATAATAAATAAATTAATATCGTGCAGGTTCAAGCTTCAAATTACAAAAGAAGTCACTTTTTCTATGGAACATTCACCTATAGCAAAAAAAAACATTTTTTTCGCATTTATATACATTCCTAACTAATAATTAAGTCAGTAACTGCACATTTACAATAAAAAGATTTATTAAAATAATCAGAACTACCAATTAACAATCGCCAACATGGCTCCAAAACCCAATAGCACTGTGGAGGTCACTACGCTCGCAGCTCCGGAAATTCGCTGATAGTATCCCAGGTCCCTAGTCGCCCTGTCCATTTCCAGAAGAGCATCCATGATCTCCAGGTTGTTTGGGACGATCTGCTCAGCTGGCAGAAGGAAGCCGTAGTCCCCCAGGTCCCGGAGCTCGATGAGGTATGCCACCGGTATGTTTGCTGCGTTCTTAGCCCAGTCGAAACTGGTACCGCTCATGGCGTCTGTCGAAAAATGAACTTTACAATAAATGCCGTGTGTAAGTCTGGATAAGGCTAGATAACTGCTGGATTTGTTGTACATATTACCCTGCGATTCAGGAGGATTTAGAAAAAAAAATCGGGAGGAATCTAAATGAATATACTAAGCTAAAAAAAGAAAATAACTTTGCATGGGAATCGCCTTCGAGTGTCACGAACTTCACCGGGCTGACTAGTATTAACTAAATTATTACCTACCTATCCTACGACTGCATTTGATATCAATGAGCCTAAGTACCTATGTTTATGGTTGAATTTAGCAATAATAATATAGTTTTGAAATGTTTATTACACAGAATAGGTACAGTGACTTCACTGCAATTTCTATAATTTATCTACACTTATATCATAAACCCTGTATGATGCGTTCAAAAATCGCAAATTATGACCAGATCTTAAAGATAAACTGTTTAGTTAGAACAGATTTCTTATTCGTTTTTTTTTTATTATTATACAAAGAGTTACCTTATTTTACAAACATAATTCATAAGAATACAATCTAGTCTTAAGACTAATAAGCATTTTTAGTTTAACCTAAACTATCAAAGAAAATATTACTAAGAATGTGTCCGTTATCACGTTTCTTATTGTCTCTGTTAAGGAGAAGTCACTTTGTTCTTGTGTTCTTTATAAGTAGCACTCACGCACTAGTTACTCTATCACTACACTAAACTAGCTCAAAGGGTTTTGTCCTTTTCAGCCTTCTCTGTAAGTCCGTGTTGTCGAGGAGCTGGACTTCGGCGTCCACGAACACATTTCTTATTCGTGAAAATGTTCTAATAGCTGTATTAGACCATCGAATTCGATTGTCTAATAGCATTCAAATTTCGAACATCTTCTAACTGCAATGCCCGTCAATATTCTTCAGTCAGATAGAGCGAAAATTTGTTCCAAATTCAAATGTCGGCTTTATTTAGTCTACTACTACAGCCTATTTGCGTCCCACTGCTGGGCACAGGCCTCCTCTCATCACGAGAGGGTTTTAGTCTATGCTTTATTTAGTCTATGCTTTTTGAAACTCGAATGTGAGACATTGACGCATTCGAATTGCCGCCATTGTGGACAGATTTTAGAGGATTTATAAAATGAGTGTAGATAAATAAGGTTGTGTATGTAACTGTACATATTAGACCTTAAAACAATCGTGCGATATTATTATGAAACTTGCCTAGCGGCTCATTTCATAAAACCCCACTCGTGTTTTAAGGACCTTTATTATTTAGCAGTTACATAAACTACTATTTTTAACTTTACCACATTTATTGACTTTTCAGTGATCTTGAAATTTCCCATGAGGATTTTATGCCTTGGAAAACATTCAAAAAAGCTACCTAGGTATAAAGATTTCTAAGCTCAACTTAGTTTGTTGGCTTATTAATTGTTAGTTACGCCAAAATCTGCGTTCGAGCGGTATGGACAACACATGAACTTTTGACCTAAGCAAAAGCTGAACTAATCGATTTTGAACTTTCGCTAACATCTAACTTCGGAACGAAGCCGGTAAAGCTGCAGAAAGGATAACTCACAGCAGGTTCTCAGTACACAACACTTAAACCAAATTATATCATTTAAAGTTTCACAAATTATTATAATTCCTCTTAGGGAATAGGCATCGACGACAATTTCTGGTTGATTTGTATATAAAATGAAAAAAGTACCATTTCAACGTAGATTTCTATTGGACCTACGAGTACTTATAGTCGACGACCAATACAGTGTTAAATACACTTGCTGCCTTTTTCATAAGAAATTTAAACAATTAATAATTCTATTTTAGTTTAAAATACCCAAGTTTTTTGTGATAACTATGTACCTATTTATGAAAAAGCATATTTTGGTTTGTTACCTATCTGTCGTCATGCGGCGCTTAGAGAACCAAATTGGACGTATACATTCAATTTAAATGTGTAAAACCTTGAAATTTTCTGACATTAGTAGTTGAACCCTTATTGTATAGACTAGAAATTATTGATGAGATGTTTTTGGAATGAATACTTACACATGACATCGGCAGAGATCCCAACTCTGTAAGTGGTCCCTTGTCGCTTCTCAAGCGCTTCAGCACCTCTGGCAGCTATCTCGAACTGGAACAATGTAAATGAAGTATTCTGGTTTTTAAAAATATTCAAATCCCAATAATGTTACTAGAATATATTAGCTGCACCTGCACAGTCATTTGCATTCATTTAATCTGTATTTAATAACTAAATTTCATTGAACTGAAAGTAATATTTAAAAAATTGCTACAAATTTTCTAACTCCATTTACATCTACCACTCCCAAAAAATATTAAGAGTAGGTAGACTGATGCCTAGATTTAAAGTGTTGCATACCATGTCAGCATAATTGTCAACTTGGAGCACCTGACTGCTTGTCAGGTGGCTATGAGGGACGATCATCAGCTGGGTGTACGAGTGGAAAGCGATGTAATAGATGATTTTCCCCTGGGTAGATAAGTTCATGACGTAGGAGGAGATCGCTCGAGTTTCAGGCTCCGAAGCTGGTGCCGGACCAGCGAACAAATTGGAGCAGGGGTCGTCTGATGCTCCAATCGCTGAAAAAAATTGAAGCTCTTTTTAGCCCGTTGTTCTTAAGTAAGGTGCCTATTGGCTGGTTAATGAGCACACGGTTCCATGTCCCAAGAACATAGGAAGAAATAAGAATACGAATGAATTAGCGTTACAAACAAACGCCTCTATCTATGCATTTTTTTTACAATATTTTTACCGGCTCTAATTTAACCTTGGAGTCGTGGTGGCCTAGTGGTTCGACCTGCCGCCTCTCATGCAGAGGGTCGGGGGTTCGATTCCGGCTCGCACCTCTAAGTTTACTTATGTGCGAAATTCAATTTGAATTTACCACAGAGCTTTTCGGTGAAGGAAAACATCGTGAGGAAACCTGCACGCATCTGCGAAGTAATTTAAAGATGTGTGTGAAGTCCCCAATCCGCACTGGGCCCGCGTGGGGACTATAGCCCAACCCTCTCGTGATGAGAGGAGGCCTGTGCCCAGCAGTGGGACGCAAATAGGCTGTAGTAGTAATTTAACCTTACGGGAACATAACAGTACGGGCACTGCTGTCTTGCGCCAGGTTAGCAGGCAATAAGGTGGTTGTAGCTATTCTTGCATACCCTATTTCAGGTCCTAACACCGGCAAATGTGAAGAGGCCGATAGGATTTAACAACAATAAGCAATGATTAATCAAGGAATGCGGATACAGATTAAGATATATAGTGCGGGCCTCGTCTCCACCTGAGCTGCACTCAGCGACATCTAGCGGCAGTCAGAGAACTGCCTTGTCCGCTGCTTGACTAGAGCAAGACTTCTCCCAAGGAAATGGCTTGACTGACTGAGTGGGAAATCGGGAGTAAAGTTCTACTGCACCGACTGAACGTATTTTGTCTTATGTCACCTGTCACGTTTGGTTTTAAGCTCGATTTCTTTTCATTTGATAATTATAAATATTAACCTACGTAAAATTCGTCATAATAATAATGATATTTTATCAAATAATGTGAAGGTATTAAACTTACTATTCCATACAAAATCGAAGTTCCTGTTGAGATCCACGCCATTGCTCATGTCATCATCAGCTCCCAATGATGCGCAAGACGTGAAGTTTGCTGTGCTACGGTTTTTTCTCCACATCCTATGCTGAAATTTACAAAATAAAGAGTGTAATTAGAAAGTTAATAAAAAAACTGGTTTAACTGATGCAATAAAAAACTTACATTTGTAAAAGTATAAGAATATCCATCTGGGTTGACAACGGGGAACAAATGCCATTCAAAATTAGTAGCCAAAGCCACCACCTCAGGATCAACGCTTGTCAAAAACTCTTTAATGATCCACGTGACAGTGGCCGGTGAGATCCATTCTCTAGCGTGAAGTGCGCCCTCAAACATACCAATCTTCTTATCAGTTCTTTCGGGATGGTAATCGATTATAATGCCTTTAATATCCCGTCCTTCAACACTTTGACCCATGACCACAGTCTTGGCTCTGTCCGGGAATGCCTCAGCAAGTTCATCAAGCCATGCGTATATAGACTCAAGACTATAATATCTGTCCCATGTCAAAGAAAATAATGTGTTAGAGTTGCGGGCGTAGCGTCGTCTACCGCTGCTTCCTTTGCCGCTACTCCAAGTCCAAACCCAATATCCAGGATCGGAACCATCTCCTTTGATGCTGGCGCCACTGCCACCATTTCCATTTCCACCAGATCCACTCCCCCCACTTCCACTTCCACCGTTACCACCACTGCCTCCACTGCTGCCACCGCCTCCGTTACCGCCACCGCTACCGCCACCACCTCCACTACCGCCACCGCCTCCACTACCGCCACCGCCTCCACTACCTCCACCCCCTCCACCAGTACCACGCCTTGTGGGTAACAATTGTTCGTCGATGGCTCTGTAATAAAATCAATAAATTAATTTACTTCAAATAGAGATGACAAACAGATACATATTTTGATATGCCTTTGCCTATGTCAACTTGCAATTGCAAGTTTTGGGTCAGACCTATGTCCAGCAATCGAAGTCATTATGAAGGAAGTGATTATGAAGTACTGATGATGATGACGATGATCTAGCATATTAATTATTCATCTCAAAAATTTAAATACTGTAGGATTCCTACACGTATAAGACACTTATCATACTCAAGCTGTAATCACATATTTATTCCAATGCTATTTTCACCGCTAAATTCATCATCCATGGTTTCAACACCAAATGACTGACCGTCCTATCTTACCTTTGCACATCAGTGATGACCAGTTTCGCTTCAATTTTATCTTTCCTCAGCATTTCTAGAAGTTCACTTTCAAAGTTAGCTGGCACCATGATCTTAACATTGTGGTTGACATCAAATCCATCATCCCAAAACTCAGTTATACCACTTCTTTGGACATTCAACAGACTTTCCACTTCATCAGCTGTTTTCGGAATGACTTTATACAGCTTGTAACCTTCATAGTTCTTTACTACAGCATTTGCTACCGAAAAAATAACCAAGATAAAACACAGTCTGCCAAATCCCATGTTTGCAGCTAAACTGTTTAGTCTATACAATCGCGACTGAATTTCTTATATCTTTGTCGGACAATGGATGGATTTAATCTTATCCTAAAGATTGTATTTTAATAATCACATATTATCTGCATGAGACATCAACTTAGTTATCAAATCAGGAATTTAAATGAGTTTTTGAAATTATATCCGTACCTTTGAACATAAGCCTTCGGAAAATTAAAACATACCTATCATCGGTGGCGTAAACTCTGTTGAACATCCCTATATAGCTAGTTTGTTTGTCTAAACAAAGACAAACAAAGTTAGATGGATGTTTCTTACTGAGTGAATGGGTTTGTTAAGGTATGAACATGGGCATGGCAATAACACAAATACATCTCTAAGATCTTAGATTTAAGTTTAAGTTAGGGACTAGATCATCATCATTTCAGCCGAAAGACGTCCACTGCTGGACATAGGCCTCCCCAAAGGCTCGCCACTCCGACCGGTCCTGTGCTACTTGCTTCCACCGCAGGGACTAGATACATCCCTTCAATGTAATTTTAGTAAAAACTTATATGTATATTTTATACATGTAATGCAAATGTAAATTTAATAACTATGTGGAAATTTTGAAAAAAGGCCTGCATGAGTTTTTTCGGCGCTTGTTCTCAAACAATGGGTCTAGGAAGTGCTGGTAAATTCTTTTTCTGACGTGTAAAAGTGCCCCTATGTGGCCAATTTGCTGAATAAATGATTGAATTGAAAAAAAAACTACTTTTTTACCTAAGACTCCCATGAGATTGAAAAATTTTGTGGGCATGAAGGAACATACTTATTTCATTCAAATTTGACATAACTTATAAAATTTATATTGGGACAGCTAGAACTGTATTAATTGTAAAAGTACGATCATAAGCCAATGTCCAAATACAGTCCACACTTCGTCAGCGGATCCGAAGAATAGAATTTGCAGCGCATTAAGGTGCATTCCCACGTGCGGATCAGTAGGATCGGCGACGTATCGGCTGCGTGATTTATGTGCGCGCGCGCGACACGGCGGTGCCCGGTGATAAATATAATTGTGCCCTGACCCACCCAGGCAGTGGCCGCGGCAAGTGGGTTAGGGGCTTTACATATTGCTAAGTTAATAATTAGTCGTTAGGTTTTAATTTTGGCTAATCCACATGAGAGGAACAAGGCCTTTAACCCAAGCCCAACGATAATAAAACTGTACAAAAACAAACCACTAAAGTACAATTTAGGTACAGTACATGAACAAAGAGTAAGGGATTTCTCTTCTCCTAGCTAATTTTGCCATTGCCATTGATGTTAGCCGAAGTAACATGAATTCTGAATATATGTGAATTTTGCTAAAAATATATAAATCATAAAACATAAATCTTTATTGCATAACATGTTCATTACATTGAGATCTTAAGTTTAGTTGTAGTCAGGAACATGAACCATGAATATGATCTGGCAATGCAAGATTACTATGTTATTTTATAACTTTTTTTTCCCTTGTGATGGCGGAATAAGCAAATTAGTTCCAAAAAGGATTATAAAAATGTTTAACAATAAATGACTGTTAGGAAAAACGAGTAGGATAAACATGTTAAAATGCTGAAAAATATGAAGCCAACATCAAAATTTTACCTAGGTACTACGTTAATGGTGATAGCCGATAGAGGATCTCATTTAATTTCCGACATTAAAATCACCATAGAATTTGGACGGTTTTGTCATTATAAGAAGAATTGAAAGATTATATAAATTAGTCATAGTTATCAGGTATTTATAAATATATATTTTTAATCATTATTACATATTATGTAAACTATACTTTATAATATCTCAGTTGTACGAAGAATGGTTCAGGAAGACGGCTACATCGACGGAACGCAGTCCTTGAATGCCGCAAAATTAAACAACATCCTATTAACGTCGATTGAAATAGTTATTACAATGCGGTAAAGTCCAGAGTGAACGAACATGTAAATCTGTATTGCACATCGCGACTCCTTGTTCGACAGCTTGTACTGTATTCTGTGGTGTAATGTGATCTTAGTATGAAATATGCATTTTTAATACAGCTGCTCAAAAAGTAAACATTTCGATACTTACATGTTTCATGTGCCAAAAGTTTGTAATTTCCGAACGAGCGTTTTTTTTTTGTTTTTTGACAGTAGTGAGCGTGCCTAAAGTTGTTTTTTACGAACTAGTGCGTAAAGTTTTTTGAGCTTCATTCTGTTCGTTTATTTTTTAATCTTCTTTTTCGCGTATTCAAAAAATATTATAAATGAGAAAGTAACTCTCTGTCTTTCTGTCTGTCTGTCTGTTACCTCTTCAAGTTCCAACCGCAGAACCGATTTAGATGAGGCATGGCAAAGTTCGAGTCCTGGGGAAGGTCATATGTTACTCTTTATAGTAGTAAAACATAGTGCGCGCGGGAGGCAAAAAGCTATAATTTAATCCTTTGCAAACATGGTATTACAGTTGAGAATTTTCGTTGCGTGCTTCAACAACACAAGTAAGATAATTTTGAGGCTTCGTCTGTTACTGTCATCCATTTCCTACCAGTATAATTTACTCGTAGTTAACGAAACCATCTTGTGAGAGCAAGCAACCGTACGTGGTTTGAGGGAAGTGACTTGGGAGAGAGCGGTTCCGAGCTACTAAGTACGGTTGCGTTGCGTATGCACTATGAAGCACGGGACCACGTTGGCGCCTTCCTTCGTCCCTTTAAATAGATAGTGGTATTTATATTGTGGTATCAGATTTTGCTGTTCTGGTAATAACAGAAAAATGAGTTTTCCCAGGTATGATACTTGTTTAGTACGCTTTGTCTGACTCACTGGTTGAGTAACTGAGTGTCTGTCAGACATCCCAAAGCTGGATTGAATGTGGCAGTATGATTCCTTGGGTAGTGTAGGGAAGCAAAGAGAGGATTTCCCGAAACTCATACGGGAAGGGGAAAAAACGAGACCTACGCTAGTCATAATAACACGGGAGACAGCTAGCTTGGTATAATTGTGACGACGACGGTTTGTAAGCGGTGAACACTCCACCACACTCTATCGTTAGAATGGTGTTTCCTGAATAATTTCAAGATTTTAAGCATTTTCTACATTTTCGACTATGGCTTCGTTCAAAGGAAGTACGATTTGAGAACGCGTTTAACGGCATCATTATGCTTTGTGCGTAAAGAAGATTGCCGCTTGGATCACGCCGTGGATGTATAAGAACAAAATAATTTACGATCGGTAGGGAACCGCTTAATCAGCCTTCGGTTCATTGTTAACTCGCTCGGCTTGGAATAATGGTGCTATTGTCTCTTAGTATCGCGATAAATGTGTGGCGCAAGGGATGAGACTGGAACGAATTGCTGTTTGTGTTATGTAACTGTGCTGCAAACCTAATTTCTTAATTCGTTGGACAAGGTGTTGTCTCTTTTTACTTCTCTTTCCATTATTAATGCTGGCTGGTTGTGCATGTCAGGTCAGTGGCGTAATTGATTGAGTCGTCAGTCGTCCTCTTGACTGATGAAGCGATGATTGAAATCACGATTGATATAAGCGCCGCGCCGTGCTTGTAAACCGGTGTTATTAATTTACGAATATGTTATAAAATATGGGCAATTTGCTAAATGGTTCTTTGAATTTTAAATCTTGTTTTATGAAGACTTTCAATTTATTTAGGTAAGGCGGAATAAAGCGATTTCAGAAACGGCTCTAACAATTTCGACGAAATTTGGAATATAGGGGTAGATACGAATCTGAGAAAACTCTGTTTTAGCTATTTTCACCCAAACAAAGCTGTTTATTGGCCATGGTTGCATATAGCGATGGCGCATTTTCGAAGTTTTGCTGATAACCTCAGCAAAAGAAATACGAATATTAGATACTTCGGCTGATTTGTCTTTATAACTTCGAATTTTCAATTAAAATTATAGTAATCCTCAACGTACCTTAATATTACTACTAATACGCTTTGGAAAACTTATTGTTTCTTCTGAACTGATTTCTTCTAACTTCTTTGTTTTTCTAGTGAAATAGTCTGTCCATTTCACGGACTCCAGAGACTATACTGTGCTCCAGACCACCTAAATTTGTATGGTGATCTTTCTAGGCCATTTCTCTCTTTCTTTGCACCACAACCCCTATCGCGATAGCAAGCATCGGCCTGTACCACACCACACCCGTTGCTCCCCAATTGATTAGTCGTTGATAATCGCTAACTTCGAGCTCGCTTAGTGCAACTGACACTCAGTAATTGCAAACGCTAATGTGATTGTGAATATTGTGATAGTTCGAACTTGTATGGAGCATGACCTGATTATTATGTTTATCGTATAAGCGCCACTTGCACCTAGACGCTAACCTCGGGTTAATCGCTTAACTCACATGTATTTGTATGAATTTGACGTGGGTGACGTAAGAGCATAGACATAAATAATACTTCGTATGGACCCGGCCTAACGTAGATACATGTCATGTTTCCCCACTTCATTGGTGTCCAATTCAAAGTTTAACTTGTATCGTGACACTAAAGGTGGGTCACATTTTTCCAACAACGAGAAGAGTTTTCAGATCCTGAGAAACAGTTTCCAAAAAAGTTTTTTTTAAAACGCTTATTGTCACGCACGCTCGGTGACAGAACTTTGGATTGGACATCGAGGAAGTGGGGACATATTACGTGTACGTTAGACCGGGTCTATATTATATACGTCTATGGTTAAGAGGCTAACCCGAGGTTGGTGCTAAGCGGCATACCTAAGTAATATCATTTTAACTCACGTAACACGACAACTAGTATAGCTACATTAATATTGCTATTTAAGTAGCTATACGCAGACGCTTATTTCAATGAAACTGTTTAGGATGTAAACTAAAATTCAATAATTTTCAGCGTTGGTACCTTACCTTATGTTAAAAATAAAAAGGTAACGAAGACCTATTAATAGGGATGACGACAACTTTTTTTTCCTTAGTCTATCAGGAATATTATAGAAAAGTATTAGACACGTATTTTTTCTTTTTTCACGTAATGAAACTTATACGGAGATATATTGAGTTGAAATGTCGCGTGACGTCACGGTTAGGTACGATTTATACCTAACGGTGACGTAGTTAGCCCCCACTCTCCAACTTTAATGCGTTTTAACTTAGTCATTCTTTGTTAATTTGATGAAACAAAAAATACGTGTCTAATATTTTTTTTATACCTGACTGACGGACAAATTAGAATTTCGATTTCTTCGCCCTGTCGTCATCCCTATTGAGGTATTATGATGATGATATTTTTATATCGGTACGTGATGGCGTAAGAAGATGCTAGAAGAAAGTTACAGGAAATAGTGCTTAGAATGAGCTGGAGAATAGAGAAGAACTAAATTGAAGATTCCGATTAGGAATTGTCCCCAAATATATTTTATCGATGAAAATACTGAATAGGTGAATATCTCAAACCATATTTTCTTTATTTTATGTATAGCAGTTTTTAAACCGCATCTGCGAAGTAATTTACAGATGTCAGTGAAGTCCCCACTCCACACTGGGCCCGCGTGGGGACTATAGCCCAAACCTTCTCGTGATGAGAGGAGGCCTGTGCCCAGCAGTGGGACGCTAATAGGTTGTAGTAGTAGTAATTTTAAAACCAAGAAAAATAACATGAAAACACCTACCTAAAAAACTTATTCAAAGATTATTTTCATAAACCGTAACTGCTTATTCATTTATTAAATCTTTGCTTTCGCGACTTTTACCCACGTTATTATCCCGAGACTGAGTTTTTTAATATTCAGATTCGTAATTAAGGGGCTTATTTTGCAAATAATCCCTACCCCTACCATAAAGATATAAAAGTATGTTTTAAAAAGTTCAGATGTAAAAACCTATTGTAAGTAAAAAAAAATAGATTAATAGCCTTTTTCCCCGGCTTTCGATAGCTTGAATTATAATATAATATTTAACTTCACAGTCCACGACCGTCTAAAAGTAGCTTACCTAATTTTAATTCAGGTTATAAAATCATGGGTGCCAAATTTTGTTCGAATAGCTTTAGCTGTTAGTTGAGTACCTAATAGACGTCTAAAATATCGTATTATTAATTAAATAAACTGAGCATAGTGCTGCTTAAACCGCTTTATTCTTAGTATTAGATCAGGTATAGGTGCATCTTGTTGGTCAAGAAACAAAGAAAAAGTCAAATTCATAGTTCGAGAACCTTCTGTCTCCTCCGGTCATCACTTTTGCGAGCTAAATGACCTCATTCACAGATTGTGTAATGTTTTTCCAAATAAGTATAAAAAAACTTCATGAATCTGTATTTATCTTACTTTGTCGGTATTGTTGACTGTAACTACCACCAAGATAGAATCTGCATTACATTTTATCAGCAAACTATACTTTAAAACAAAACCTTTACGAGTATGTTGCCAAGTAGCGTCGTAAATAGCAAACTCGATTATGTATCAATATCGCGAAAACCTTTAGTAAAGGTGCAGGTGCCTTTACAGCCATTAAAGGCTCTACGTTATGACGTCATTGTCGGCGCAAACGTCATTACCGCTCACCCGGCCGATGTCTCCTCGGCGCGTCACATTTACTCCATGGGCATTCGAGGGTGGAATTAAGGAGGCGGAAAATTTAAAGAGCGTAAATGAATCATTTATACGAGTAAATAGAGAGACCGCCATTCAGTTGAATGTTTTTAATGCCTAGTTAGCGGGAATGGTGTCAATGCGCCTTTTTGTTCGACGGTTTGGCAGAAAATGAGTGAATGAGGAGTGAGAGTGAAAAGGGCGTGCTTAAGTTTGATACTCGGTCATTTTGAACGGAAAATCTGCGGATTTTCTTTTTTCAGTTTAACATTATTTAATATGTGACTGGCGTTAGTTTTGAGACGATAGGAATACAAAAAAATATGCATGTTTCTTCGTTCTTCTACGACTAAGGACTACTAACCTACTTACCTAATAATATTGAGGAACACGCATCCACACTAAAACTTTTTTTAAATATAATTATGAATTGGAATCCATATCCATATTAATATTATAAATGCGAAAGTAACTCTGTCTGTCTGTCTGTCTGTTACCTCTTCACGCTTCAACCGCTGGACCGATTGAGATTAAATTTGGCATGGAGATAGTTGGGGTCCCGGGAAAGGACATAGACTACTTTTCATCCCGGAAAAACACATAGTTCCCGCGGGAGCGCGATAACCGAATTCCACGCGGGCGAAGTCGCGGGCAAAAGCTAGTTAATATTATAAATGCGAAAGTATGTCTGTCTGTCTGTTACCTCTTCACGCTTCAACCGCTGAACCGATTGAGATGAAATGTGGCATGAATATAGTTGGGGTCCCGAGAAAGGCCATAGGTTACTTTTTATCCCGAAAAAATGCATAACCGAATTCCACGCGGGCAAAGTCGCGGGCAGAAGCTAGTATTCAATAATTATGCGCCACAATTTGACTTTTTGTTTTACTGAATAATCAAAATTCCGGCTCGAAATATAATAAAATTTGAACACTGCAACTAAACATGGATACGTAATAACTTTTTTCTAAAACAATCAAAACCTACCCACATTCCAAACAAATGAGTCGATCAATACCAAACACCGCATTTGAAAAAAAATAACTAACTTTCGTTTGAATAAAAATACAAATTTATTTTCCTCTTTTCAACGCCTACTCACTAGATATTATTTTCACGACAAGATACTTAATGTTTACGCTTTACGTAGGTTAGTTCAAATTGGCTTCGTTTTCATTTGGAATCGCTGTTGCAGTGAAGGGCTAAAATCGTTGCCAAGTGATAACAGTCTTATAATGGGACATGCTTTACTTTTTTACCTTTTATTGAACTTAGAGTAAACTATGAATTTTGGTTACCATCACAAATGTGCCTCATAAAAAGTTGTTTCTTCACTTGAATAACTAAGTGCCAGCCCAGCGGGAAGCAGGCGTGAGTATATACTTACGTATATGTATGTAATAACTATGTGTATTTCTATAGAAAAGCGTTGCATTATGCAGGTCATTATGGTGAGGCGTTGGGTGATTATGCAAAAACGCATGAATATTACGCTCTAAAACTATTAGCATTAAGCCTTATGATGAAAGTTGGAGGATAAACTGCGTTATATGATAAAAGCCACATAAACCGACATGAAAGTTTTTATTTCGAGTACCTGTGAATTACCATTCTTTAAAACATGTATCTACCGTCTAATTTAAGTATGTCCTCCAACTCCTTTAGAGTGTCTGTTACGTTAGGTACCTAAATTTCTTTAAAATGTAACTAAGAGTTTCAAAACTTTAAATAAAACGTGGATAAAATCGTCAAAATATTACTTAAGTGATAAGTGCTTAGGTAAAGTGAAACCGTGGTCATTGCATAGTCGATTGATCTACAGCTTTTTGTTGATGGTTCAAATTTGATTCGTACTAACTTCAAAAGTATACTTATATGTATTTACAATTTTACCATTCAGATTTTCGATGAAGGAATATTTCACGAGGAATGTCTACAGGTATAATGTGTAAGTGTATCAGGACAAAAACATTCGAAAACCCTAATCAGGGGATACGAGATTTTTTTTTCTAAAAAGTTCCTATAACTCAAAATATTTTTAATATGTGCAGTAACCAGGAGCCTGATTGGACACTGCAAACTAAATGGGGAATGAGGGAGGACATAATGTGCAGATTCTGCCACGAAGCGGAGGAGATGCTGTCGCATATCCTCTGCGAGTGTGGACCCCTCATTCACAAACGAAGTATCCACCTGGGAGTCACATACACCCGGAAGAGATACAAAACATCACCGCCCAAAGAGTCTGGAACTTTTGGGTCTCAACGGGTATTTTCGGTGAACTGTAATAACACAAAGGGCCATCACAATAGATCAGCAATGGCCGAGGTGACACATAAATGGCCCCACAACACCCCCTATAATAAATGTGTAAGTCACTTAAAGATATGTGTAAATGTTCTCAATGAAAATTAAATTGGACCTAAAGAGCACTCAAACCCTCTCGTGATGAGAAGAGAACTGCCAAAGGGATGACCAGCGGGACGCCAATTGCCTAATACTACAGCCTATTTGCGTTGCACTGCTGGGCACAGGCCTCCTCTCACCACGAGAGGGTTCGGGCTATAGGCCCAGTGCGGATTGGGGACTTCACAGACAACTTTGAATTACTTTGCAGTGCGTGCAGGTTTCCTCACGATGTTTTCCTTCACCGAAAAGCACAGTGGTTAATTCAAATGGAATTTCGCATATAAGTAAACTTAGAGGTGCGAGCCGGAATCGAACCCCTAACCCTCTGCATGAGAGGCCAATTACCTAAAGACAATTAATTAAGGATTATGCCCAGATTTGGAAATCTTATCATAGAATTGGCCGTCGAAGAGGCCGGGAGGGAGGTATGCGTAAATGTATTTCCCCAGTAAAAAAAAGGCCCTCCAAGAGATTCGCTACACACCTCGTTGCTCCATCTCGTTGGAGGGCAACCGGTGCGCGGACGCCATCAAAGAACTTTCAGTCCCCAACCCTGTCTTGCGATCAATTCTTAGGTTACATCGGCATAAGCTGTACGTAAATACGGCTTCTAAAAATAAATACAATATGTACTACGCGTACTAACTCTAGTATTTATTCAACGACAACTCTCTTGCCTTTTCTAACCTTTAGTCTTAGGTCAGGTTCCATGTTCCGAGATAAAACACTCAACGATTTACTGGACACTACGAAACACCGTGTTGGAATGTCTTTAATATTTCGCCATTCCATGACATTTCATAGGGATGTCAACGGCAGGTAATAATTGTAGGTATCGATAGTGGGTACCTATTTGAATTTGGATTTCCCAAAATTCACTCGGGAACAGGAAAACATATTCATATTCATATTCATTTAATCCTTTGCAATCATGGTATTTATTAGATGTTACATTAGTTTCCAGTACATTCATGGACTCTACTAGCCATATACCGCGGAATACGGCTAGTTATCGATATAATGTATAAAACTGTTTCATTATTAACTGACTGGCTAACTGATTAACTGACTGATGACGAACACAAAGTCGAAACCACTGGTCGTATACAATTGAATTTGGCATGTAGGATTCTTGTGTAGTGTAGGGGAGCAATAAGAGGAACATTTTTTCCCATTATACCTACATATAAAATTTTCTCAAACATGCAATGAAATATTGATATTATGTTCTTCTTATTAGCCTGGGAAGTATCACGTTTCAGGCGCGGCTAGACAATTGGTCTATAATGAAATTTCATACAAACGTTGCAGGCCTAGGCCGGCAACTCACTATTTTTTAATTTCCATTTGATATATTTGTGACACAGCATCTTGGCATTCCGCCATTTAAAAAAATCTACAAGCAATATTTACTCTATGGTTCGCTACGACATTCTGCCAATACAGCTATTAAAAAAACATGAACCATATTTGCTACATAGGTATCGCAGTTTTATTTATGTAAAAAAGACAAAATATATTATATTATAAAATATTATTTTATTTATTTATTTCATGTTTGAGAAAAGCACTATACATACATACATCGGCGGGGAACGGAAGTTGTCGGCCTCGTAACTATCCGGCCTCACTTCGTTCGGCGGTATATAATACTCGGCCTGCAACATCCTCCTTCCCGGCCTCTGTAGTAATGTACTATTAACAAACAAATTAACGGACGATTCGATGCAGCTCAACCAAGTCTTATCTAAGGCTATAGCTGAATTAGTTATAGTATCGTCATATTACGAATTCTACACACAACACCCTGGCACAATACGTTCCAAACTTTTAGTTTATTTTCAACAAAACATCGACTATCCGGCCGTCGATAAGACGCGGCAGAACAAAAGCGTCGACGCGGATTTCGACGGAGGCTCGCGTAAATCACCGCCGTATTGTTGCCAGTACAGTACGGTTTATCGAAAAAATTGATCGCTATCGATAACTGCGAGTGTCGACGACACTATACAATGGTTTGTTATTTATTGTTTTACCAGTGAGAGCGGTAGCTTTCGAATAGTTACAAAGTTACCTAAACGTTGTTTTTGAGGCCTGAAGAAATACAAAAGTGACCTCGCTTATTGATTTTGGTTAGGTCTACTAAACAATATTACTAATATCATAAATTTGAAAATGTATCATTCATGACATAAGTAATGTTTAATAATAATAATCATTTATTTCAGACACAGGTCCATAGCGATGTTAGTAACAGAGTGATTTAAAACCTATGTTAGTAAAAAAAAGTTAAAACACAATAGAAAATAAATAAATAATGGGATCATGATTATGCTGTAGATTAGGGTGTCCCCTATTTTTCGAAGTTTTTATTTTACAACGCATACCCTCCTATTTTGTTCATTCGTGCCTAAAACACTAGAAAAACTTCATTTTCCATAATTTAAAGCAGCGAAACTCGTGCCGACTTGCTCGCAAAGAGACGCGTGCACGCCGTTCTTGTCAATAAATCTGGGTTTTCGGGTAATTAAATTGCATTGACACGTATTTTGAGAATGCTAGTCAAACTAGAAAGCAGAAAAGATAAGTAGGTATTTTATAGTACATTACAGACCTAGGGTGGCGAATTCGTAAATGTCCCAGATCGCAGGTTTCTGTGGCCACAACCGAAGGTGAGGGCCATAAATATGCGATCTGGGGCTTTACGAATTAACGCCCGTGGTTTGTCAAAAGTTTTACGTCTTGCCTTGGCCAAGAAGTGAGATTTTATCTTCGCGTAGCGGGCAGAAAATCCCACTTTACGGCCAAGGGTGATGTAATAATTATTTAGACAATAACTTCCACAGATCTTGAACCGTGGTGCATATAGCAAATTCATATTTTTCTTTTTAAATACGTTTAGTTTTACTATAAAAATAAAATTTCAGCTTTTCTTTCCCTTTTTGACCTTTCTTAAAGCGTATACATATAAAATTCAAAGATGTGTGTGAAGTCCCCAATCCGCACTGGGCCCGCGTGGGGACTAAGTATAGCCCAAACCCTCTCGTGAAGAGAGGAGGCCTGTGCCCAGCAGTGGGACGCATATAGGCTGTAGTAGTAGTAGTAGTAGTAGTAGTGCCACTGAAAATCATCGCCGACGCTTTCGAGCGCCACGGCATAATGCTGAGTGGCTCCCTATTAATTTGGCACTCCGACACAGAGGTATTTTTTCTTTTTTTTTTCTTTCATATTTCTATGTTTCTTTCTTTTTAGTTTTTAATTGTGTTATACATGTATCTCTGTGTCGTTTGTATGTCAAATAAATTTATTTCTTCTTCTTCTTCTTCTTCTAGTAGTATAAAAAACTTTATGAATCCATAATTATCTTATTTTGTCTAGATAGTAGATAAAATCTGCATTATACACTCAACAGCAATGAATTCGGGTCACTTTGTATGGAAAATGCTATAAGTACAAAGTGACCCGAATTCATTGCTGTTGAGTGTTTTTCTAAAAAAAAAAAAAAGAATGATAAGTAGGTAAGTATCGTACGGGCAAACGGTTGCGTTTGTAATATTACTTGTATCATTATTATTATGTACATACCTATCATTGACCTATAACATATGGACGAACAGTGCCTAACAGAATATGTCAAATATATGGATCAAACTGACATAAGAAAATACGTTCCAAGTTCCAATATGCAATAACGCCTCTTTATACTATGTGTCAAGATGAATATTTTATACAAAAGTAAACCTAACACTATAAGACTTAAGTGTCAAATTTACTGAGCGCCAAACGGGTGCCCGAGTTGTTCGGACACCCGTTTTGACGGGCCATTTTTCTCCGGCTGATTGTGAATCCTTACTTATAATAGATCAATGATACCTATGTTAATATAATTAAGAGAAATCTTCAATTCTTATATTAAATACAAAGCCTTCTTAAAAGAAAAATAACGAGATACTTATTGAATCTTCAAATCCGATTTAGGTACGTGTTTAAGAGCGTTATGCTCCACTCTTGATTGTTAAGAAAAGAAATGATATTAAATAAGTAAGTATGAGTAAATCACTATTTTGCTATAAATATTGGCTAAATTAGTCTGAAGCTATTTACAAATAAGGTCAGCTTATTTCGATCGATAGGTCCAGAAACATTTATTGCATAACTTGCATCATACTTATCTCAATCACGCTAAAATGGCTTAACCGAGGAAAAAATAAAGCTGTTTTTTATTTGAAAGCTGGTTGCATGCTAGAATTTTCAAAATAAGTTTTTCTATGTTATTTTTTTTCCTATATTTATTTTCACACGGGCAGTACTTTAGCAACTAAAAGTTTTAATTTCTCGCGTAAATTTTATATCTATACCTATGTAGGTCTGGTCGAGTGGCGCCCGCGAACCGGGAGACGAGCTGTCGGTAGGCCTCCAACAAAATGGAGCGACGACCTCGTGAAGGTCGCGGGAAACCGGTGGAAGCAAGTAGCACAGGACCGGTCTGAGTGGCGAGCCTTGGGGGAGGCCTATGTCCAGCAGTGGACGTCTTTCGGCTGAAATGATGATGATGATGATGATGATGTAGGTCTACATCATTTTTTTTACAGATTTCATACTCAGGCCTATCTATATTGAATTACATACACTCAGTAGCTGAGAATTCCCGGTGGTTGTATTAAATTTCCTCCACGTCACAATGATGGGACCGGGAACATCTAGGAAGTTACACGTTGCAAATGTAGAGGAATCTGACTGTTCGGAATTTATTTTGTCCACCACATTGGGATTAATAAATTTTTCATGAGTGGGAACTCATTCCTTAAATTACTACCACAAATGAATTAATTACTACAGGCTATGGGTGAAAAATGACAATGTGCTCGATTATTTTTTTATGGATAAAGGTGTTTCCTTGGTCCAAGTATGCAGCACTACTTCTTGAAAAAAAGTGTTGACACTATTTGACATTATTGATTTTTTCAAGCAATAGTTCTGCATACTTGGACCAAGGAAACACCTTTATTTCAATCGTCATAACACAAAATCAATATCTTTTTTTACGCGAAATCTACGGCACGGAAAATTCTGAGATTTTTTTCTCTTGATACGGAAGGTTATTCCTATCTTTGAAAAAAAAATCGAGCCCATTGTCATTTTTCACCCATAGCCAAATTGTGTGTCTATGAACCTTTTGTTGGAGTAAGTGCTTAAAACTAGATCTTAATGTAGTTAGAGTAGACATAGACATGCATTTAAGATTAATGTACTCTAGCATCTAAACTAGGCCGAGCCTGTGTCTTAGAGGCTAGATTCCTTCCAGTGACATTTTGTACATGGCTAGGAAGTGTTTGTATTGCACTAAGTAGTTGGACTTAATTGAAATGTTTTAAATTTAGTACTACTAATATAATATATATGTATGTAACTATGTATGTAAATGAAACATAAGAAAAATAATTATTTTAATCAGATTGGACGGTAGGTTAAGTATCTAAACGTAGACGAAAATTTAACAAAAAATGTTTAGTCGTATTGTTTATACGAATTGAATTCCTTCTAAAATCGTGTTTTACTATCAATAAAACTCATCAGTGTGAATGTCCGATAATCTGTTTGATCTCATGACAATCATACTCCTTTTTCAGCAAGTAAAAGTCGATTCACCCAAGAAATAGCTTATGAAATACCTGAAAATGTATCTGTCAAATTCAGTAGTGTATTTTATTGCAGACAATTCAGACAGACAGAAATGGCGATTTCTGAGTTTTATGTGTGGAGAATCTTAAAGGTTATTTTCAGCTTATGTGTAGATGATTCTGATGATGAAGTTTGATGATTGAACCTTCGTAAAATACTAAAATAAAATAATCACAACGACCCTCCAACTTTTGTGCCGCGTTGCCATAGTGCACGTCGCCATGTGAAAGCTTAGCAGACGGTCTCTAATCTAATTCCTTATAAGCTTTGATGCACTTAACGGGGATACTGGAGGCCTTTTCTCCACTATGTCGCTGTTACGTGTTATTATGAGTTGGACCTACTATAGTTTTATACATTGTAAGTTTTAACGATTGGTCAATATTTAATTTTCAGATAAATCTAAATATATAAAACTCAAAGGTGACTGACTGACTGACTGACTGATATAGTGATCGATCAACGCACAGCCCAAACCACTGGACGGATCGGGCTGAAATTTGGCATGCAGGTAGATGTTATGACGTAGGCATCCGCTAAGAAAGGATTTTGCAAAATTCCCACGGGAACGGGAAAAAAAGGGATTTTTACATTTTAATGTTTAGGCGCGTACGAAGTCGCGGGAAACATCGTAGAGATCTGAAGTTTGGCATGCAGGTTCCTTGGGGAGCGTAGGGGAGCACTAAGAAACGACTTCCCAAAATTCCCACGGGAACGGGAAAAAATGTTTTTTTCACATTTTAAGGCGCGTACGTAGTCGCGGGGATCATCGTAGAGAGCTGAAATGTAGCATGCAGATTCCTTGGGGAGCGTAGGGGAGCACTAAGAAAGGACTTCCCGAAATTCCCACGGGAACGGGAAAAAATGGGTTTATTACATTTTAAAACCCGTACGTAGTCGCGGGGATCATCGTAGAGAGATGAAATTTAGCATGCAGATTCCTTGGGTAGCGCAGGGGAGCACTATGAAAGGATTTCCCGATATTCCCACGGGAACGGGAAAAATGGGATTTTTACATTTTAATGCTTAGGCGCGTACGAAGTCGCGGGAAACAGCTATCTATCTATCTAAATATATAAAAGAAGAAACTGACTGACTGACTGACTGACTGATTGACTGACTGACTGACTGACATATCAACGCAGAGCCAAAACTACTGGTCGTAGAGAGCTGAAATTTGCCATGCAGGTTCCTTGGGGAGCGAAGGGGAGCACTAAGAAAGGACTTCCCGAAATTCCCATGGGAACGGGAAAAAATGTTTTTTTTTTTACATTTTAAGGCGCGTACGTAGTCGCGGGGATCATCGTAAAGAGCTGAAATTTGGCATGCAGGTTCCTTGGGGAGCGTAGGGAGCACTAAGAAAGGACTTCCCAAAATTCCTACGGGACCGGGAAAAAATGGGTTTATTACATTTTAAGGCGCGTACGTAGTCGCGGGGATCATCGTAGAGAGATGAAATTTGGCATGCAGGTTCCTTGGGGAGCGTAGGGGAGCACTAAGAAAGGATTTCCCGATATTCCCACGGGAACGGGAAAAATGGGATTTTTACATTTTAATGTTTAGGCGCGTACGAAGTCGCGGGACACAGCTATCTAACTATCTAAATATATAAATAAAAGAAGAAACTGACTGACTGACTGACTGACTGACACATCAATGCAGAGCCGAAACTACTGGTCGTAGAAAGCCAAAATTTGGCATGCAGGTTCCTTGGGGAGCGTAGAGGAGCACTCGCGGGGATCATCGTAGAGAGATGAAATTTGGCATGCAGGTTCCTTGGGGAGCGTACGGGAGCACTAAGAAAGGACTTCCCGATATTCCCACGGGAACGGGAAAAATTAAATTATAATCCTAGATTACAAACACTTTCAAGAAACACGTTATGCAGATTACCTACTGTTAGATTACCTGCCTATTGTCCAGTAAAAAGGAAATGATTGATGAGTTCCCTAAAACATTCTTTAAACCAGTCTGATATTACCTAAATAATGAATTTTGGCACTAAACTATTTATTCATAAGAGATTAATGAATCCGAGAAAAAAAAGGAAAAATCTATACATATAATAAATAATAATTCTGTAGAAGTCGCGGCTGGAAATTGAAAATTAAAAGAAACTATCAAGTCAAAGGGACTATATGAACGATACTGAACACAAAATAACGATTTTTAGAAAAAAATACTGTATGTATGTATGTCCGGATTTAACTCGAAAACTACTGGACGGATTGAAACAAAATTTGGTATGGGGGTAGTTTATAACACTGGTCAACATATAGGCTACTTTTTATCCCGAGGAAATGCATAGTACCCGCGGGAAGGCTATTAACAAATTCCACGCGGACGAAGTCGCGGGCAGAAGCTAGTCTAAATATATAAAACTCAAAGGTGACTGACTGACTGACTGACTGACTGATATAGTGATCTATCAACGCACAGCCCAAACCACTGGACGGATCGGGCTGAAATTTGGCATGCAGGTAGATGTTATGACGTAGGCATCCGCTAAGAAAGGATTTTGCAAAATTCCCACGGGAACGGGAAAAAACGGAATTTTTCATTTTAATATTTCTGCGCATACGAAGTTGCGGGGAAAAGCTAGTCCCTCATAAATAGACACAGACATAGACATACTACTACAGCCTATTTGCCTCCCACTGCTGGGCACAGGCCTCCTCTCATCACAAGAGAGTTTGGGCTATAGTCCCCACGGGCCCAGTGCAGATGAAGGAAAACATCGTGAGGAAACCTGCACGCATCTGCGAAGTCATCATCATCATCATCATCATTTCAGCCGAAAGACGTCCACTGCTGGACATAGGCCACTCAGACCGGTCCTGTGCTACTTGCTTCGACCGGTTTCCCGCGACCTTCACGAGGTCGTCGCTCCATCTTGTTGGAGGCCTACCGACAGCTCGAAGCGAAGTAATTAAAGATATGTGTGAAGTCCCCAATGCTGCATCGCTACAAAAAGTCGCCGTGGACGAGGGCCCTAAGCATGTTTTTTAGGTTTTTTTTCTCACACCATTAAGCGTTAACATATTTTGCTTGACTCTACATAATTTCCCTGTTTCTGTCCATACTTACCATCCTTAGACGGTCAACCTCACTCGACATAGGTACAGTCCGCCACATAAATATGCTCCAGAGATTTAACACCCGCCGTTAGAGATACGTATCGGGCTGAATCTATTGCCAATAGTATGTACGCCGCTGTTTGTCGATTCGTGTAATATATATGTGTGTGTGTGTGTGTGTGTGTAATGTACATGTGCTGGACAACATTCAAAATGACCTACACACGCCCTTAACGTCTTAAGAATAAGGTCGTGTGTAGGTCATTTTGAACACCTGGACAGCTTATCTACTTCTGCTGCTGACTGTACATACTAAAACAATATACTATGTCGTTTGATAATGAAATAATAGAAATTTGATTTTTAGAATTAAATAAAAAACGACACAATCAAGACGAATTTAATGACACCTCAGAAGGTTAATCCATCAAGCCGTTTAGGCTATAGAGCGTTCCAAGGAAATATACAGAAATATATTCATATACTGGAAATACATAACCCTCCTTCTGGAGGGTAAAAATAAACTTTTACCTCACATAAGTAACTGTTCCCACAACTGTCACCACTTCGTTGCTTTATTATGTTGGCAATTTAACTAATTTCTGGCCCCATTTCCATCGGATTTGTGCCACGTATGTGCCCCGTTAAACTTAAGTTTGGCAATTCTTCGGTCTATTTCGATTTCCTTAATCTACAAGACTTCGAATAAATGCTTGTAAAGCTTGTAAAACGTTATGTATCTTTAACATGCATATTAAAGTAAAATAGTGTTCTAACTTTCTACTAAACCATTTCCATCAAGACATGGGAATGGGATAGTCCAGGTCGGACGCTATTTATTGCAACAGACAACCGGCGAAGACTTCCCTTCGATATGCATTTACAGGGCATTTTATTGGTCAGCTATCCTATAGGTTTAACATCTAAAACAATAAACCTCATTCTTGTTCGTTTTCTACATGCTAAAGTACATGACATTTATTTAAGAGAACCCATTCGCGTTGGTACAGTAGATGACGTCATACACAATCCGGACATTCAAAAAGTCAATCTGTCCAAACTTTTTCAGGCACATTTTTTTCAGCAAACAAACTGGCCGCAAATAAAGCTCCAACCTGACAGAAAAGAAAAAAAAAACACCACACGTTATTAAAAGGAAACTATTTCAAAAATCGAAGCCAGTTTCCCGCGAAAAGCGCGTTCAAACCGAGAAATCTGGCCAGAACGTTTGCTCGATTTGAAATTGGAACCTATAAAGGCGCGAACTGGCCGGAAGTCGGACGGGGCTCCATCAGATCTGTATCAGGACAGGCGCCCGCGAGCGGATTCATTTCCGCTCTACACGGTTGCATTTTGAATTTTAGAATTCTATTCGTTCGAAGTGGGTTAGATGTGATTCTTTGATGGTGGCTGGATTGTGATCGTTAGTATGCGGATATTAGTTGGAACAATACTGAAGCTTTTGTAGAAAATTTGCGTGTACACACAAACTACTTGAAAGTGTTAGCTACTTCAAAATGTCTAATATACTTGCACAAATTGGTAAATTTATACAAGAAAAATAGCATAATTATTATGGCGGCAAAATATGTACACCAATGAAACTTTGTTTAGAACTTTATCCTGGCACTAGAAAAGATCTGCTGAGGCCTACTAAAGGGAAGGGATGGGCGGGGCATTTACATATTTTGGCACAAAATAATCAGAATCAGAGTAAAAAGGGAAAAGGTCAAAGGTCAAGGTGGGGGACTCAATTACCTAGAACCGTGCGCGCGCGCTTCAACATAGTCGAGAGTCTCAGGTAGTCGAATCACTAAACATTTCATCCCTTCAGCACCTGCTCTATAAGGTCTCTAACAAAATACTACTACAGCCTATTTGCGTCCTACTGCTGGGCACAGGCCTCCCCTCATCATGAGAGGGTTTGGGCTATAGTCCCCACGCGAGCCCAGTGCGGAATGGGGACTTCACACACATCTTTGAATTACTTCGCAGATGCGTGCAGGTTTCCTCACGATATTTTCCTTCACCGAAAAGCTCATGGAAAATTCAAATTGAATTTCGCACGTAAGTAAACTTAGAGGTGCGAGCCGGAATCGAACTCCCGACCCTCGGCAGGAGGAGCAGTAGGTCGAACCACTAGGCCACCACGGCTTTTTTGCTTTTTGCACGGCTAACAAAATAGGCTGAGTGTAATTAGCCCGTTTATAGAACGTACTTTTTTTTTTAAATAAAAAACATTCAAACTACGACAGACTGCGTTATTATATTAAGCGAGCCCTTTAACAAAAAAATAAAAAAGCCCTTTCACGGGTTCTAAACAAATATACAATTTCCACAAACGACTCCTGTCGAAGGAACGTACAGGTTTACACAACTTAGAAGGCGTGTGGATTAGGCAAAAATAGACTCTGCGTCAACGGCTTAAGTGCTTCGTCATGCGCCTTCTAAGTTGTGACGAGCCTGATCCTTACGCCGCATTTACGCTTAGTTTACGAGCGTAAACGTATTTACTCTCCCAATATTGATGCGTGTACGTGGGCTAAAGTTTTGATAACACATTCGTTTAAGATAAACAGGCTTGTGCCACAGAATATTTAATAGTACTACATACAGAATGGCCACGGAATCACCCGCCTGAATCTAGCCGGCGCGCAACTCGAGCCCAACTCGGCCATTCGTCATTTGTTTCATCCGGAGATGGAGAGTGATTCATTGGCTCGCGTAGTGGTACACACACATTTACAAGTGTACAGACGTCCTCGCACGCATTGCACTTCATTAGAATTGTGTTCAAAATCGTGCTTTTATAGGCCGTGTCCGCCGTGTGTAAGTAAATAGCTTGGCTCTTTGCGGGAATTATCATCGATAACATGCTTGATACGGCTACCAAGTACCTAGTTCGTCAATAATAATAATATAGCCTTTTATTCTGATCAACTAACTTACTGAATTAATATAACAAAATGTTTTTATGTAAACTTACAAATAAACTTATTCTAGTATTTGTTTTTTATTTATCTTTTGAAGATCTGTTTGCCAGTCGGCAAAGGCCTCCTCCAACCTTTTCCACTCTAATCTATCCAGAGCCACCCTGTTCCACATCACTCCTGCTACTTTCCTTATATCATCATCCCATCTTTTTTGCGGTCTGCCTCTCTTCCTTTTTCCTTCCCTGGGATACCATCTTGTCACTTTCTTACTCCATTTGTCAATACCTCTTATCGTGTGCCCTGCCCACCTCCATTTTAGTCTTCTAATTTTTAGTGTTACATCTATGGTTTTCGTTTTATTCCTGATGACACAGTTTTTTATCCGGTCTGCTTTTTTTTTACACTCATGTTATAGGTAGTTACATTTAGATCCATATCCGTACCTACTAATATTATAAATGCGAAAGTAACTCTGTTTGTTGGTTTGTCTGTTACCTCTTCACGCTTCAACCGCTTGACCGATCTGGATGAAATTTGGCATGGAAATAGTTGGAGTCCCGGGAAAGGACATAAGGCCTACTTTTTAACCCGGAAAAACGCATAGTTCCCGCGGGAACGCGATAACCGAATTCCGCGCGGGCGAAGTCGCAGGCAGAAGCTAGTGGAATAATAAGTTAATAATACAATTGTATCAAAATTGACCGCACAGTAATTTATAAAAAAATATAATAGTACATTACAGACCTAGGGTGGTGAATTCGTAAATGTCCCAGATCGCAGGTTTCTGTGGGATAAATATGCGATCTGGGGCTTTACGAATTATCGCCCGTGGTTTGTCAAAAGTTTTACGTCTTGCCTTGGCCAAGAAGTGAGATTTTCTCTCCGCGTAGCAGAAAATCCCACTTTACGGCCAAGGGTGATGTAAAAATAATTAAATTAATTTGGTTGGTACAATAGATGAGGTACATTAAAGAGGTAATTTAAAGAAGAACATAATTTATGAATTAAATGTTTATACTTATAAAACACAATATCCGATCGTTCGTCTTGTCGTCATTATAATCCAACACCACCACAACAATAACCTCTTTATTTACGTCCCACTGCCTCCTTTCAAGGCAGGCTCTAGCAGTGGGACGATTGAGATTGAGAAAGAAGAAAAAAATATCAGAACCGTGGAATAAAACGAATAATAGGACCTAAAAAACTTGCAATATTTTATTACTAAGGCAGGCTAAGCCGGGGAATCGCAAATCTCGGTTTTTGGAAGCGTGCCCGCGAGATTGTCTGGACCTATTATTTTTTATGGCACGCTAAGACCACAGATCTTTCTCTAAATCATATTAACTTAGTTCCAGTTTTGATGGAAAAATGCAATCTTAATTCTTATTCTATGGTATTACTTTCCTTCCCATTAGATATGTATCTGGAATGAGAAGCGTCGAATTGTTTCTTCTAATTCATTTGGAGATATCAAAATGAAGGATAAGTTAGAAATGTTTTATGACTATTTACTGATAAGTAGTTGATTAGCTTTTAAACCAGCTTAAAATAGAAAAGTAAAGCTGTTAAAAGTTCATTAGTAAGCTTATAATTATAAAATAGTCGTTCTTAAAACGAAACTTAAAAAATGTATTCGGAAGAGTAACAATTTAGTAGGTATACCTAGATAGATACCATTGCAAATCTTTTGGTTGTTATAGGAAAATATACAGCACGGAACCCTACATTGCGCTTGGCTCGACACGCACTTGGCTGGCTTTATGATCAGCTTTTGTGAGTTTTTATCTACATTTGGAGAATTACCTACGTTATCCTTTAAACACAGTTAATAATTTGTCACGAACGCAAACAAGCTCCTAAGTATAATCCTCCTTCCAACCAAATAGCCCTGAATAATTATAATATAAAGCGAGCTGTGTTTCAAGCATAATGATCATAAAAAAGATCCTAAACCGTTTTAATATGGTTCTATCCTTATTGATACCTGCACCGTTAGTATCCACAGTGTATTAAGCCATACAGTAGGTCGACGATGCGATCTTGACATAGCAATCGTGCGAGGGTGAGGGACTAGACAGGATAGATACTGAACTAGTGGCTCTGAGAACTGGTAAACCTTCCATTTTTGAATAGCAACCACAACCGTGTTTTTTTTACATTTTGAGCCCCTAGCTCCGCTATTTCAAAAAACTCGACATTAAAAATCCATACTTTCTAATGTAATGCGAAAGTAACACTATCTATCTGTGGCTCTAGTGAAAAGGGGTATAAGTCCATTTATGACAAAAATGGGTTTTATATACCAAAATTCTTAGAAAAAAATAACGCGTAAGTACGTCTTATCGAAATTTAGCTATCTTACTTAATAAAAAAGTTACAGTTGTGCAAAATGATATAACTAAGACAATTTGTCATGACATGTGGGGTATATGTCGACATTTATTCTTATCAACAATTAAATCATATCGTTCCATCGTGAAAAAAGATTTTAATCAAGTTACTTTTGTGATTTGCTTATCTTTTTTGTGTGTACGGAGTTATCTCTTTTTGTATCCCTAGAAAATGATTGGTGATCAAAGATTCACGTCTAGTTAAATCAGTTTACACCTATAAAAGTACATCATTTAAGGATCAAGTCGATATAAATCAATAGTCACAACAACATATTCATTATAATTAAGTGTAAAGAGATATAAGTCTATAAACTCCTTTTCGTACTCAACAAAAACAATGTGAAAAATGATATAAGTCAACATGAACTTATCCGTAGGTAATTAATATTAAGTGTAAAACGATATAAGTTTCGCCAACTGATGTGGGGGGCGCTGCGCGGGGGCACCGACGCCCCGCGCCCGCGGGCTGTCGTTCTCAGTCGCCTGGGCATAGTGGCGAGAATAAGGTGTGCGCGTGCACGGCAGAGGTCGACGATTTATACGGATGAGTTGTATCCCTTTTCACGTTTTTTTTTTAACAATGCGATGAAAAGTTCTATGCTAGTTAGATATAAAATAAGATAGATCATTTTACACGAAACTAGTTTCAACTGGTAACTGCTATACATTTAATGAAAATAATAGAATGTTGATCTACTAAGAAACATGGCACGTCGACTCTTATTTTTAAAATAATTATTTAATGGTATGAGATGAATATCAGTTTTTAGGGACTTTTGAGCTTTTTTCCAATTAAGAACAAAACGTTTTCTGTTTAGAATGAATGGGATATAATCATCGCTACTATCAGAGAAGTCTATAAAAAAGCATGGTAAAGAGTCTATTACTGTAGTAAGTATATCATAACAAATCAAAAACGATTGTCCGCAGCCGTTAAAAAATTGCTCACAGTTTTCTCCAATTCTTTTATGCTGTCTATTCCGTTTGATAAAGTTAAATCAAACATTTGTGGTTTTGGTAAATCTTTCGAGCAACAGGGCTTCGGACTATCTGCTATGACATTCTCGGGGATAAGTCGTGCCTCTGAAAGAAATGATGGATAATGAAATGATCAAACGGAATAGACAGCATAGAAGAATTGGAGCAAACTGTGAGCAATTTTTTAACAGATGCGGACGATTCCTTTTTTATTTGTTATGATATTTATGATATACTTTCTACAGTAATATACTCTTTGGCATGATTCTTTATAGACTTATCTGATAGTAGCGATGAATATATCCCAGAAACTGGTGACAGTTCTGAGTCAGACGGAAGAAACACGCGTCAAAGAAGTTCTAATAGACAGAATGTCGTTATCCCTGATTCAGAACCAGAATCGGCGGACTCGGAACCTGAAAATAATCAATCTTTTTGGGATAGAGATTTAACACCTGTTAAAGAAGGGCCTAAACGTAAGCCAAGGAAAAGTGAAAAGGAAAGAAGACAGGAACTAGAAGATAGAAAGAGAAGAAGAAATTTGGCGAATAATTCGTCCGTTTGCCAACTCGTATTATTTAAGACTGTCTGCAATCTAAAATAATACGAGTTGGCAAACGGACGAATTTTATTTGTATTTATTTTCCGTGTCTTTTTATTTTCTAATACAATCAGGTTGGCAATTTGTGCAACTTGTAGCCAAAAAACGGAAGGTTAGTGAAGGACTCGTTCCTGAATCTCTTAGAGGTGGCCAACCCAGTGCTGCAAAGATTAGCGACTAGAGACTTGAATCCGTACAACAGCATATTTTATCGTTTTCGGCCTTCGAAAGTCATTATTTAGGTCTAAGTCAAAAAATAAGTTTTTGGCCCCGCACCTGTGCTTGGCTGATATGTATAACGCATATAGAGAAGTCACTAAAAATTCAGTTTCATTAACTTTTTACAGCTGGGTTTTTAAAAGCCAAAAACTGTCTTTCAAAAAACCGTACCTTGACACTTGTATAAAGTGTGATACGCTAGACATGAAAATAAAAATCAGGTACTTTTCTGCGTTCTTATATTTTTGTTTTTTATCCTGAAATGTTTCAATATTCTTTAATAAACGACTTTTACTTCAGTGTCTTCCTTAAAATTACGATACAACTTGGAAATACAGTGACATAAATCGACTTAGTCCCGATACATATTTTGTGCAAATAGATATAAGTGTATATTTTTTTGATTACACCACAAATGTGTATGTCAAATATAAGATATTCGTTAGGAAAGCACAACTTACTAATATTACTTATTTAAAATATTGCTATAAAACGATATATTGATAAATGAATTATATTGGATATCTTTTTGCACTTTAGTAAAAACTCGTGAAAAGAGGTATAACTAAATTTATATCCTCAAAAAACATTTTTTGCAGTGGATATAAGTCAATTTTTTTAAAAACTTTAACATTTAAGTAATAAAGACCAATGTTATAAGAAAGAAGCTATTTTTTATACAAAAACTGCATTTAAAATTAATTTCTAACTGTATTAGTTAAGACGCATGAGGCTAAAGAATAATGAATAAATTTCGCCAACGATTTTTCCCCTCTCCTGTAAAACGGTGTTTTTAGAGTTAAACCCCTTTTCACTAGAGCCACAGCTATCTGTCTGTTACCTACTCACGCTTTATCCGCTGGACCGATTTAGACGAAATTTGTTAAGGAGATAGTCTGAGTTCTGGGCTACTTTTTATCCCGAAAAAACGCAAAGTTCCAGCGGGAACGCGATAATCGAATTAAACACAGGTAAAGTCTCGGGCGTCTGCCCAAGACTAGTGCTATCCAAATCTGCTAACCTGGTCACACAATTTATAAGAGAAATGCGACCTGTAGAGGAGAACAAACAGATATACGAAAGCATTTTTGGCCAAGTTGAAATGGAGACGCTTCGCTCGCTCTGCAAATAAGCACGGTGGTGTATACTGCTCAGGACCGCTCTTTCCCCGTGTCATCCCTCACCTCACGGCAGCATTTTCACGAGATCTAAGGCGTCGACCTACTGTAGGTTGTTCTTATACTGTGTTATATCTATCCATATGTTTTAGTGCACTAGCTCAGTGCTCATCCAGGTACGAAATGCGATTATGAGCCTTAATGCGCTTCTGAGAGCTTTAATATGATCTAAAATCGTGTGAAAACAGAACGGACATCGGGAACGTACACACTCATAGAAGCATTAGATATAGTCGCTTCATTGGATATTATAGGTAGAATTATTGTTCACAAGAAAAATATTTTCTTATACATAAGTCATCATCATCATTTCAGCCGAAAGACGTCCACTGCTGGACATAGGCCTCCCCCAAGGCTCGCCACTCAGACCGGTCCTGTGCTACTTGCTTCCACCGGTTTCCCGCGACCTTCACGAGGTCGTCGCTCCATCTTGTTGGAGGCCTACCGACAGCTCGTCTCCCGGTTCGCGGGCGCCACTGGAGAACTTTCCGGCCCCATCGGCCATCAGTCCTGCGAGCAATGTGCCCCGCCCACTGCCACTTAAGGCTCGCAATTCTTCGGGCTATGTGCACATAAGTGCAAAAATGTATTTTTTTAACACGCTTTTACTAGGTCGACCTGTATGTAAATATGTTATGGAATCTTGTAAGTTAAATTTGACCCACTTTCCGATTTTCGATTGAGCTAAAATTTTGCACAAATATGTAAATGCAATCCCACCAAAAACATTCTGTAAAAAACCGGCCAAGTGCGTGTCGGGCCACGCGCAAAGTATAGGGCTCCGAAGTTGACGATGCCCGATGTACCTTTGTAAGACTTATTAGCATCTAGCTAGCCTGTGGTAGGTATGACGTGCCTGCCCGACGCCCCTGCCGCTCGAGAAAAATCATCATCATAAGTTGGTCGACTATTACTCGTAAGTTTGTACAGCCTACTTAGCGGTGATGGTTTTCCTTTTAACTACGTTATATATGCCACAACCGTGATTTTTTTCTGCCATCCAAATACCACCATTTAGCTGGCAGGGGGGGGGGGGGGGGGCACACGTGACCCTTACAAAAAATAGCACTTTAAAGCTTAATATTTCACAAACGCATCACTTAATCAAAAAATGGTTTTAACAAACCCATTATATTTTTTTAAGACCTATTCAACGATATGCCGCACCATGGTGTACGCAAGAAAAAAAAATTACATCCCCACTTTACAAGTAGGGGAGGTACCCTATAAAAAAATATATTTCAAAATTTTATTGTACCACTTTGTCAGCGTAACTAATATGCATATTCATGCCAAATTACAGCTTTCTAGAACTAAGCATCTCCGAGCAATAGTGCGGACAGACGGACGGACGGACGGACGGACATGGCGAAACTATAAGGGTTCCTTGTGCACTTCGGAACCCTAAAAACTAGCCACGTCTCGATGGAGCTGCTTGTTCATCTCTAAAAAGTAATGAAATCTAGACAAAGTCGTGCCAAGTCTAAGGTTCCTTACTGCGATTTCTTTATTATTATAGTTAATGTTGTGTGACTTGGCCGTTTGTATCCGTTTGTATAAAGAATGTTCAACGGCCAAGTCACATTTATCCTAAAAGGGATAAGCTTACATTTGTACATTGTGTCTCTTTACTACCTGTAAACTGTATTTTCGTGTTTTATTTTGTACAATAAAGTGTTATTTACATATTTTCTTTTATCGGTTGTTTTCTTAATTTACACCGCCCATCATTGATTTCCTTTTCGCGTTCTCCACTTTCGTACGGTTGACTGGAAGATATCGCTGCTTAGCGATAAGTCCGCCTGTTGTTTACCTATTAACTGCGTATCCCTTCTGTATTTTGTGGTGTTCGATAACGAGTAGTATTGTTGTTGTTACTTTATAGTTATTTATAGTAAACTGTGAACAGTCTGTTATATATTTTAACTAGCTTTTCCCCGCAACTTCGTATGCGCAGAAATATTAAAAAGTAAAATCCCGATTTTTCCCGTTCCCGTGGGTATTTTGCAAAATCCTTTCTTAGCGGATGCCTACGTTATAACATCTACCTGCATGCCAAATTTCAGCCCGATCCGTCCAGTGGTTTGGGCTGTGCGTTGATAGATCACTATGTCAGTCAGTCAGTCAGTCAGTCACCTTTGAGTTTTATATATTTAGATCTTGGTTGAGTTTGAAATAAAGTGGACTGCAGTAGTGTTAAAGCTAGAGTTAAGTACAGTCAGCAGCAGAAGTAGATAAGCTGTCCAGGTGTTCAAAATGACCTACACACGCCCTTAACGTCTTAAGAATAAGGTAGTGTGTAGGTCATTTTGAACACCTGGACAGCTTATCTACTTCTGCTGCTGACTGTACTAGGTCATCTAAAGGATAATAAAACTCATTTCTAACGTGTAAACAAATTCAAATTCAATAATTTATTCAGCAAATTGGCCACAAAGGGGCACTTTTACACGTCAGAAAAAGAATTTACCAGCGCTTCCTAGACCCATTGCTTGAGAAGAAGCGCCGCAACAAACGTGCCTCTACGTGGACAATATGCTGTTTTTTTTTACGACTGACCAGCGATTTACCTCTATCTCACCTGATGGAAAGTGACGATGAGACCAAAGGTGTAGCTCACTGGGTCAGTAAATACCTATTCACTCTAGTTATGTACACGTCTAGATTGTAACTGTCTGGGAAAGGACGGAAGAGAGTTCCATTCCTGAGCAATCCGCAAAAGAAATGATGATGCAAAGCGTTTTGTTCGAATGAACGGAGTATCGACTACAAAAGAATGCAAACTCTCCCCCCATTTCAATGATTGAATTTAGTTTTTTTTTTATAATTTTGAAGTCTATTTCTAATGCAGTGTACTATCCATCATTAAAAAAAACTACTTACTTACTCTAAAATAAGTTATAAAAAGTATCTAAGAGATAATTTAAAATTCAAGTTGTAGCCCTTCTCCTTGGCTGCACGTTCAAAACCGATTTGTAACTGGCCGAAAAACAAAAATAAATAGAAGAGACCATAGACGCGTAACACTAACGTCAGCTCTATCGTACGTTTGAACTGACGCATTCCAAATTCAAACCGACGTGATCACGTGATGGTATCCCGCGCGTGCGCGGGACGTATCATTTTTTGTGTAATTTTTTTGTGTGTTCTTTTGGAGCTATGAGAACAGCGTGAATTTCTTTAGGTACCTAAAAATCAAAATGGGGTCTAAAACGATTGGTTTACACTGAATTTATTTAAGGCAATTAAGTTAATCTTCCCTTTACATACATATACCTAATTACCCAAGGCGTATGTAGTCACTTAGTTTAGTAGGGTACCAAAAACGTATCTACCCGAAATTTTGAAAAGTTTTTTAAAGTTGGAAAAAATTCTCAACTCCACAGAAATCATTATTTTAACCGACTTCATGTTTATTTCTAAATCTAAAATATACATAACAGTTTTTACTTCACGCGCTATTGCCAAAAGTAATCATCATCATCATCATCATTTCAGCCGATAGACGTCCACTGCTGGACATAGGCCTCCCCCAAGGCGCGCCACTCAGACAGGTCCTGTGCCACTCGCATCCACCGCGTTCCCGCGACCTTTACAAGGTCGTCACTCTATGTTGTTGGAGGCCTACCGACAGCTCGTCTACCGGTTCACGGACGCCACTCCAGGACTTTCTTGCCCCATCGGCCATCAGTCCTGCGAGCAATGTGCCCCGCCCACTGCCACTTAAGGTTCGTAATTCTTCGGGCTATGTCGATGACCCCAGTTCTACTGCGGATATCCTCATTTCTGAGTCTATCACGCAGAGAAACCCCAAGCATAGCCCTCTCCATTGCCCTCTGGGTGACCTTGAGCCTTCTTATGAGGCCCATCGTAAGCGCCCACGTCTCGGAACCATAAGTCATCACTGGCAACACACACTGGTCGAAGACTTTCGACTTAAGACACTGAAAAAGTAATATAGGTTCTATATTAAAATTTTGTTGCGGCGCTTCTTCTCAAGCCATTGGGTCTTGGAAGCGCTGGTAAATTCATTATATAAATAAATAAACTTCTGACGTTTTAAAGTGCCCTTATATGGCCAATTTGCTTAAGGAATGATTGAATTTGAATTTGAAAAGACATCGCTATGTTAGCATTAATAGCACAAACAACCCACCAATTTCCTGGCCCCACTCGAAGGCGTTAAGCCGAGCCACCTAACATAACCCGGATAAGATTAACACGATCACAGCAAGCCGTAGTTCAAATAACTTACCCGGGTTTGCCAGCTTGAACCAACTCCAAGCGGCGCAAATAGAGCGTCTGTTTGCAGACACTAGCATACTCAGAGTGAGTAGTTTCAAATGTCATCAAAATTTCCGAGTATAACTGGCGTAGATCGTATTTTTAGTCTTCGGGTTGGCAAAACATTCGTATGTACTTATCATTGATCTATTATTAAGTAAGAATTCACAATCAGCCGGAGAAAGATGGCCCGTGAAAACGGGTGCCCGAACAGTTCGAGCACCCGTTTGGCGCTCAGTATATTTGCCATTTAATTCTTATAGTGTTAGGTTTACTTTTGTGTAAAATATTTATCTTGAAACATAGTGTAAAGAGGCGTTATTAGCATATTGGAACGTATTTTCTAATGTCAGTTTGGTCCATATATTTTGACATATTCTGTTAGGCACTGTTCGTTCATATGTTATTAAAGGTCAATGGTACCCATGTATTTCTATCGTTTTCTGGCAGGTATATTACAAGCTACCTGTTTGATTTCCTACGCGGGTAGCTTGATATGTGTGAAATTTTCCATGATATCTCTTTATTTGACAGGGATGCCCTTTATTTTAATCATAACTTGAAACAATATCTGCAATTTTGCTGTGACAAAAGGAGCAGAAACTAACCACACGCAACAACACGCTCTAACACGTCCGCGCACGTTGCACGACGCAGCTTGTAGAACTAGTGATGCGTTTATTATCGATACTTTTGTGATCGACATTTTGTTTCCTAACAATATCGAGTATTATCGACAGTCATTCATTGAAGCTTCATTTATTAGAATTTTAAAAAATACTCCTTTTACTTAAGTCCATAAACAGGCTTTATCAGATTATAATAGTTATTCACTTATCATCAAGTGGTTTTGTATCGATTTGCATGAGAAAATCGACGCTGCGATAGAAACTATTCTAGTAATTATTTATACGAAACTGTGGCAGATCTAACCTTATTTGAATATTTTCTGTTATGGTTACTAAAACAGTCACAGGTATTCAAATCTTAGTCTGACAATTCAGTTTTCTTGCCACGAAACAAGCTCAATACACCTAAATAAAGTTACAAAAGCAAACATGTTCCAAGACAGTAAAATACTTTGTCAACATCAAGTTTTCATAGTTTTTCTCATAAACGTCAGCGCCAGTGCAGGTCCTAATTCAATGCATAAAACATATTCCAAAATGTATACCAATAATAAGTCTGTAGAAGAAGTCGCGTCTGAATCTTGAAAATTAAATTAAACTATCAAGTTGAGGGGACTAAATAAGCGACACTGAACACAAAACAATGATTTTTAGAAAAAAAATCTGTATGTATGTATGTCCGGATTTAACTCAAAAACTACTGGACGATTGCAACAAAATTTGTTATGAGGTAGTTTATAACACCGGTCAACATATAAGCTACTTTTTACCCCAGAAAAATTTAATATAATTTGTGAATTTGGATGTAACTGAGTTACCTAGTAAACTCCAAATTATTACTTACTTATCTGCTCTACTCGAGTATACGACAACACAGAATCTGAAAATTTTCTGATCAGTTAGCTTGAGGCCTAGCCACGATTAATTCAGTACTAATAGTTCAGTACAATGTAACAAAGTCTCTACTTTCGACACGTAGGTACATGACGTCCAAAAAGTACTTCAGCGTCGTACAGCGCTGCCTGTCTCCCCAAATGTCGCAAGGTGCTGCTCGTTTCATACATGGCTGTCGATGGTTGACAGGTTTATAATAAGAATAAGAATAAGAGAATTTATTTGTCAAGAATAAGATAATTTATTTGTAATAATTGTGTCTTCGAGTTATGTTTAAAACACGGAATTTGTATGCTTATTTTATTTACATTTTCTTTTTGTATAATCCTAATGCCAACAAGACTAACATTGAAGTTCAATCTGTAAGTGTTAATTCTGCTGTAGGTATAGCACGACACAACTTAGAAGGCGCGCGGATTAAGCCATAACAGACTCTGCGTCAACGGCTAAGTGCTTCGCCGCGCGCCTTCTAAGTTGTGTTCTGCTATAACAACCCGTAAGAATTTGTCATTTCAAAGGATTCAATGAGGAAGGATAAGGCCTGGCTTAGCTGCGCTATAATCACTTCATTTTTTTACGGCACTGCAATCAAAATTATTTGGGTAGGTCAGATATTAATTGGTCGCATCCTTTCAATCTTTAAGCACTAAATCCAACTAATCACCAAATTACTCCAAACTAAAACAGATCTACCTTCCAAATTCCATCTACCACGTACGGGCGAGTTTAAATTTCAAACTAACGATTCCAAGTCGTAACGAGTGGCAGTAAACTCCAAGTAATTTCCCCCGAGCCAGCATGCTGATGTGTTATGACGTTATAAAACCAACTTTCGATGAATGACGTCACTTTGAATTTTGAACGGTTGTTCGTGGCTTCATCGGGTTTGATAAAGCTTAAATTCGAGTATGTATGAGGGATGTGGATATTTTCGATAACTATGTTTGGAAATTCGTCGAAAGTAGACGAAAATTTATGTTGTATTTTTGTGTATGCTTATACTGAAATAAATTATCTTCTATTATATTCTATTCTAAAAGATCAGTTTGAATATTTTCTTTTGGAGTTGTTTTTCTTTATTTTTTGCCCCATACCTGTATCTAAATCTGAAAGTGACGCAAAACACTTAAACATGTTATTTCTATTTATTTGTACTCAAGTAGGAATGAAATCAATAATTTAAAGTTACATGTTTCTAGAAAGGATTAGTTAAAAGCTGCCACAAACATTGCACGAATTAAGCTAGCTTACTAATGAAGAAAATATGACCTCATTGGCCTCATCTTGGCACTAATAAACTCCACTGATTTAGCATTCAGCGTTGCTGTTTTATTACATATTTAAATTTAAATTTGGTAGGTACTTTTGTTGCGTAGTTCACAAATTAATCGATGATGTCCTCCATAAATAGTCCCTAGGTGCATATAGACATCGATAACTCCTAACGATTACATAGTAGGACAACACTATGACAGATTCGCGACACATTCCAAGAACGTAGCACATGTGCGGAATAAATTGCCCGAACACGGCATTATTTTGCATAAAATCATATCTGTTTTACTGTGAATCCTAAAACCAACCAGCTTTGGAGCCACAAATCGTCGTTTAACGCAAAAGTGAGATTATTTCAAGTCTGGTTTCTGTTTTTCATTTATTCTCCTTTAGACCTTTGGAACTTTTGCACACGAGTTGATTGATTGATAAACAACGAATGATATGCATATAGTTTGAGTGCCGGGGACGGACATGGGCTACTTTTTAATCCGGAGAAACGCACAGTTCTCACCGGATCGCTATAGGCGAATTCCACGCGGTGGACCTAGTTCTTTTGATAACCACAGTTTGCTAACACGTCAACAAAAACGGTATTTTTATCACATTTTTTATACGATTTACAATCATTTTTCGCCAAATCATTTAAACTGGTTATCTGTTTATTTACGCGCTCCCGAAACAGCCGAAACAAAGGGTAAACACGGACAATATTCAGTTTATTTAACGATATAACAGTCAGGGCAGCAAATTGAATTTAAATGAAGTTTCGGCCGATAGCTGCGGTATTTATTGCATTCGTTACAAGCCATGTCGAGAATGTTCACTTTTTGGAAGGGGAAATGATGAATTGTTTTTCGTGAAAATGCTAAAGTTATTCTGTGTCAGTGGCGTGCACGAATTTTACATCGGGTGTGAAAAACCGTCAAAAGCCAAATAAGTATTATAATCTAAACGGTTATAAAATCCAATACTAAATGTGTTAGACGCACGGTAATTGTCGTTACCTTGTGCAATAATTATGAACACGGTGTCTCATGTAGGTAAAGAATTTTGAAATCTCATTTTTATACTGGCATCTTCCTATGCTATGTGTTTGTTATATTTATTTGAATGTAGGTATTCATATTTTTTTGTGAATATATTTAAATCTATGTGCCTCTTTATATAAGTAAGTATGTGAACTTTTTCAATGTATATTTTGTGTATTTCTTAACCGGCTTTTTTGCACCGCCACAACAATTTCTGTTTTGCCCAAAGGTTTATACATACATACCACGCCTTTTTCCCATAGGGGTAGGCAGAGACCACTTCCTTCCATTTGCTACGACTCTTGCATACTTCTCTCGCTTCTTCAACTGTCATCCCGTTCAGCATACATGTCCGTCGGTTTAGAGTAGGTACTTTTGTCCTGGCCTTTAAATCAGATTATTCTGAATTTGATCCAATAAAATTCGCCTCGGTCTTCCTCTTAACACAACTTCGTTCACACTAGCCACATAAACACTTTTTGTCAGTCTTATCTCATTCAACCTTTCCATAAATGACCAATCCAATACAGCATACCTTTTTCTGTTTGTCACAACATCCCAAAGGTTTAACTGGTAGAAAATGCCTTATGGCATTAAGTTCGCCTTTTGTATTTTTTTTACTAATGTGCAATAAAGTTTACCTAAATAAATAAATAAATACACAGGACAAGAAATTTAAAATAATTAGTAAGTACCTAATAAGGGCATTTCTTTTTTCGATATTATATAACCGAACTTATTTAGAATAAATAAAGAATAAAGAATAAAGAACATTTATTGTCACACACAAAAACAAGCAAATCACCAAAAAAAAATAAAAAAACAAACAAACAATATTCACGTGTGACAAAGGAACGGGCTCAGCGTGTGCTGCGAGTGCGAGCGGGTACTCACATCTGCGCAGCGCTGGTTTTCAGCCCGCCCCTTTTTCCACAAATACCACTTACACAGTGTATATATTTACGGTATATGTACCTACAAAGCATGTACAAAGCACCATGTAGAAGTTAACCAGGTGTCAACAAAATACGGTGTAGGTGTACCTATGTAAATAGTATCAATGTATTTAGAAGTAAATAGAAAGGCAGCCGTCTCAAAATAGAGGCACTTCGTCTTATAACTCTTATAAAGAACCCGAGCATGTCAGCAAAATGCACTGTCAATCCGAACGTCAATATAGTCAACATATGATGTCGGGGTTGCAGACGAGCGATTCTTTTTACCCGGCTGCGCCAGAAGGAGGGTTATGTTTTTCAAGTGTATTATGTTGGTATCTTGGGCACCCCTTGAAGCTTATACAGCTTGATTGATTTTAGCGTTACATTCCTCTTGATTGTTAGAGTCACTATAATGATAACTATATCAAATATTTGTGTGCAGTCGGGTTATTTTTTACTTACTACTACTACAGCCTATTGGCCTCCTCTCATCACCAGAGGGTTTTGGGCTATAGTTCCCACGCGGGCCCAGTGCAGATTGGGGACTTCACACACATCTTTTAATTACTTCGCAGATACGTGCAGATTTCCTCACGATGTTTTCCTTCACCAAAAAACACAGTGATTAATTCAAATTGAATTTCGCACATAAGTAAACTTAGAGGTGCGAGCCGGAATCGAACCCCCGACCCTCCGCATGAGAGGCGGTAGGTCGAACCACTAGGCCACCACGGCTTCTCATTTTTTATTTAGTTAAGAGTTATTAATATAGCTAAACGTAACCCGCATACATCCCATTTTTTCCCGTTCCCGGAGAGAGTTCGGGAAATCTTCTCTTAGTGCTCCCTAATGGAACCTAATTACATGCCTAGTTTTAGCTTTCTGCAACCAGTAGTTTCGGCTCTGCGTTGTCTGCGAGTCACTGAGTCAAAGTCAAACCTTAGCCTTGCTATATTTTTATTAAGTACTAGCTTCTGCCCGTGACTTCGCCCGCGTGGAATTCGGTTATTCCTCGGGACCTCAACTATCTCCATGACAAATTTCATCTCAATCGGTCCAGCGGTTGAAGCGTGAAGAGGTAACATACAGACAGACAGACAGAGTTACTTTCGCATTTATAATATTAACTAGCTTTTCCCCGCAACTTCGTATGCGCCGAAATATTAAATGTAAAATCCCGTTTTTTTCCCGTTCCCGTGGGAATTTCGCAAAATCCTTTCTTAGCGGATGCCTACGTCATAACATCTACCTGCATGCCAAATTTCAGCCCAATCCGTTCAGTGGTTTGGGCTGTGCGTTAATAGATCACTATATCAGTCAGTCAGTCAGTCAGTCACCTTTGAGTTTTATATATTTAGATATGGATATCAACGTTTTTAATACCGCTCGTCTACAGCCAAATCATACTCGTGCATAAGTGAGCACCTACGTCAAATGGAGACTAGGTAAAATATTCATAGTGGTGAAAATGGAAAGGAAGGTAGTCGACGCCTTACGGAACTTGGCCCATAATAGTATATTTACGTTTATTAATACAGTTGCGAAAAAATAAGAAAAACAAAGAGTAAGGAATTAGAAACGTTTATATTATTAATTTTGTAATTGCAATAGAACTGAAAAATAATAAAGTTCTACAAAAAATAAAAATAAACCCCTAATAAAAAAATCTTCTATCTTTATTTATTTATTTTTTATTTACATAATAGTTAATGGCACAATTTGTACAATTATTGAGTTTTTGCTGGTAAATTAAGTGTTTGGCTGACTGAATTATTAATCTCACATGTCTGGAAAGATTGAGTCACTGGGAAAAGAGAAAAGCACTAGTTCGCAAAAACCAACTTTGCGCACGCTAAACAGCTACGTAAAGTAGCACTTTTTGAGCAACTGTATTAAAAAATATATTTGAAAACGAAGGTTATTGTCGTAATGTAAATTGAAGTTATAATTCAAGTATCATTCATTACTACTACTACTACTACAGCCTATTTGCGTCCCACTGCTGGGCACAGGCCTCCTCTCACCACGAGAGGGTTTGGGCTATAGTCCCCACGCGGGCCCAGTGCGGATTGGGGACTTCACACACATCTTTGAATTACTTCGCAGATGCGTGCAGGTTTCCTCACGATGTTTTCCTTCACCGAAAAGCTCAGTGGTTAATTCAAATTGAATTTCGCACATAAGTAAACTTAGAGGTGCGAGCCAGAATCGAACCCCCGACCCTCTGCATGGGAGGCGGTAGGTCGAACCACTAGGCCACCACGGCATCATTCATTATGTTATATCATATTTATAACTTAGTCGTTAGTCAACTTTTTAAAAAATTACAGTACCTACCTGAATAATATGAATTTACGCACATTTAATTTTTATGAAAGTACTCTCAAGGTACCTAAAAGGTCAGTACGAGTTTGTAAGCTTTCATTTTGAAAAAAAAAATTTTTTTCATTGATATTTTTGTATCCTTTTATATCTGTTACGTTTAATGGTACATTATTGCAGAGGCCGCCAAGTAGCGCATTGCCGGACGAGTCTAATGCTTTTCTCAAACAGCGAGGAAATACGTAAGGTCAGTCGGGGCAAGTGCGCCAGGATGGGGTAAGTTCGCCTAACATAAATATATCGAAACCTATAAATACTTATTACTCAACTAGTAGTTGGCTGTTTACAAGGCATAGGGGCGAAATAAATTTAGGCGCACTTACCCCACATCAGTATTTACTACTTCCATGATCGTGGATGATTTGGCCATGGAAGTTGTACTTATTACCTCCATGGATTTGTCAGTTTCTCTACAGATGTGTCTCAAATAGCAAGCGAATTATAAAAAAACACACACGACAATAATGTTTTTGCTGGCCAAGGCCGGCAATGGACAGCCTCGCGTCTTCTTTTTTTGTAAGTAACACGAACATTTCCGAGCATGTTTGAGAAAAAATAGTTGTTGATTATACTTTACAACTGATTTTAAGAGGAACAAGACATGACCCGTCATTTAAAGTAAATACTTTTAATTTCATGAAAAATATACCTATGTATTTACTAACGGAATACGGTGGATGCGTGTGGCACAAGACCGGTCTGAGTGGCGCGCCTTGGGGGAGCCCTAAGGTCCAGCAGTGGACGACTTTCCCCTGTCATGACGTTGGATGACACTAATGTTAAGACGTAGAGAATTTAATGTGTTTTAAATAAGAAACGGAGATGGGCGGGGCACTTGGCAAGACGTGGTCGAAGTCAGTTACGGAATGGTGACCGAGATTGGGTCGCCGATCAGCAGGCAGACCATCAGCTCGCTGGTCGAACGACATCTGGTAGTTGGCAGGGAAGCGGTGGATGAGGCTGGCTCAGGACAGGGTAGAATGGCGTAAGAGGCTTTTACTCAGCGGCAGTAGGTGTAGGCTGATATGATGAAATAAAAATTATTATTCGTATGATGAAATATAAATTATTATCTGGTCACTCTAGCTTCAAATCCTACGATACACATACAGTCATTCATACCTATTTACCATCACATCTAACCTACACTCACACGGACACCCACACGTACACACTCATACTGGGTCCTCTGAAAACCAGCGTCGGAACGTCTAGGCGTTTTTCGACCAAAGCTGAGAGGATTCCTTTTTCAAAATTTTCCGTATGTTAAGTAATTAAGAATAAGGTAAAATTTGTAATTAGTTTTATACTACACCTACTCGGAAAGTCAATTCAAACTAACCCATTAATTGGGGAGAAAGTTGCTCATTAATCCTCCTTCAAAATCTGGTTAATAATGTTGTATGCAAATCCATTATTACACACTTTACCCATGTAGTAATATTGTATGAAAATCCATTATTCCACAGTTATGTTTTTTTTTTAATTCCAAAACGATCCATGGATGCGTGTAAGTTAATACTTTTTTTTATTTGACACTGCCGACTTTACACAAGCTATATAGACGTTCTAAACGAATGTACCTACATCAAAAAAGTTTTTCGGAACAAAACTCGAAAATGCGATAACGTTATCGTTCAATGGTTTGAAGAAACATATGCATTGATTAATTATACTAAATATGATTTTATATTTCGGGTTGCACGCAAGAAATTTTGTAATGATCTGTCTCGTCACTGGCTGTAAAGACGCGGCGCGCCCAAATTAAAAAAAAAGGTTGGCGCGGTTTTCACTTTAAAAAAAAGAATATCGCGCGCCTTTCGTTTCATTGTAATAACTATGAATTTGCTTTTGTGTTTGAAATGTATTCAACAAATGAGGAAAGTAGCGATGGTAGTATTATTGGAACGCCACCTGAAATATTAATTCATGCTCAATAAGCAATTAACAATCTTCTACCGGAAAAATCAAAAAATAAATACATGAAGCAGTATGAAGAATTTATGCAGTGGAAGACTGAAAAGCAAGCTTCTTCTTTGTCGGAAAATGTTCTTCTAGCCTATTTTAGTGAAAAGTCTTCAAAATATAAGCCTGTGGGCTATATATTCAATGCTGAGAAGTACATTGTTATCCAGAGATAATATTGATATAAAGAAATACTCAAAATTAGCAGCATTTCTGAAAAAGAAGTCTAGCGGGTTTCGCAGTAAGAAATCCAAAGTGCTAACGGCAGATGAAATCAATTCTTTTTTGCAAAACGCTCCAGATGATACTTATTTATCCTATATATAGGTATATCTAAATTTTTGTACGAGATTTTGTTGTTTTTTTTTCCTCGTAAGAGTAGTATAAAGTATTATATATCCCTCGAGGGTAAGTATTGATTACTCAACTCGTGTTGTTTAAGGCCCTCCGCTTCGCGTCGGGCCTCAAATGGCCACTCGTTGAGTAATCAATGCCTTACTCCTCTTGGTGAATAAATAACTATTAAGATGACATATGTGGAATTTTGAAATAAATAATTCTCATTCTCATTCTCATTTTCATTCATTCTCATATATGTAGGGCAGAAATATTTTTCCAGGTACGAAGTAAAACGTGAAAGTAAATATGAAATTCAAGCGTCCATTTGCAAACTTACTATATTTACACGTCGAAATGCTCCGTATAAAGCCTTGGAAACTAGAAACGAATTTACTTCTAATATATTGAGTTTACCTCAACACCGCAGTTCCTTCGTCACATGCCATTTCAAACCCAACCATATTAGTACCTACACGTTAGGGTTTATTTTCACTAGGAGAAAATATGCTAGCTCACCGCAAGACCTAGCAAAAAGGCTGGTTGCAACTTGAGACTCATTTTTAAGGGCTTAAGGTTCATTTTCCTTTTTTATGTTTTGTGAAGGATGAAAATACGTCTCAAAGAGAGCCTGAATCCGGATAAAAATCTCCTTTCGTCTCAGGTATTTGGAATTCCTGAAATAAATCCGGACAGTTTGTGAATGGAATTTTCAAATTAGCTAGCTGATTTAAATATGTTACGGGGTTTGCGCTCGTGACACAATGCCTTTTTAACAAGAAAATGATGATTTTATAAGTTTTTATGTGTCTCTGTGTGACACTCCGCAACGATGAACGGAATATGTTTTAGGTTGATAGGTGAGTTAATTGAGAATGTTCTTAGCTATAGCCGTGGTGGCCTAGTGGTTTGACCTACCGCCTCTCATGCAGAGGGTCGCGGGTTCAAATCCGGCTCGCACCTCTGAAATTATTTATGTGCGAAATTCAATTTGAATTAACCACTGTGCTTTTCGGTGAAGGAAAACATCGTGAGGAAACCTGCACGCATCTGCGAAGTAATTCAAGGTTGTGTGTGAAGTCCCCAATCCGCACTGGGCCCGCGTGGGGACTATAGCCCAACCCTCTCGTGATAAGAGGAGGCCTGTGCCCAGCAGAGGGCCGTAAATAGGCTGTTGTAGTAGTTCTTAGCTATGTATGAAGAAAATCCGTTCAAAAAACGGAAAGTACTCAGGAAATGTTTGTTTGGCGACATGTTTGGCTATTTTATACATGATGTATTTCATTATTTATTGACATTTTGAGACTGTCGACATCTATGGAATTAATATTTATTTGACAATGGAGGCCATCTCCATAATTTTTATATATATATTTTTTTTCTGGACCCTTGGAGACTATACATCTCTAAGATCTTAGATTTAAGTTTAAGTTAGGGACTATACATCCCTTCAATGTAATTTTAGTACGTACCTATATGTATATTTTATACATGTAATGTAAATTTTGAAAAAAGGCCTTCTGCTTGAGTTTGTTGCGGCGCTTCTTCTCAAGCAATGGGTCTAGGAAGCGCTGGTAAATTCTTTTTCTGACGTGTAAAAGTGCCGCTATGTGGCCAATTCGCTGAATAAATGATTGAATTGAATTGAATTGACATGTCGGGTTGTGCACATGACTTTTGTCAATTCAGTCTCGTTTTTGTATCAGAAGTTGTCATTTTATCGATTCCAGTTTAATAGAACGGCTCGATTACGACAACCGGCCTAAACAGAGCCGACAGCCACTCTCGCTGCATCTCGCTGCTTGTCGCGCCGGTGCACGAGTATTTTGTCCGTGGCTTATAGAAACGAAGAACTGCCGTTTTCAAACTTGCCGGTTGAACATGCCGTTTCTAGAATTTTCATACAAACGTATTTTCTAAGTCCCCAATCCGCACTGGGCCCTAATCAGGACTATTGCCCAAACCTTCTCGTGATGAGAGAAGGCCTGTGCCCAACAGTGGGACGCAAATAGGCTGTAGTAGTAGTAGTAGTAGTAGTATTTGCGCTATTATTTACAAACTCGCTTCCTCGTAAAATTCGGTTATATTATGTTTATGCGTTTTTCCGGGATAAAAAGTACTTAAACTTTTTATCCTTTCCCGGGAGTCCATACTACCTTTATACCTAATTTATTCTAAATTGGTCCCGCGGTGTAACCGTGAATAGGTACGTAACAGACATACAGACAGAGTTACTTTAGCAATTATAAGATTAGGTACCTATGGATGGTATTCGGATCACGGTTTCAAGTTTTACGTATGTTAAATTTTCAACCCTCGTGGATGTGTAAAAGTTAAAGAGCGTGTTTCATTCCCAATATTTGAAGCCAAGACTCATGATTGTAGGTAGTCCTATAAATGTATGTGGTTTAAATATTTCAGTACAGTTAACGAGTGAGAATCAGTCTCGATTTTAATGCGAAAGGTTAACTTTGCACGTTAATAAGTTATTTCCCCGGAAAGCTAATTGGTGTTTTCATTGTGTTATTTACGTACGCCTGTGCGTTAATTTAATATTTCGTACTTGTCTTTTAATCAAATTGCCTAAATTTAACAATACCGTTTTGTTTATTAAAATAAACCTTCAAGCAGTCTTTGATTGTAAATAACAGGCACGAGCTTCGCAATTTTAACATGAAAATTAATGAAACTCAAATCAAAGAAGATGTCTCGAATGAATCAATCATAATATTCATAATACATTCGTGTTTGAATATATTTATATAAAATATACAGTGCTAAAATTTACAATTATTACCCACTAGCTTTTCCCCGCAACATCGTATGGGCAGAAATATTAAAATGAAAAATCCTGTTTTTTTTCGTTCCCGTGGGAATTTCGGGAAATCCTCTCTTAGTGCTCCCCTACGTTCTCTAAGGAACCTGCATGCCAAATTTCAGCTCTCTACGACCAGTAGTTTCGGCTCTGCGTTGATCGATCAGTCAGTCAGTCAGTCAGTCAGTCAGTTTCTTGTTTTATATATATATAGATTATTACTAGCTTCTGCCCTGACTTACTCAGCGCAGAATTCTGATATATCACTATTGGAAAAAACTTAAACGTGACATGCTGCAACAAGACGAAGAACTTTAAACTGAAATACATTGTAGTCTTCGACAACTTTTGCGCATGTCCGATAAGCTATCGTGTAGTAACTCAAGAGAGAGGCGTGTCATGAGTTTTTTTTTTCTATAGTTTGGCCATTTTGCATTAAAAGGGTTTTTAGCTAAAATCGGGTAAGTAGATACTTCGGAATTTAACCTTTTCAACACCATATCAAATACAAAGGCCGTCACTCACACGCCGAGGGTGGCTGATATCGCGAATATGGATCTTATACTACTACTACTACTACAGCCTATTTACGTCCCACTGCTGGGCACAGGCCTCCTCTCATCACGAGAGGGCTGGGCTATAGTCCCCACGCGGGCCCAGTGCGGATTGGGGACTTCACACACATCTTTGAATTACTTCGCAGATGCGTGCAGGTTTCCTCACGATGTTTTCCTACACCGAAAAGCACAGTGGTTAATTCAAATTGAATTTCGCACATAAGAAAACTTAGAGGTGCGAGCCGGAATCGAACCCCCGACCCTCTGCATGAGAGGCGGTAGGTCGAACCACTAGGCCACCACGGCTTCGGATCTTATACGCATACATATAATTAACCTTCTTGTCCGCTTTACGTACATACGCCATGACGCATAAATGTTATATAGGTCGTTGCGGCATTGAACCTGCGATGCCGATTTATATGCGTTATTGGCATGGAAAAGGTTAAAAAATGTTGGGAAGTAACGTGTAACTAAATAGGAATGACACGTCATATAACGGATCAAAATTAATAATTATAGCTATGGATTAACCTTTCATGCAGAAGACCAACTTGTATCTTTAAAATAATAGACCTTCTTACTTATTTATAGGCTGTTGTGGTGGGAGGACTAGATAACATCTACAGTAGATGTTCTTTAAAAAAACTTCACTGCAGCGAACGATTGGCTAGAAATGCCAGGTTATTTACACCGAGCAGTCTCGAGATAAAGTCAGCATTTTAATAACACAAGCAATTTATTGAATGGAATTATGAATTGGGCGTGATTTCTACGGGCTAGCCGAGGATTTATTGCTCCGAGGTTTCTAATGGATTGTACTCTTGTTGAACCTGAGACGGAGGTATTTATTTTTAAAAATATTTTACCTCGGGTTTTTGTGCCGCACTTCTTAGCAAATGGTTTCGAAGCGCTAGTTAATTCATAAAAAAAACAGATATCGACAATTTGCTAGAGAAGGTCTTTATTCTCAAATTGGCATTTTGATTTGTAAAGAGTCACGCCACTTTTTAAAATATACTTAGGTACCACTTAATGACATCTTTAATTTATTGGAAATTAATTAAAATAATTGCGCTAGGAGACTGATTATTAATTTTCTACGGAATTATTATTAATAATATAATAGTTATGGATGTAAGTACATGAACAACTTGGTTCAGACAGGACAAAAATAATATAACTAGAAAGAAATCCAAACTAATATTATAAAAGCAAAAGTAACTCTGATTGTCTGTCTGTTCACGTTTCAACCGCTATACCGATTTAGATGAAATTCGGGAAAGCACATATGTGACTTTTTATCCGTAAAAAACGCATAGTTCCCGCGGGAACGCGATAACCGAATTCCACACCGGGCGAAATCGCGAACGGAAACCAGTGTAATTATAAATTCGTGATTTCATCATTAAAATCTTTAAACCATCCAAATTTGGTCATACTGTTTGATACATGATTAATTCTACGGTAAATCATAACTATCTTATCGATTTAACGGGCTTGATCCCACTACGAATTAAGGTGTCAACATTTTATTAATAGTTCTATATAATTAAACTGTCTCGAATAAAGACGTTAGTTTCATTGTAGGGTGCCCATAAATTGTTACGTAGGAGTGATTTGTGGCACGAAATGACGGGTTGCGTCTGCGCATGGAAAAAAATGTGGCTACCGTTTGTATGGAGATTGTAGTGTAGGTGTTGGAAGTGAGGCTGTTTTTGTCTTGGCCGGTAAAAGGTGGGTTGCTTATTTCGTAACGATATGCGTCTGATTTTTTAAAACATTATCGTCATCAATTGCTGATGTGGCTCTTAAAACTGCCAAGCTCAAATGGGACTGGGCTGGCCACGTCTGGCGGATGCATCCGGAACGGTGGGCCAAAAAAGCCATAGAGTGGGTTCCACGAGATGGCTGCCGGGGCAAAGGCAGACCCAAAAGGAGATGGCGGGACAACTTGGACGCATTTGACCCAGATTGGCGGGAGCTTGCACAGAATAGAGGAGAGTGGCGAAAAATAGGGGAGGCCTTTGCCCAAAAGTGGGATCGCCTCACCTTGCCCCCTCTAAGAAGTACCTAGGTACCTAACTATACTATTTAAAGTGACACAATGCGTACCTCATGGTACATTCAATTTGAATTTACACAACACACACTTAAAAGAAAAAAGGAGCAACACAGTCATGTCGTGTCATGAATAAAATATGTTTTTCTTTCTTTCAATAATGTAATTTAAAACCCTATTATTCATTTCAAACTACGTTTACGAGTACCTATCAAAGTGTTACTTTAATAAAAAAATACGAATAAGTAACATTGTATTTTACGACAATCCCGTTGCATTTAACGTTCATTTGAATCTCCTGAGATTAACATTCTTGCTTTATTTCGCTAAAATGCAATAAAATTATAAATTTCACCGTAAACTTGGACTTTATTGCATAAAACATAAGACAGTTGTTACTGACCTTTATGTAGCTTTGCTTGTAAATTAAAATTTAATGATCACTCAAAACATCAGAAACCAAATTAAAAACTGTATAAAGAACAAATTAAAATCTGTATTCCGAGTTATTATCTTGTTTTTATGGGAATAACATATTTTAAACTGATCTTTTCCCGCGACTTCGTCTGCATGTCATTTCATACTAAACGTCAACCTCATCCCTTAACCCCTTTTCATCCCATTAAAGGTTGATAAGGTATATCTACCTTAGGATTTTTTTCAGGTTATATTAGCTAACGATTCTTTGAATTAAGTACCTATTAATTACTGTTTCCACGCAAAATAGCGTCGAGTTGCGGAAAATCAGCCCGCGCACACCTACCTATTATACCCTATTGCTGTTTGGTATCAATAAGCCACCAGGCTTAATATTTATTTACCTCTCTAGCAGAGGGTCGGTGGTTCGAATCCGGCTCGCACCTCTTCAGAGGGTTTATCCCGAAAGTTGGCAACGTCGCATATAGCTGTCAAATGATTCGCTGTTTTTATTAATTACTCAATATAACTGAATTAAAAAAGTAGTTATCATTGGTTGGATGACGCGTCTCGTTTTATATTTGTTGGTAAGCCATTCACATGATAAGATTACATTAAAATGCATGGAAAATGCGATGGAAAGTTTTCAAAAGATAGTACTTCCACGATACTAAAAATTTCGTGTTCCTATGATATTTTTTGCAATCCATACTTAATGTTTTATTCAACCATAGAGCGATAATTCATATTTTCAGAAATTTCGAAATATTTGACAGCTATTTGCGACATTGCCAACTTTCGGAGTAAACCCTCTTAAGTTTACTTAAATATTTGATAACAGGTTTGGCTCAGTTGGTAGTAACCCTGTCCGCTGTTCCGACTGTTGCGGGTTCGAATCCCGCAATTTTTTTATGTTTTTCTCTATAAGTATTTATATCGTTGTCTAGCACCCATAGTTTGAGTACAAGCTTTGCTTAGTTTGGGGCTAGGTCAATTTGTGTGATATGTCCCAAAATATTTATTTATTTATTTATATATGCGAAATTCGATTTGAATTTACCACTGCACTTTGTGAGTTCGGCGAGGAAACCTGCACGCATGATGTGCGTGGTGTCCCCGATCTGCACTGGGCCCGCCTGGCGACTATTGCAGAAACCGCAGACACAAAATACACAAAGAGCTTCATAAACACATAAAAAAAAGTGTGACGTAATGGTCCCAAATGTGATTGAAAATATAATGAAAAATAGAGATGCAAAGCCTTAGGTTGTTGAGGATAACAAAGATGATGACGATGACCTTGTCATGAAATATTTTATGATAGGATTTCAAAGACGCATAAAGTATCTTGTGCCAATCCCTCATAGCGTCGGACAAAGATAAGAAAAATATCAATTAGCCTACAATTAGGAAAAACTTTACACATTTATAACCCTACAAACGAAATTTAACAACGCCCATAAAACAAGATTGTTCCAAATTAATTATTCCAAACATAAATCAGTAGTGCGTAATTATTACAAATAATTTTACTCCAGCTCATTTGCATTTAAAAATTACGACCTGGTTTTAGTTACGGTCTTATCTTTGGAATCTAAATGCCAATGACCTTAAACGGTTACTGGTAAATGTTTTATTTCTTCATTAATTGGTAGTAAATCTCGGAAAGTATGCATTACTGCATCGTTTTCGGCACCTGTTTCCAATTCTTATTTACCTTTACCAGCATGATTTTCTAATCCACTATACATATGTTTGAGGAAAACTCTGAATAAAATTAACACAATCATAATGATCAATAGCATACACTTATCGTATGCGCAGAAATATTAAAATGAAAAATGCCGTTTTTTCCGTTGCCGTGGGATTTTGGGAAATCCTCTCTTAGTGCTCCCCTACGATTCCTAAGGAACCTGCATGCCAAGTTTCAGCTCTCTACGACCAGTAGTTTCGGCTCTGCGCTGATCGATCAGTCAGTTAGTCAGTTTCTTGTTTTATATAGATTAATCACTTAGTTTTTAATTAGGTATTAATGTTCATTCCTTCAGTTTATTTTCTTCATAAAACGAACTGTTTAGCCACAAAAATAACGTCCCATTAAGAAAACCAATAAAGTTTATATTACTTTTGTCTGTTAAATCAAGTATAGAAATCTGGTTTTGGCAATGACCCACCTTTTATGGGCCATTCGATACGTCTCCTGATTTATTTGTTTCTCTTCAACTACAATTTTCGAAATGTACTTGACTTCGTTAAGTAAGAAGTAATGGATATGGCAATAATTGGAAATGTGCACTGGAAGTTCATTGTTGGCTATCATGTCTTTATTGTTTCAACAAAACCCTATTCACTCTTTTTTTGATCCCCGAGTTAAAGTGTAAAGGAAACACCACCTGAAAATTTCTGAAAAATAAATATCTCTGACTGACATGTTTTCGTCTCGGTTTAGTACGAAAATTGTTTTTTTTTACAAATAATCATTTGAGCTCAATCAAAACATAAGAAACAATTTATTACCGGCGACAAACCTTTACAGGCTCTTTTTTACCGTATCCACCATTTCAGCCAAAAGACGTCCACTGCTGGACATAGGCCTCCCCCAAGGCTCGCCACTCAGACCGCTCCTGTGCTACTTGCTTCCACCGGTTTCCCGCGACCTTCACGAGGTCGTCGCTCCATCTTGTTGGAGGCCTACCGACAGCTCGTCTCCCGGTTCGCGGGCGCCACCAAAACCACCCAACCGTATCCAAAACTCCCGAATCTCCGAACTATGAGAGTCATCCACTAAAACTTGTTTGTCTATAAAACTCGGCCACTAATTGCCCTCGTGAAATATTGGTCTCATCTCCACTTTATAACCCGTTTATTAGCGCTTCGATCGATCCCTATAAAATACACTTCAAATGAATGCCGGCTTTATTTCTTTTTGTAAGTTACTCCATTGATTACTTGAAGATTTGTTTGGGAATTAGAAAGGACATTATTAAGCAAATTTTTAGTCATTAATTTATAATGGCTAGGTTTATGAATGATAAAGGCTCTACTACTACTACTACAGCCTATTTGCACCCCACTGCTGGGCCCAAGCCTTTTCTCATCACGAGACGGTTTAGGCTATAGACCCCACGCGGGCCCAGTGCGGATGATACCTCGAATTATTCAAAATTAAGATAAATAATGCAAAAAAAATATTACGGGATTTCTTTTTAATTTTTTTTTATAGATAAAATATCTTCAAGTTTCATCCCAACTAGTTAGTGCACTTTATACATGGGCATGATTATTTTCAGTCATCCAAAAACAATGGTTTAGCTAGCAGGCGGTGGGGAAACTTTTATCTAATAAAAATTAGCTCTGAAAAGCTTAATATTTGACTAATGGATCCCTAAATCGAAAAACGGTTTCTAAAAACCCACAATATTTTTTAAGGCCCTATCCAATGGCGCCCGCCCCACATCATGGGGTACGTGGAAAAATAAATAACATCCTGACTTTAGGTATGACAATAAAAAAAAAATGTTTGTCATGACATTCATGACCAAACTGCGTTAGTCATGAATTTTTACATTGCCCCAGATCAGGGCCACGCAAAGATTTATTCGCCCGGGGCCTCGCAAGCGCAAAGGCCGCCTCTGGATAAAGGATTACAAATCAGTTGTGCAAACAGAGAATCAACCTAATACGATGTTCATGTCATCTGTATTAATGAGATAATTTGATTTTAACTCAAATTTAGTTACCTTGAACTGAAAATTATAATTCTAAAAGGTATTCCAGTTCTAAGTCAAGCCACATCAACAACAGCCCAACCTAAATCCTGGCATAAATAATGCATCGTCCTATCCACCTCACTTAATATTTAACGATCAACGCAGATCCCTATTCCGGCAATTATGTCCTTCTCATATTTTCCAATTAAGTACAATATCCCCGTCCGTTAATCCCCGAATAATCGTAGATTTCGGGGTGATATGCGGAAACAAAATTATCACGTACGTGTTCCCTCGGACGGGCGGTGGCACAAGGGTCGCTTTTGGGTAGTTACCCTTTTTCCTTTTAAGTTGCAAAAAAGCAGGAAAACCTGCCTTGTTATATCTTTCCTTTTTTGTAATAAAACTTTTTTCATTTAAACTTGTGTTTAGAAGGCTATTTTTAGGATTGGCCTTCATTTACTTATGTCATCGGCAAAATCAGATTCCACAGCCTATGTAACTGGAATAAAATGTGCGGCTCTACCATATACGGCCAGAAAGTTTTTGAGTGGCATCCGCGAACCGGCAGATGAGCTGTCGGTAAGCATCCAAAAAGATTGAGCGACAAACTAGGAAGGTTGTGGGAACGTGGTGTCTGCGAGTGGCACAAAACCGGTCTGAGTTGAGGGAGGCTATCCAGCAGTAAACGGCTGAAATGATGATGATACATACGTGTTTATCCAGAATCGCTAAAATCTTTTAGCTTGAAGGCAAAACATTAATGATGACAAATTGGCCTTTGAAAACGTTTCGCTAATCTATTTGCGGATTAAAAACGGTTGTTAAATCTTGTTATTGTTTTGGAATAGCGACCCTTTTTATTTAAATCCCTTTTTGGTCGGAATCTCGTTTAAATTGTCGGGTCAAAGTTGAAATGTGTTTCGAAATTTTGAAAGCGTTTTATTATCTCTGTCTGATGATAAAACGCTTTCCAAATCTATACTTTTGTTATACTAAAGACACTACAAAAGCTTGAATAAGTGTCACATAGCTTAATGTTTCGTATTATAACACAGTACCTATGCGACTGAGAAAGCTAAAACAGAGTTTGGCCATAAATATGTGACTCTATTACATCGTTTTTACACATCTTTAAAATCTCAACTTACTATAGGTAGGTACTCTCTTTGTGGATGGAGATATATCTTTGGTAGATGTCTTTAAAATGACTTTTGTTAATGGTACCTATCTAATCATCTGGTCCTAATCTAAATATATAAAACTCAAAGGTGACTGACTGACTGACTGACTGATATAGTGATCTATCAACGCACAGCCCAAACCACTGGACGGATCGGGCTGAAATTTGGCATGCAGGTAGATGTTATAACGTAGGCATCCGCTAAGAAAGGATTTTGCAAAGTTCCCACGGGAACGGGAAAAAAAGGGATTTTTACATTTTAATGTTTAGGCGCGTACGAAGTCGCGGGGAAAAGCTAGTGTTTCTATAAAAACTGTGTAGTTCGAATGCAGCAGCAGTGTGTCATTGTGGAAAAGCAGTTAGTCTTCAATAATAATTATGCCAATGGTAGGTAAAAATACTTGCTGGTTATTATTTCCCTTATATGGAACCCAAAAACATTACCTAGGTAACAAGATCAAGCATGATATTTACACCCTTTGTGTGGGCCATTTATTTGGCGCATGGAAATATTTTTCATTTTTCGATTATTAATCCCGTTCGGCACCATTTTCCGGTGGTTAACAAAGAAAATTCCGAGCTCGTAGTTAATTAAAATGGTATACGGGGTGCGGTGGCAGTTTTAGCGGGACTTACCTACTGACTACAAGTGCGACGGTGTAACTTCGATCCCAAAATGCACACATCAATATCATCGTAAAAGCCGAAAGATGTCCAGGGACTGTAGTCGAAACGGTGCTCACATAGGAATATGGAGCGTCTGCCAACCCAACTATCAAAATGTCGCGGCGTAGGAACCAACCTTTAAGAAACTATAGATTTAAAGCTCAATTTGAGCGCCGTGAGGTTTCGACGTTTCCTATAGGATCCTTATTATGGAGTGTGGAATGTGTCTTGGTAAGGGGCGCAATCTTATATGGCGAATAAGTTAAAAACGTGTCCAGCGGATTTGGTAAGTAAGCAACAAAACAAAACGCACTCTCCTCACAACCGTTTTCGCTGCGTTTTCGCCTCAGCAGCGCCATCTGAAGGCGCTACTGCAGACTATCCACCTAGGTGGCTTGACACTTGTGGCGACCGCAGCGCCTCCAACCTACCCGATTTGGTGTCCACATTTGGAACTATAAAGATTGCGCTCCTTTACATCAACCCTCCATAATCCCTAATGAAATCCCTATGCGTCAGGAACTTCTTGTTTGATGTGCGAGTTACAATACAATACAATATAATTTAGCTTTTGGAGCTACTTACTTTTTAAGCTAGAGTAGTTTTCTATCCAGAGTTTTATTAATTTTTTTCTGTTACAATTTTGTCGACTGTCATGAAGCCCCACCTCATAAATGCTGACCGTATCAGAAACGCCCGCATGTGCTGTATTGAATTTCATAACTGCATTTTCATCACATTCATTTTTGTTTGATATTCTATTCTTTGCAATCTTTTGACATGTTTTTGTTGTTTGAATATTTGAATGGCTTGCGAAAAGAATGAAGTATTGTTTAGGTACTTTTATTTTAGAATTATGTTGCAGAACAAAATACTATTAGTATAATACTGATAGAAATTTGTTTATAATCTCATAGTAAGTAGTTACACTACAATCGATCGTTAATTTAAGGCTGACAAAAGTGAAAATAATATTATCAACAGTGTACTTACTGGAAATGGCAATCGCTGTTTTTGTGTGCAGATTATTTTAGTTTACCTAACACTGAACTAGGTATACCGGGGAAAAGAAACATCGTGAGTTCACGAGGACGACTGGACAATGCCGTAATGCTGGGTATCAGCGAATAATTCAAAGTTACTTTGTGTCCGGAAGAGTCCCCGGTACCTGGCTGCTAAGGTCTATTAACGCATTCACTGCCACCGACGCATATATGCGTTTTGCTGACCTTCCCGCAGTGCCTCGAACGCACATGTGCGTTGTAATGTTCCGTTAATGACAAATGTGGCACCTGGCGAAAGTTAGAAAAACAGAAGTGGCAGTGAATGCGTTAATGCTTTGCCTTACGAAATTAAATCGTTGTCCTACACACGATTCCTGGTAGCACTAAAAAAGTACCTAATAAATAAATGTCCATATAATCTTAGTAAATTTTATAGTAACGAATGATTATTTTCTATTATTATTTCTATATTCCTTTTGTCATTTGAGATCGATATTTTGGTCTATTTAATTTATATAAATAAGTATCTCTTTTATACCGTATTAAGTACGTTGCTACACCCATCGCGTAACATTGTATTGATACCAATCTACTGACATGCAATGTACCATCTCTCATTTATAAACATACAATTTATGGCAAATAAATAAAATGAAATGGTAATTCGTATTGACCTCGTTTTATCCCTTGCGATCGGAAACCTGCTCTCAGTAGGAAGAAGTAATTTGCTTTAGTCCTCAGCATCATGTCAAGCGAAAGACGTCCGTTGCTGGATATAAGGATCCCTCAAGGCTCGCCGTACAGACCGGATTTTGTAGTTCAAGCATTTACCTGATTTTTCCCACTGTCACCAGGTCGTCGCTCCATCTTGTTCCATCAAATCTATAGGTATGAGCTGTGTGCTGTACGCATGATCGTAATAGATAAGTATAAATTTTCCCATTTTTAAAGCATATCTAATTTAAAAGAGTTAAATACTAAATAGATACCAATTTATCCTCACAATAGACAGAAGACTATTAGAGCTTAGTTTATCGGAAACTCTACCGTAAAACAACCGGGCAATAGAACGGTTATTGCTATAAATAAATACCTATCCACGTACGGTATTAAATTATTGCGGCGGTATCGTAAACCTACAACGTTCCACTGCGATACAATATTTATTTTTATTAAGTCAACGCACGCACTTTCCGTAGGAAACGTAGCGGTTTATTGGCAGTCCTAAATGCTCTTTTCTAACCTTTATTTGCATGTAATTTCTTAAAGAATTAATAAATTACATCCGTCCTAATTTCTCTTTTCTAACCATTAATTAGATTTATTAATTCTTTAAGAAATAAGTACTAGAAAAAAAGAAGAAAACAAACTCATAGAAGTACATGTGTATCAAAATCACGTTTTCATTTTTTTTTCGCAACCGCAAAATCGTCATTAAAAGAAGTGAAAAAGGGTGGAAGTTTAGTTATCATCAAAACTCTTCCATTACTGACAGATGACAAGGCTCAGGTGAAACTACTACTACTACTACAGAAGCAAGAAGAAGCAAGAAGAAGTAATTCAAAGATGTGTGTGAAGTCCCCAATTCGCCCTGGGCCCAAGTGGGGACTATAGCCCAAACCCTCTCATGATGAGGGGAGGCCTGTGCCCAGCAGTGGGACGCAAATAGGCTGTAGTAGTAGTAGTATCATCGTTGTCAAAATGAGTAACTATGTTTTCTTTTCTCTCTCTTTTGTATAAACGTTTAAAAGTTGTATCCTTTGTTACAGGATTCTTACCTCCGAGCCACTCCCAGCATCGTCTTTATGGTTGCTGTCAGGTTGTATGACGGGGGCGTCGACCAAAAACCCGTGGTTGACCAGCTGACCCGCAGACCACTGGGACTGCTCGTCGTCTGTCACATTTATTAACACATTTTTAGTACAAGGTAGGTAAGTAGTAAAATTATTTTAAGGGTCAATAAATTTATGTATAATAATAAATAGATAATAATAAACGAACGCGTCAATTTTACCGCTCAATTCATACTTTCCCAAAACAGTGCGTGCGTTATAAGTATTTTTTCGTGCCCCACGTCTGCGGTCGTAACAGGAACTAATTGCTTTCGGAAACGCTTTATGCGATCATATTTCATGAAAAATGATTTATCCTTGGCTTCTTTGTCCCATTTTCGTATGTTATGGGATAGCTTGATTGCGGACTGGGATTATTTCGCAATTGATCCAATTGCCAGTTAGCATTTCAAAATGGGAGGTCCTGTGTGATATGGCCATCAAAATCAAATTTGTATCACTTTATTGGAACGTTTATCTGCCATTTCCAAATTTATATTATAGAATATTACCTACTATTAAAAATTCTATGTCATTAGGCATATGCTTACCTACATTTGAAAGCTTCATTTTGTGGTTGAGATCGTAAAGATTTTTTCCAGCACCAAATCCTAGGTCGACCTGTATGTGAAATATCATACTGCCTTCTATAGACTAACTAGCGACAGTGTGAGAACTTCTCTGAATATGATACGATTACCTCGCTAGCAGAGACACATGACAGAAGAATGAGCTCAATCAAGATGCATAATGACACGATAGTCGTAGACTCAAGTAAAATTTTACTTATATATTGATGTACCCCATATTTATTATTTTTTCATCACACTTGCTCGAAAACGGTGTCATTGCAGGCAGGCATAGCGGTTTCTAAGGCCCAGATTATGACCACGGGCTTTAGAGATTTCTTATGAGCCCACGGGCCGTAATGTATTTGTTTTCAATTGTTTTCTTCGAAATAATACAAATTAAAAAGTAAAACTTCTTAGATGGCGGCACCATTGTTAGAGGCCAGTACGAATTGAATATTCGCGATGCCGATTAACCTACAGGCACAAGTTCGCAGATTATCCTAGTGAGTATTTCCTGTATTTTCTTGGCAAGTGTGATGAAAAACATTGTGTGTATCACGGGCGGTATAGGAATTGCAATCTCGAGCCCTTTTAAAGCTACAATTCCTTGCTTACCGCCCTTAATACACAATGTACTATTACTGTCTAGTTTCATCTAGTCTAGATTCATCTCTTGCACCAAATAGGGTTAGTGCCGTTTACCTCGTTTCAGGCTTTATTTCATAGGACAGTTCATAGGAGGCAAGTCCTTCTACGCTCTTCTCTTCTATGTCCGTGCTAAGCACTGGTTAATCCCGCGGCTATCATCGGCCGCACGCTGCGTGAAACAGCTTGGCGGCGAGCCATCTCCATTATCTTGTAACTGGTTTGGTGTCGCTCGTACTGCGGTGGCTTAAAAAAAGCTGGCAGATTTGAGGCTTCATTTGAACCTGAACTGGCGTCAACGTTTCTAGTTAATTTATTCAGATGGATAATCCAAGCGATCTTGATAACAACATGAGTGCATTAAAGTTTTTGAGCTTGATTTTGTTATGGAACGATGTTTTTAGAACCACTGTCAATGTCATTTTAGTGATGGTTCTTGTAATAGGAACAAGTCGTTGTCCACTACTGTCCAATTGTAAGAGACCAAAAAGTAATGGACATTTTAAATCAAAATTTCCCTTTAATTTCAAACAAAATGGAAATTTACAATTTTATTTTAACATCATCAATCAATCGATCAAAACATGTGAATCGACACGAAACGAGGCAAGAACAAAAGCAAATAAAAAAAAACTCTTTTTTTGATTATACGGATAATGTTCTGTAATTTCAGATTGCTAACTTATTTATTTTAGTACCCACTTGATAACAATAAATCCTTGAAAAGAATAGCTATGATGTTTGTCTGTAAACCATTAAAAGTGAACGTCGGTGAAGTCGAGATAGACAAGACGGATTGCGTCCGTCGAGGTCAGTACAGGGAACGCCACTCGGCGGCAGGAAGCGAGGAAATGGAGCCTCAGGACGCGTTGTTGGGTTTGTTTGCAGTTTTTAAATACATTGGCAAAATGAGGGTGGATGGAGGTATAGAGCAATTCCTGATAGAGGTGAACTATTTAAATGTATTAACAATTAACTTGAAAGGCTATCTAGTTAACGAATAAATGGCGTTAACATAAAATAAATGATTATCCTCAATTAGTATTTAAACTGGAAACAGTGACAGATTTCTCATGATATGACACCTACTCTATTTACGTTTAAAATACATGAAAATCAGGTGACTGAAATCGGCATAGGACTAAATTCATGTGGCTCGACGAAATGTGCAAAAGTACCGAAATTCTTGTTTAAAATTGTCACCACATAGATATCATTCTGAACACAAAAATGAACAAAACAGAGCAGACTCTAAATCATTCCCGTACACTCTCGTATTTATACCGAAAAGAGAATAATCAAATAAAACATACATAACAGAGCATCCCATCCGCACATGGCGAAATCCTTTTCCGTGACACAGGGCGGCCATATTTTATTTTTCCGGCAAGCCATTAAGCACATCTTGAAGGTAGGCGCAACTCCTTCGGACCATAAATATACGGAACTCGCGTTTAATGGAAATAAAGATACAATTTGGTTTTTATGGAAGTGTCTTAGCAGATGTGGTTTATGGTTGCTCTGGAGTTAAATGTCCGTTTGATTTTAATGTTCTATGAAATATGCGAAACGTACTTGACCGCCTGCTGTACCTATGCTATATGCTTACTTTTTGTGTAATTTATTATTTTTATTACTGTACCGTTCCTTGAATGTATGGTGTTCAATAATAGATATTTATGATACAAGTGCGGACAGTAGGTAATTCCTGAATTACCTATTCGCACGAGTGTCATACAACGTTTTACAATGCATCATGCGAGGAAACACATAAAATATATATGTAAGAAGAAAAGGTTTTATTTATCAAGGCGTTAACAATTTTAAAACACCCAAAAAAATTTAAATGAACATACAACTTTGTAATTTTATTGTTCAGATCACTTTATTTTCGACGCTATAGACATTTTACTTTCCCGTACACTACAGCGTGAAACAAATAAGATAAAAATATTTTTTTATATATATTAGGCATCACGTTTGGTCGCCACTCAAGGCAAACGGGGGGCTATTTTTTTATACCTGTGGGAACTATAGCCAGGGCCCTACTAAGTTGACAAAGGCTTGTGTAGCAGTGGGACGTTGATTAGCTCAATAATACTCAATTTTTGGCCCCACGTTTGGTCGCCACTTAAGGTAAATGGGGGGACAATTTTTTATACCCTTTGGTAACTACAGCCCGGACCCTAACGAACTTAGAGAGACTTATTATGTACAGCTGTGGGACGTTGATAAGCTCAAAACCACCTAATTTTTGGCCCCATGTGAACCATTTACTGACCTTCGGTGGCGCCCAACCACCGAAGGTCAGTAAATAGTGCCCAGTGTTTATAGTTTTTTTAATAATCATTTTCTATATATATACTAGGCATATTATAATATAATTACTTTTAAAAGTCCAAAACAAAACGGTTTATAGGTATTCTTCTTTTTGCTGCTGTGAATTTTCTCATAATTATATTTACGACTGTTCAGCATCCAGAATCCAATTTTCACCACTTACTCACATCCAGCGCTTATTTTTAAAGCCGCTAGAAAAAGCTCGGGCAGGCACTAAGCTACCGGAAGCTGCGGGGAAATGGCGGCGTGTTTCCGGTTAACTCCTGCTAAAGCTTTCAGGTAGGTATGTGGAAAATTCCATTTCCGGCTGTTAAGTCTCCTTTATGAGATTATAGGTCAACTGTATCGAATATGTACTAGGTTAAATATCGAACATGTAAGGGTCAGCAGACACACCAATGAGGGACCTAGTTCTGCGTTTCTTTTTATTATGTTTATGGTTATGTTTTTGGATTTAAGTCCCAATGCTAATTGGGGCGACTTCAGACACATACCTACTACTACTAATACTACTACAGCCTATTTGCGTCCCACTGCTGGGTACAGGCCTCCCCTCATCATGAGAGGGAGACACATACCTACTACTACTACTACTACTACAGCGTGCAGGTATCCTCACGAATTAGATTCAGTAATTATCATATTTCGGCAAAATATTTCACTATTTGACTACAAAGAGGACACGTGGTGATTTTTTGAGTGCCTGTACGAATCAGAAGGGCCTTTAAAGTGATTTGCATAAGGATGAAAGTAATCTTGATTAAGTTAGCCGAGTTCAATGCCCCTAAAATCCTCTCATATTTTACAAGAAACAAAAACCGGCCAAGGGTGAGTTAGAATCGCTGAGGAAAAATTCATTAGTAGCATTAGTATGTATAAAATAAAATAAAGTTTTTTTAATGAAAATTTTCACTCCTTTGTTCAAAAGTGATTTTCAGCCTTCTTATGGCAGTGGGCGGGGCACATTGCTCGCAGGACTGATGGCCGATGGGGCCGGAAAGTTCTCGAGTGGCGCCCGCGAACCGGGAGACGAGCTGTCTCGGTAGGCCTCCAACAAGATGGAGCGACGACCTCGTGAAGGTCACGGGAAACCGGTGGAAGCAAGTAGCACAGGACCGGTCTGAGTGGCGAGCCTTGGGGGAGGCCTATGTCCAGCAGTGGACGTCTTTTGGCTGAAATGATGATGATGATGATGTTCAAAAGTAAGACGAGACACGCACTTTTTATTACTTTGGAAGCGAAGTTAACTCCATATCATTTACAAATCCCTATTCAATGACTAAGCTACCTCTTATTATTTATTCATCCCTCTGATACATGTATGGAGTGCCAGCAGTTATATGGCTGTGACATACGATGGACGGACGGGCAGACAGACGGACATGAGAAAATTATAAGGATTCCGTTTTTGCCACTTGGCTACGTTACCCTAAAAAACATTTCTCAGTGCTAATTGAATGGGCTGATCTGCAAGACAAGAAATTAGTAAAGATTTCTTTTAAGTAAAGGAATTAATAAAAACGTGAAGAATAGCCAGACTTATAATATAAAAAAAAAAGATTTAAGAGGGTTGTTTTTGTATTGGTCTAAGTAAATTGTTCATCTTGTGAACAATTTACTTAGACCAATTTGTGTTTAGCTTCCTAACGCTGAAAATTTATTACTTACAACCGCTTAAAGTAAATAAATATCAACAAAACTATTGATTTAATGATAAAAGGACATCCAAAGTGTAACGAAACGGGTAATTAAAAAAGGAGATTTGGTGAAACCCAGAAAATAGGCATTCAATCTTAGTTGTTGGTAACGTATTCGCTATCTTATTTTTCCTCCTGTCCACGATCCACAGAGACCAACTAACCATCAGGTGGCTCGTTTATCAAATAATGCCTTAGTAAAAAGATGAATTACCAATGAAGGTACTCGATTGATATTCCACTCAAAATATTAATGTTGTATTTCACCTTGATTTTTCACTCCATTAACTTTACAAATTGGCAAAGCTGGAGTCAAAAATAATTTTGGTCAATGGAATTCGTATCTCATCAAAATATAACAAAAGCAACTTCCGTGCATTCCTTTTATCTCTTAAACTTTGGAAGCGCTATCTTGTATATTTCTCTGTTAATTTATTTATCCAAGCAATCTCAGAAGCGGCTCTAATCTCTTATACTTTAAACGCGCTAATCTTGTATATTTCTCTGTTTATTCATATATTTAATTATCCAAGCGATATCAGAAACGGCTCTAACGATTTGAACGAAATTTGGAATATAGGGTTTAACGGGGGCGAAAAATCGATCTAGTTAGGTCTTATATCTGAAAGAAACTCTGTCTTAGCTGTTTCCACTCGAGCAAAACTCGCTTGCCCGGTAAGTACTGAAACTTAACGATCAAAAATATGCAAACTTCATCCGGCTTATTTTTCACGAAAAACAGGGGTTGAGATGCGTCTCTGGGGTTTCAACTAAATTTCAACCCTCCGCTTTCGATTTCTGTACAAAAAAGGAAGTAAATCAGTATTGGGGGTGGGGACAAGAAATTTATTGCTAACATACCCACGTGCTGTTTTTTAAATTGTTCAAAGGGTCGGAAAGGGTGACGACGTTTGAGGAATTTGTTGGTTTTCGGGCGTTAGTGTCACATTATTATTGGATTGGAGGTAAATCTAACAATCTCGAAAGTTTATTGTAGCCTCATCAGTTCATCTTGTTGTTAGCGGGTTTGTAAACACAACAAATAGGTAACTTTTTTGTAGCGTGAAAACTGTTAAGGTGTTTCTTTTAGCATAATTACTTATCAGATGTCTAAAAACCAAAAACACCATCAAATTTAATGCTTTAATAGCGTGCTTTTGGGAGCACTAAGATAGGATTTTCTAAGTTTCTAAAGGGATTTCTGACCTTGTCGAAAGTAAGTTAAAACTTCAACGTAGACGAATTCGTGGTCGGAAGCAAGTTATTATATCCCATACCTGTCTCGGACAAAGGGCAAGAGAATACAGTTAAACACGAGGAAGACAATATTCCACGAAACTAACTCAATTTCTCAGTTCAAACAAAGTCCGCCCGTGCCCGATGGGAGGCAGCGGACGTGTCAGACGCTGTCCAGGTAAGCTTTAAGGCATCTATTCTGGTATCTAAAAGTAGGTACGTAATATTAGAAACTACATTTTCATACATGTGCGAAATCTATATCTATAGGTATGTTTACTAGTGATAAAGTCTGTAGAAGTCACGTGACTTTATGTACGTGTGTATGTCCTATTTTAACTCGAGAACTAATGCTCGGAGTGCCACAAAATTTGCTATAGGGGTAGATATTAATGCATCTAGTTCCCACGGAAATCTAACTGAAACCAGTTCAGCGGTTTAGCCGTGAAAGCTCTGTGCACACGTACACAGTTACTTTCGCATTTATATTAAATTGCATATAAAGGTATTATGAGAATAAATAAATATTTTAGTAGGTACGGATTTCACAACACTTCAACTTCTGGTACACTCTCTTCATCCCGAATAGGCGTCCAGGTTTATGCAAAAATGATTCTCTGAAATGCACTGGATATTATGCTTTTAGAAGAATTGCGCTGGAGATTCTGTGCGAGGTCCCAGCCGAGGTTGAATTAGCTTGGCTAAGTAAATGAAGGATTTAGTTCCCTGCTTTAACCGAGAATACGGAAGTAGGTATAGTGACTTAAAATTAACTCGCAAAATGTATTTTTTTGTAGGTCACGTATTTTCGTGGCTAAAAAATGATTGTTATTTTGAACACTGCTCGATGTTTAAAAGTTTGTTTTTTTAATTAAGTGTAAAAAATCGAAGCCACAGATATAAAAACAGATACTTACTCGTATATACACATGTCACACTTATTTCGCCCTCAATACCAGCTATCGATTCCAAACATATTTTATAGGTTTCTTTTTTTTGGGATGGTCAATAAAATGTATGGAAGTGATGTTGTTAGCGATACATCGATTCCCTATTATTATTTTTACTAAATCGGTCCAGCGGTTTAACCGTGAAGAGATAACAGACAGACAGAGAGGTTACTTTCGCATTTGATTATACATTCTCTCATATTTCTCTCGCATCAAAGAAAGCCAAATACTCCACGTTTACCAACCTATGCAATCCAAACACAAGAGCGTTGTCAAACACAAAAACTTCCGCCATTTAAGACAACAAAAGCTGAATAAGGCCGAAATCATGGAGTGACAAAAAAAACCGACGACAATCAAAGTTTTTCCATTTTCGCTGCGAACGGCGGGGACGGGTGCGTGAGCTGAAGGCTGGCATTTGAATGATAGGGGCCTAACGGGTCGGCCACGAGCCCACGATTTCGCAGCGGCGGGCGTTTTACTGACATTATTGCGTGCCACTATGAAGGTTGAAGTAAATAAAGGAGTGCAATCTTTATATTTCCGAATGTGGACACCAAATCGAGTAGGTTGGGGGCGCTGCGGTCGCCACAAGTGTCAAGCCACCTAGGCGGATAGTCTGCAATAGTGCCTTCAGATGGCGCTGCTGAGGCGAAATCGCAGCGAAAACGGTTGTGAGGAGAGTGTGTTTTGTTTTGTTGCTTATCAAGTCCGCTGGACACGTTTTCAACTGTTTCGCTTATAAGATTGCGCTCCTTACCAAGACACATTCCACACTCCATAGCGCGACGGTTGCTAACCGGTGGGCGTCACGATCGCGCAATCTGTCCGAAACCGCTCGCCGCTGTCGCGCGAGGCCGAGCGGTAAGGCGAGAGGCGCGAGATTATTGTTGGAAGATAGCAGTAGGTGAATGAATTGAATGATTATACCTATAATCATTCAATAAATAAAATCAGAGAAGATCCTCTATCAGTCCAGTACCTACTGGACTGATAGATGATCTTCTCTGATTTTATAAGGGAGACTAGCGGTTACCCGCGACTTTTTTCGCGTTGACTTCGAAATTGTGCATGAAATACTTAATGATACTAATGTATGACTGGCTTCTGTTCGCGACTTTGCCCGCGGGATATTCGGTTATTGCGTTTCTGTAGGAACTATGAGTTTTTCGAATAAAAAGTAGCATATAGCAGACAGACAGAGTTACTTTCGCATTTATAACATTAGTACCAGCTTGCTTCTGCTAGCGACTTCATCCGCGTGAAGTTGGGTTATCACACTCCCACGGGAACTTTGTGTTTTTTCGGGATTTAAATCGACACAGCAGTTTATTCTCGCATTTGTAATAATTAGTGATATAGATTTATTTAGATGCTTAACATTTAGCTTGTGATTTTTGTGAAATCATAACCGTTTTAGAACTCTATTTTACCTACTTAGAAACACAGCAAAGCCGTATCATTACAAACCATGACAAATATACAACTCTTTTGCTTCCCAGATCCCGCCAATTTACATTTTATTCTTTACAGACAGCGTTTGCATCAGTAAAATTTCATCACAGATAGATAAGTCCATGGAGGGTTGAAGTAAAGGAACGCAATCTCTATAGTTTCAAAAATGGACAGCAAATCGGGTAGGATGGGGGCGCTGCGGTCGCCACTCAAGTCAAGCCACCTAGGCGGATAGTCAGCAGTAGCGCCTTCAGATGGCGCTGCTGGGGCGAAAACGGTTGTGAGGAGAATGTGTTTTCTTTTGTTGCTTATCAAATCCGCTAGACACGTTTTCAACTATTTCGCCATATAAGATTGCGCTCCTTACACATTCCACACTCCATAGATAAGTCTATATTTCGGTACTCACCTCCCCCTAACAGATCCTTGCATATAAAGAGAGTACAGGGACTCGGAGTAAACTTCATTCAGGACGGCCCATTCATCAACTGGACACAAATACTTAGGAGTGCATTCAGGGGACAAAAAGCAAACAAAATATTGTAAGAAAGAACAAAGAACGAAGTGGCCTGTGGACTGGGAGTGGCTGGGGACGATACTACAATCCTAATCTAGTGCTAGAGTGAGAATGTATCGAGATTTCAACGTAATAGGTAAGTGTAGACATTTTACAATCTGAGATTGCATTAAATTCACACAAAACTTTTATAGAAAGTCATTGTCAGTTCAGTGTATTAGATGACATAATAATAATAAAAAAAAGAAAAGAAGAAGAACTAGATGTGTGTGAAGTCCCCAATCCGCACTGGGCCCGCGTGGGGACTATAGACCAAACCCTCTCGTGATGAGAGGAGGCCTGTGCCCACTAGTGGGACGCAAATAGGCTGTAGTAGTAGTAGGTGACATTCACATGACACACAAGATTTACAACGATATATCTACCTAGTTGTGGTTATTCGGAGTTCCCGCGATTAAGACGTTCAAGAATACCTACCTGTTATTGTTATTGTTGAAAATTAATCGTAGGTAATGAAGTCAAAAATTCGAACAGGTATGTAAAAATACTATGGTACGATTTCATTAAAAAAAGAGAAAACGAAACATTATTTCAATAAATATTAAGTGCTTGGTACCAATAGTAAGAGCCAAGAGACCGCCTCAGACATTCAGTTCAGGCTACTGTTTGGGAAATGTTCCCGCATCTCCATATTCCGAGCCGTTTTGCGACGATTGTCGGGAGTACCGCTAAAAATATACGCAACCCGGGATTCGAGACACATTTCTCGTCTTTAGTCTTAAAATTTAATTTGTTCTCAAACGTTCGGAAACAACATTGTGTGACTGCGTCAAGTTTATTTTATTTTCTATTCGTTTTGTCAATTAAAGTTCCGGAATGTTATACAGTATTTGAGCCAAAACATAGCCACAGTATTTATATATGAAATAGTACCTACGGTACTCGATCTCGCCGGGAAAAGGTTACCTGTAACCTTTGTCCTTCCCCGGGACTACATGCATACTAAATTTCATCTAAATCGATCTAGCGAGCGGTTAAAGCATGAATAGGTAACAGACAGACAAACGGAGCTACTTTCGCATTTATAATATTAGTATGGATCTACTGACAGCGCCTTTCCCAGACTCTTGCTTTCGAGAACTTTCTGACAAGTGAAATAAACTTTTATACAAGCTATAACATTCTGAATCAATTTCGTATAGGTATGCCGAATGAGACATAGCTGAACAAATTTAGTACAAATGACAAACAAAGGCTTTATTGTATTTCCATTTCCACTAGTTCCGATTTCAGTCTAAAACGTTGCAAATATCAGTCCACCACAAAAGGCTTTGCGAGCCAAACTACTTTGACATGTCCAGCCTTTGACACTCACCCGGAGCTAATTGGAGCCGAGAGAATGCGTGTCGTGTGGTATTGTTGATGGGAAAAAATTGGAGAACGCGAATCGGCACTGCGTCCGCAGAGATCGTTACAAAATGTGTAATGACGATGTACTTATAATCATGAATACCGTTCCCTGACCCAGCTTCGTCAAATTGCTCATGTAAGATCATACTTTTCTAAGAAATATTAAAAGTTAAAAATATGAAATCCTTATGATATCCTTAATATACTAACTAAATCGGGCGTTCTGTGCGTAGCGCTTTCTCTTTCACTCGTTGCACGAGTGACAGTGACGTGAATGAGAAATCTCATTAACTCACGTATGGACTGTAGTCCAGACTGCGGGAAGACTTTTTGATGCCCTAAGCACACGCCTGAGTGCCCCCCCCCCCCCCTCCATGCACATGTAACTTGCCCTGCAAGAAAAAAATGTTGGTGCTGTTTTTGCCGTCTTTGGTGCCCCCCAAGACGTGATGCCCGTAGCAATTGCTTAATCTACTTATGGGTTAATCCGGCACTACCAGAGACTCTCATGTACCTACATAATCTTGAAACTGAATAAACGCCACGTAAATTAAGCAATGACAACCTATCTTTTCCATTATTTTTGCTGGACACGGAACACCGTTTAGACAAGATGTAAGATTAGGAGCACGCATCTGCGAAGTAATTCAAAGATGTGTGTGAAGTCCCCAATCCGCACAGGGCCCGCGTGGGGACTATAGCCCAAACCCTCTCGTGATGAGAGGAGGCCTGTGCCCAGCAGTGGGACGCAAATAGGCTGTAGTAGTAGTAGTAAGATTAGGTACACAGTTGGAGTATACAGTTACAGAGCCAACAAAAAGTTCTTTCATATTATTCTAACAATACGAATTATGGAACCCTAAACTCGACGGTTATAAAACTCCTAGCTTAAAAGTGAATCTCTGAAAATCTGAATGTAGATCTATTCTATGGAAGCCAAAATTAGAAAGGAAATTAAGGCGTACGAGTATATTTTTGTATAGCCAAGATTTATATTATAATCAATGATTTGCTCCTACTTGTCATGATGATTGAATACATTATTAGGAATATGATGTGATCATTTTCTTATATGTACACGAGGAAATCTCAAAGGGTTCCCTTCCATATTAAATAGTACATTAAGAATAGTTTTCCTTGCAACGTGCGAGGCTCCTTCAAAATTAATCACGGATTAAGGAAGAGGCTACCTACCGGAGTCCGCACTAAGACCACTCACTTAGAGACAAACCTCTAATTAGTTAATGCAGACAGCACTGCACTTAATTAAGATTTAACTGATCAGTTAGAGAAACAAGAACGTTGTTTATACGTATATCTACATAGGTATTATACCTATTTACCCGACTGCGGGTTATGTTTTTCGACTGTATGTGTGTATTGTGAAGGGGGGTTGGTGTTAGCTCAGGTAGATGCTGCAGGCACGGAGATCAGCGGTGGAATCCGAGGATGTCTAGCTAATTAAAATCTCTAAATCTTGAAGACTGGTATTACTGCCCTAACATTTCCCTAACTATGAAATAATAGATTTAAAGTTGAATTGATAATGTATTTTCAGAGATCTGTTCGTTACAAGCGATAGAAAAAGACTAAATATATTAAACAAATTAATTCTACGCTTAAAATTACCTATTTTTGAAAGGAAATGTGACAACTAACCGATTGTACTCGGCCAGTCTCCACAGTATGTAAGTATGTATGTATGTATATTTCTTTGGCACGCCCTGTAGCCTAAAAGGCTTAATGGATTTTAATATGCGAGGTGTCGTTACATTCATCGTCAGTTGCAAAAAATACAAAGGCTGGCTTTTGGAGGCATTTTAAACGTTTCCAAAAATATTTTTTTGTCAATGCCTATCAAGTGGGGTATCAGAGTAAAGGGTTTAATGAACGGATTACAAAAATATATAATGTGACATCAAAAGTTTATTTGCAGTCAGGTATATTATTTTTTCAAAAATCGAGTTATTTAAATAATCAGTTACAACACAAAAAAATCGTAATGAAAACAAAATAGTTTTTTCTGTTCTCTTTAGCACGAGAAAACCACGGTGTTCTCGCCACCATCATCATCATCGTGTCGATTGAAAGACGTTTAGTTCTGGACATAAGCCTTCTTAGAACAGTCCTCCAGAAGATCATCGCTCCATATTGTTGGAGCCTTAACGAATAGCTCGATTTCCGATACGCAATCTCCAAGATGCGGGTTAGCCCGGATATCAGACAGTTATATTGCAATTGGCCATTACTTTGTATTCCCATGATTACCGCAAATTTTTGTATACGAAATTCATTCCTATTTCATATAGTCACTCAATTTCATATAGATAAACTACCAGTTATCTTAGAGATCGAAACTGATTAGCCAATTGCAATACCACTGCAGTTCTGCGAGCAATATACTCTTCGAGACAGATGCACAAGTAAACCGAACCAAAATTAATCCCATTATACGGTGAGATCGGTAAACAGTCACCGAATCTGTCCATACCTGCGGCCTGGGGGATTCCAGTTTAGGCCGTAGGTTATCCGAAAATCCTAAACAAAGCGGGTATTCTGGTAGTTTCTGGAATGCCGAACGTTACCGTGATTAGCCTGGGCCATGGAAACTTGAGCTGTTCGGTTCGTATTCGCCGTTACTGCATAGTTAGCGGTGAACATGGGAATGCATTGGTATGTCGATAGTTGAATTTTGCATGATTATTGATACAATGAAAATTATTGACGACCGAATTGGTCCAGTTGGTAGTGGCCTTCTGTTCCGATGGCCGCTCGGGGCAAACTTTGTGTGATGAGCACGAATGTTTGTACTCGAGTCATGGATATTTAGTGTTTATATATGTATGTATTTATATTCTATATACATGAGTATTTATATCGTTGTCTAGCACCCATAATACAAGCGTTGCTTAGTTTGGGGCTAGGTCAATATGTGTGAAATGTCCCAAGATAGGTAATTATTTATTTTATTTATTTTTATTTTTATTTTGTCGACAGATTGTGGTTTGACTACTTAAAATTTAATAGCACAATTCAGTCTTCACAATAAGTTTGTGTTCAGATATTTACGATCACCTTGTCCGTCCAGATATGTTTAATGGCGACTGTACTTATGGTTATTGCACCGTCGCGATTTATCTAGAATAACGGCCGGCCTTTGTACAGTACTAACTGGCACTGATTGCGTGCGTGCGCAACGCACAAGGTTCCACAAATTCACATAAACGTTCCTATTAGCTGCACTCGCTCATTAGGCAGGAACCTTGTCGCTTTACGGATGGGCAATTCCGGGGATTTACAGTTTGAGTATTCAAACTGTAAACCCTGTAATTAGGGTTCCAAACCTCAATAGGTGCAATGAAAACGGAACCCTTTATAGGATCACTCGTGTGTCTGTCTGTCCGTCTGTCACTACCAGCTTGCTCTGAAACTACTGCACCTCTTATGAAGGTACTTCGCATGAAAATCTCAAATATATGTTTTACAATTTGTGGTAATTAGTTTTTATGTTATTTAGGAAAATAGTTGAAACATTACCATTCCCTGGGGCCGGATCTCCGAAACTACCGAGTTTAAAATTTAGAAAAAAAAAAGTATTTTTTGACATAATGGATTACAGGAAACCTAACTATGAGAAGTCCGTGGGATTTGAAATAAGGGACATAGAAAGTCATCAACAAACGGAACCCTATCCAGGCGAGTTCAACTCGCTCTTGTCCGGTTTTTTGACTATTTTACCTTTGCTGTTATACAATTTTTACGTCAAAGTTAATGGTGAGTTAGGTATACTTTAAAGCCGTGGCAGCCTTTGGACTGGAGTTCAGGGTGTTCGGATTGGGCTCGCACGTCTTTTTTTTTGGGCATTTGTTGGAAAAAGAGTCGTCTGATGGTAAAGATGTCACTGCGGCCCATGGATATGAACAATCATTATATTACAAATGCATTACCAACTCTAAGGACTTAAATTGAACGCCACTACGCCTCTAAGTTTACTTAAATGAAAAAAATTAAAGGTCAATTCACAAATTGGTATAAGGTACGACGTCGTGTCATGGAAATCTATGACGTAACCCGTAAATATATACGACATGAAGTCGCATATTGATTCAAGGATGAAGTCTCCAATCCGCACCGGGCCAGGGGATTATAGCCAAGCTCTCTTGCAATGAGACGAGTCACATGCTCAGTAGTGGGACGTAATATAGACTAGCGTCTTCCTTTGTGACTATTTGTAACGGAATATAGAGCAGTCAAGTCCATTTCACGGTATAAATACTCAGCTGTCGATCACAGAGCGCCAATCTGGTCGCTCAATGCTCAATACTCAATGCTCTTGAAGCTCACAAAGCTGAGCACTCAAATTTGGCCCTTTGTACGGTTCTGCTACTGAACAGCGGCTGTCTTTGGGGTAATTGGCTGGTTGGTAGCATTTAACGTTTCGTCTTTCTCTGAGGATAAATCTAATGTATAATTAAATAAAAGTTCTTGATAAAAGCGAAATATCCGGCTTGAAGGGCCATATATTTCCAATAAGTTTACAATAGTTGCCATGAAGACTTTTTTCGGAAATGGTGCTGTAATAATACATAGTAGTGGCAATGACTTTAACATTATTTTCTAGACTTCGTCTGGGTTGTTTTATAATAGTAATCTTCTACATTCTTTCAACCCTTTAAGGGATTACTTTCAGCATAAAAAGGGAAAGGACATAGTCTACTTTTTATCCCGGAAAAACGCATAGATCCCGCAGGAACGCGATAAGCGGATTCCACGCGGGCGAAGTTACGGGCATATAAGCTAGTACTAGTACTCTATATAAATAGAGAAACGGGTACATACATAAATACTAAACATTCATGACTCGAGTACAAATATTCATGCTCATCAAACAAAGTTTGCCCCTAGTGGGATTCGACCCCGCGATCGTCGGAGCAGTGGGCAGGATCACTACCAACTGAGCCAAATCTGTCGCCAAAGTAATGTCTTTTAAACCGATCTTTACTTACGTATTTATCCCTAAACCGAAAATAAATAAGCATCCCCTCGTTACTCGAACTTCTAAATGTAAGTCATTAATACGTACGTGCTGGTATTCTCATTAAACGTAGGGGAAGGAACGGACAGGGGACAGTGAAAGAGTTAGGGGACAGAGGGCACCAATACTTATTTTGTTTTTAGGGTCCATCATACCTAAAGGGTAAAAAAATAGCCCCATGAACACGATTCTTGCTTAACTGTGTTCTTTATTCCGCTATCGGCTATTTGTCATCAAAATCCTTTCCAGTTTAAAATAAAAGTAAAATATATTTAAATCTATACTAATGTAGGTAGTGGAGCTAGTATCAACAAAACTTTCTGTTTTAATTTTGTAGGCACTATATGAGTTCGAATGGAAACTCAATGGAAAAGTTTGTAGCCACTCGCTACGAAATTTGTAGCGCTACGCCGTAGACGCAGTGTAGCAATTAATGCGATGAAGGAAAAGAAGCTACGAGACGTGCTCGTAATATTATTAAACGGTACCTACTAATCGACACATCAATATTACTCTTATGTAAAACTCATTCGTTACTGACTGACTGAGTGACTAACAGACAACGCATCGCGGAAACTACCGGGTAGAAAGCTGAAATTTATCATGTAGGTTTCTTGGGGACTGTGGGGGAGCATCCAAGTAACATTTTGGCCCTATAACTTGGGTTATCATCACTAAAAGGTCGAGTAAACGTCGTATAAAGGTCTTAGCGGTGACTACCAGTTGTATAAAGGCGTTTGGGAACACATTCTTGCTCTATAAGCTAAAGAGCCAAATTATCCTATAAATTGTTGATGTAAAGGTTTATAGAACCATTTTATAGGGCTATTATAGTCAAGTGCTATAAAACTTCAAATATAGCCACTAAAGAGCTATGTTACTGTATAAAAGTGATTGAAATCACCATTATGTATCTAATTTGCGCTATAAGGTTTCGCGGACAACCGCTATAAATCTTGCGTTTTAGCAGTGATGAACGTTCTACTATACAAGGTTTTTGCGATATTGTGGTTCCACAAATCACTCCTATAGTACATGGTTTTTAGTAGCCAGAATGACGCCGTAATAGAGCGGTTTTGTTTTATAATCGATTTTTAGGACATTTTTATAGTACTTTAAAGTGTTCTAATTGTTTTTGAATCCCTATTATAGGCTCGTACGATAGTAGTGCCTATGACTCTTTTATATGGCCGAAACTTTCTATAATGGAGTTTGTAGATCGGTCATAGGATAAAAAAGCACATAAAGGAAGTGAACAGTTACTTTTATACTCAAACTTTGACATGACAGGAGTCGGTGGTACTATAGTGAGCCGATAAGACTCACGGATGTACTTAATGGCTCTAAAGTAGAAATGACTGTGAATTTAATTTTATAATATCAATATATTTTATTCAAAACTCAATTAATCGAGGGCGCATTGAAAATACTAAGCAAATCAAATACTATTCTATCAGTAAAACTTTAGTCGCACGTGCTTTTTGCAGCATTGATCGAAATATTAAATGTCTAAATAAGATAACATAAACTTACCACGATAGAATATTACTCCTTTATATAATTGAATTATTTTTGTTGTCCGTCATGAAGTTCACAGCAAAAACACACAATACCAAACTTTGCCGAGAAAGCGCCTCAGTAGGAATCACGGATTCTACTATAGACTAAAATAGGACTATAAGGGAATCAACGAACGCTACTACAGTATAAAAAAGCACTACATTAGCGTTACTGTGGCCCGTATGTCACTAAATTGTAATACGAGTCATCATTACATCACCTTTACAGACCTAAAACGTCACAACTAAAGCTGCTACGGTTCCACTATATCACTAAATGGAGATATAACTGCGCCAGATCGGCGTTACTCAACCTTCTATGGCCTTTTATAGGGCTAAGGTGGTGTTTTGAGAAATGTTCTATGGGCTACTATAGAACCAGAAATTGTTACTTGGGCACTAAGAGAATATTTCCCGAAAATTCCACGGCGACGAAAAAAAGTTAAATTTACGCGGGTTATAATACTAAATTAATGTATGACGGCAAGATGTATTTCCATATTTTGACTTCCTATAACTGTAAATGTGTATTCGTTTGTTTGTGTGATGGACATCTTTTACATAAGAACAAAGCAACCGGTTTTTTTGTGGAGTTAGTTGGAAGTCTGGAGAGTGGTTTTTAGGAATCTTTACCGCGAAATTCAAGCATTAAAATGAGGGCAGTATCCAAAGTCACGGGCAACACCTAGTATTATCATTAAAAATACTTATTCAACCTCATGAAGCAATATGTTGATACATCCTGATTACTCACATCAAAGCTATAACAACCTTCCATTCCATATATGTAAATCGGTTCCCTTTTGAAGTTAATATATATCCAACCCGGTAGTGCCTTAAGCCAAGTTCGAATCATATTAACTTGAGACTGACGCACCTAACCGTGCATTTCTCATGAACCATTTCGAAGTATTCTCTACTCTTCATAATTTATAATACAATAAATCAAATTTCAAAAACATCTCTCATGTGGTGATGCTATTTAGTTATTAAGATATTTGTACACCCACTTTTGACAAATAAATTTCATTCATTCATTCATTCATTCATTCATTCATTTATTACCGTATTTTTTTAAAGCATATGTAATGTCTCATTGCCAAATGCCTCTACTCATTATCTTCTCTTTCTTTCTAGAATTCTTGATTTGGAGAAGTTAACAGGTTTAGGATATTATAGTTACAGTACAGAATGTAGTACCTACCAATTTTAACAGTAATAGGGATGACGACAGGGTGAAGAAATCGAAATTCTAATTAGTCCGTCAGTCAGGTAATAAAAAAATATTAGACACTTATTTTTTGTTTTATCAAATTAACAAAGAATGACTAAGTAAAAACGCATTAAAGTTGGAAAGTGGGGGCTAACTAGGTCACCGCTAGGTATAAATCGTACCTAACCGTGACGTCACGCGACATTTCAACTCAATATATCTCCGTATAAGTTTGATTACGTGAAAAAAAGAAGCACTTCTTGAAAGTTTTTGCTAGCTTTACTGGCACGGAAGTGTTAGGTAAATTTTAGTGCTCAGGGGTTTGCAACGCATTTGTAATCTTATGATTTCATATTATGTCTATGCGTCGTATCATTATACCTACCATTTGAGCTAATTTTCCAACCAATTGCACAAAAAAACAAACTTGGCTCCGACTTCCACTTTCACGTTTTCCATGGGATTATTTGGAAATAGTTCACTCCACAGTGAATTACCTCTATAACAACCCCTCGGCGAATCCGGCGTATCGAATAGGCTGTTTGGAAGTTTGGACATATTGTAAACTAAGAACCAATGCGAACAAGATATCAAATAATATAGCCTTCATCCTTTATATCTTAGATAACGGACGCTGCTTACACTGTACCATTTGTGTAATAATAAATAAACGTGTATACAATACAATACAATACAAATACACTTTATTGAACACCAAAAAACAATTACACAAGTATATACGTGTATATTATAATAAGTAGGAAGAAATATTTCAAGTATTTACTGTAATAATTTAAAAACAATGATTGACTCTAGTTCCGACGTAAAGGAATTAAAATTTTAATTAGAATTAAAGTAGACATTGTAATAATTTTATATAGTTGTAGAAGAGAGTCTATAGTTTATTTTAGGGTATTTAGTTTCTTTTCATTATAATTATAAGAAACTATGTATCCTACATGTAGTTGTATTAGGAAATGCGAAAGTAACTCTGTATGTATGAGAGTCTATTACGCTTAACCGCCTGGTCCGATTTAGATAATGGTATGAAGATAATTCGAGTCCCGAGAAAGGACATCTACATACTTTTAATCCCGGAAAAAACGCAGAATTTCTGCGGGAACGCTAACAACCGAATTTCATAAACACGAAGTCGCGGACAGAAAAAGTTATTAGCCATAACTTTTTCTGTCCGGCAATCGGCACAGAGCTTAAGCGGTGACCTTCGATGCGCAAAAGTCAAAAATAAGGTCTCATCGGCAGAGGGGCGCGGGACGCAGCGGGCGATGTGTCATGCGCGCACGCTTATTGGCCCTTCGGTCGTAAACATGCGCAGAAATCCGCTCTACTTTTGCTCACCGCTCAAGTTACGTGCCGCGTCCTGTACTACGACACGGTGTGACAGCGTTAGAGATCGGGTCCCTTTTCATTAGGCTAGTTCGGTTTACAGGCTCTATGAATAAAACATACAAAGGGCACCCGATAATTAACGAGTTGTTTGCAAAGGGCTTGGGTAATACAGTTTCATACAACAAGAGCCTTATTCAAGGACGTATTGGAGACGACGACTTTGTTATAGATGTTTCTGATACGTCTCTATATTTTGATGCGTAAAATAGGATTCTTTTAACTACCTACGTAGATGGATTTATTGTAAATTTCGTGAATACAGTTATGGGATTTTGACATTATTTATGCTGCTAATGTTTAAGAATAAAACTGTAAAACTTTATAAGGTTGACTGACTATTTTTATGCATACATAGAGATTATTATGCGTCTAAAAGCTTAAAAGAAAAACATCCCAGTAATTTACTTATAGTGACGCATTTCTTATTTAGACGCAAAAAGAAATTATAATGCTCGTATAAACGTCATAAAAGGCGCGCAATGCTATTTTCGCTGAGCATCAGAAGGGAAATTCAAATGTCAAACTTTAGTCGCCCCCCAAAGTTTTATAGACGCCATACAAGCGTCGTTTGCGACCACAATGTAATCCATTAACAAGTTTCTTGTTCGCCGTCCGTACCCTAATTTACCCTTTAATTTGTTGTCATGTAACCATAAATACATACCACAGACTAAAAAAATTGAAGCAATTTATTTCCGAGCTGCAAATGAGGAACATTCTCGTTGATTGTTAAGTTTTAGTCTGTGACAAAAATACCGATAGGGTTGCAAAATATGCAGAGCCACTAATTTGTCCGACAAGTCAGAACAAGCGGCGAATTTAATTTTCTTAATCGGCTAAATTTGTTTGGCCGATTCGGCGAAGTCCGTCTCAGAGATTTAATTCATTTGGACAGGATTATAAATTATGTCATTTCGGCAAATTGTTTTGACGCGATTAGAGGAGTGCTGCTTAATTTAGTGTACCTATTTTTCATTGTTGTTGTTGTGCTCTGGAAATTACCTAACTTAACCTTACCTACTATAAATTGGATCTATAAAATAAACTGAAGTGCAGAAATTACCGAAATGAATCTGCACATTACCTTCTAGAGGACAAAATCGTGTTTAGCACATTGCGGTTACCTACTACAGTCGTAGGAAATCACGAACTAGTCGTGATTTCCTAGGACTGTAGGAGACCTACTTATTAATTCTATGTTTTTAAATTAAGTTATTATATACTGAATTGTATTATGTAAATGTTTGCAACGCTTATAAAAAATTATATTAATAAACATAATGATACCTCGAGCATTGATAGATAGTTTGGATCTTGTCGAAATTCTGAGTTATTCTGATGGCAAAACATATATATTATAGTACTATCTCTCTAAACATACTCATTTCAATGCGGTTGTAAATATTACATATATTTTCTTCATAAAACCATTATTATTTACAGGCCACGTAACAGCGTCGAGGAAAGAAATCATCAAAGCTGCTGGCGCCATCTGTGGCGTGATTTATATTCAGTGTTTCAGAGCGGTAAATCACGAGTCAACGTTCTGTCGGAAATGAAGAAATTTGTCTTTGCACAAACAATATTTGCCATTTTGACGTTTCACTGCGGAAACGGTTTGCTTGAGACTTCGAGTGTTTCTTTCGAGTGGTTAGGTTAGGTTCATGGATGAAATGGTTCTAAATAGAGGTCCTAAACAGGTCCTTTTGTAAATAGCTTAGGTTACTTTCTTAAAAAAACTTCTCGAAAGTTAACGAGAACAAATTCTTTTAATAATAAAAATAGAGAAAATGTTTCAAAATCTGCTGACACGCAGTCGATTAGTTTTGAGAAACTAAGCACGAAGTCAACTTGATTTTTTTTATTACATAGGTACATACATAATTATCATCACGCCTATGTTCCCTTGTGAGGTAGTTAGAACGTTAGTGACCATCGAGATTACATCATGCCACCTTTGACAAAGTTTCGAGGATAATGAGATCATCGACAATTATTACATTAATTTTATCAAGAACTGAAATTACTAGAGGTCTTTAATAATTACGGACCTTTGATAAAAACGCTACAAATATGATATTTGTAGTTTCAAGGAACGGAAAACAATAAATAGCTGATTTTTACGATATCCCCTTGTGAACCGAGACCCTTATTACGTCGCAGACGGTGGTTCAGATTACGAACAAGAACTATAGATAGGTAAATCGAAGGAATATAAGAAATCCATATTGAATACTGCCATTTTGTATATGAGTGGAAAACAAAGCTAAAAGCAAAGTACGCTATTCAGATGAAAAAATTATATGACACTAAATATACCTCTTTTTTATTCAATTTTGGAAAAAAGAAAAATATATGGCTGATATGCTCGTAAGTAGTTACCCGAAAGTAGTATTTTACGATTTCCCTAAAGCACGCTAATAACTAAATAAGCGACATTGGTCAATAAACTAAATCAGAATTACTGTTTTTTCTTTCTTAGCACGTTAAATCGCTTATGTCAACAACCTATAGGTACTGTGAAAACTTGGATTACTTATTTTCGTTAGACTGTAGATTTATCCCCTGGCCTATATCAAGTTTCTCCTATTTATTTATAAATACTAAAAAAGGAACATAGACTGCAAAATATAAAAGCGAACATAAGTTAAGGATCGATGTAAGTCCCCGCTGCATATGGTGGCTTCGTGAGAAGATTATGGAATACCCCAAACGGAAACTTTAAGCGGTAATATAAAATCTAATTTACCTAAGTAGTTAGATATAAAATCAATGTAACCTATAGAGCGAATAAATTTTTGTATCTGTTTTGTCTACAGTACAAAGTACAAAGAATTTTAACTCGGGCATATTCTAAATAAAAAACATTCCCAGACGTTTCACACAGTTCGTAGTCAGTACTAATTAAAAAAAATTAAATAAAAAAATAAAAACCGCCTTCAAACTCCGACAGATTGCGATGTCAATCTCAAGTTCACTATATGATTATCATTTCTTTGGGTCGGTTCACTTGACACCGACTTCGCAGTCTGTCGGAGTTTGAAGGCGGTTTTTATTTTTCTATTTAAAATTTTTTTTTCGGCTGCAGTTTCCAAACATTACTTTAGAAGTACATAAGTAACTCTCCTCCATTACTATAGAAGTACATAAGTCCTTGAAATTGACACCAAAATCATCTACGTGCTAGCAAATTTCGAGGAGTTCCCTCATTTTCTCATAGATCCCATCGTCAGAACTGAACCAAATTAATATGGGACCAACTTGGAAATACCACCTTACGAAAAAAAAAGAATCATCGAAATCGGTTCACGTTTACTACTTATTTTTGGTGAACATACATTAAAAAAAAAAAAGAGTTTGAAGGCGGTTTTTATTTTTCTATTTAAAATTTTTTTTTCGGCTGCAGTTTCCAAACATTACTTTAGAAGTACATAAGTAACTCTCCTCCATTACTATAGAAGTACATAAGTCCTTGAAATTGACACCAAAATCATCTACGTGCTAGCAAATTTCGAGGAGTTCCCTCATTTTCTCATAGATCCCATCGTCAGAACTGAACCAAATTAATATGGGACCAACTTGGAAATACCACCTTACGAAAAAAAAAGAATCATCGAAATCGGTTCACGTTTACTACTTATTTTTGGTGAACATACATAAAAAAAAAAAAAAGATTCCGACGAATTGAGAACCTCCTTTTTTTTGAAGTCGGTTAAAAATGTATTAAATTGGTGCATTCACACCAACCTATATGCTTAACATGAAAAGTAGGTAGGTACAGGGAAAGAACATGTACCTACGCGAAAGAACGCGTCTTAATTTTAAGTCAAATGCGTTGTTTTATTATGATATAAATTACATTTATAAAATGTCTGGTAATTTTTATTAAAAAACGGATTTTATTTTCAGTTTTCAATGAGCTCTAGGTATAGGTACATTTTAATATTAATATTGATAATTTAATATTAATAATTTTCAAAAAAACTGACTAACTTTCCCTGATTTAACCTGTAGACCCTTCACTTTACACTTGAGGAAGGTTTGTACATAATTAGCTTACTAGAATTTCCTTTTGTTTTATGAACAATATTACCTGTTTTCTTGTGACTACTTACGAAAATACCAAAACGTGGCTTTGATGTTCACGAAAATTCCTTCAGTTAAGAATGCCGTTATAGAATTCCAAATAGAAATATGTTCCAGCTTTATGTGAGAAAAACCGGCCAAGTGCGTGTCGGGCCACGCGCAAATTATAGGGTTCCGAAGTTGAGGATGCCCACAGTACCTTTCTAAGACTTATTAGCATCTAGCTAGCCTGTGGTATGACGTGCCCGCCCGACGCCCCTGCCGCTCGAGAAAAAGCATCATTATAAGTTGGTCGACTATTACTCGTAAGTTTGTACAGCCTACTTAGCTCTGATAGTTTTCCTTTCAACTACGTTATATATGCCACAACCGTGATTTTTTTCAGCCATCCAAATACCACCATTTAGCTGGCAGGGGGGGGGGGGGGGGGACACGTGACTCTAACAAAAAATAGCACTTTAAAGCTTAATATTTCACAAACGCATCATTTAATCAAAAAATGGTTTTAACAAACTCACAATATTTTTTTAAGATCTATTCAACGATATGCCGCACCATGGGGTACGCAAGAAAAAAAAATTACATCCCCACTTTACGAGTAGGGGAGGTACCCTATAAAAAAATATATTTCAAAATTTTATTGTACCACTTTGTCAGCGTAACTAATATGCATATTCATGCCAAATTACAGCTCTCTAGACCTAAGCATCTCCGAGCAATAGTGCGGACAGACGGACGGACATGGCGAAACTATAAGGGTTCCTTGTGGACTTCGGAACCCTAAAAAAGCGTTTATCATGTGGACCATATTCTTGAGTTTTGGACCATCTCCATTTTCATCGTCAGACGCGCCTCGCTTCCGCAATAATTCTCAAATACGGACAAAACCTTAAATAAACTACTCGCTTTCGCTTCTTCCTTTTGACTTCAGAGAGGACGTAAGATTTAAAGAAAACTGAGGAAGGAACTGATGGGTGGAAAACTTAAATCCTGTCTGGTCGAATAAGTACAGTAAATATTGAGGAAACAGTAGCCAAATTGGACCACCATTGGACATAGATATAATTATGATAAAAAAATAGGTATTGAGAAGTTGAATTCTCTATAAATAAATAGGAAATTGTGATCGATCAAACAGGTTGACTTCGATAGTCATCAACGACGTAATGACATCAATAATTTTCAAACCTCTTTTCTTCAACAATAGATAGAACACCATCGATTAACGCATTTACTGCCACTTCTTTTTACGAACTTTCGCCAGGTGCCGCATCTGTCATTAAGGGAACATTGCAACGCACATGTGCGTTCGAGGCACTGCGGGAAAGTCAGCAAAACGCATATATGCGTCGGTGGCAGTGAATGCGTTAACTCACCTGTCAAACAGAAAAAAATAATATCAAAATCTCTTTAATGTTTGTTCCTTGCGGAGCGACGAAGATATAAGAAGACACACAAACATACACGTCAAACTTCTAATACCCCTCTTTTTGCGTAGGGGTAAAAAAACTGTGCACTGTGGCTAAGACGTTTCATTGAATGTCGGCCTCTAAGCCGGAACGGGATCCAAATGGATGTAAAAATAGCCGAACAATGGAATCAGATGCAGTCTGGAGTAAATAATCCTTTGCGTAGCTTCTGGTCCACTCCATTTGTACAAGAACCGTGGTCTACCGGTCTCCCAAACAGAGTTCATAACTATAGGTAGCTCTGATTACAGTACAGAAAATTAGCTTTTAACTAGTCGAGACCGCGGTATAACACGCTTAGGTCCCATTTTTTTCACGTTCCCGTAAGTATCGGAAAATGCTCTTTTAACCTGGGTTGTATCAAGAAGTTAACGTCCGTTATATTGAACGTGAGATTTTAACTAGATACGGAAAAAAATACGTCACTGTATGGAGTGACAGCCCACGAACAACCCAGGCTTAGTTGCTCGCCTTCTCAACCCAAAGAAACCTTCATAAGTTGTCAAGGTTGGTCACAAAAATCTTCAAAGGTAGATTGACAGCCTAAAAACGTATTACCTAAAATTGTTAATTTAAAAAGTCAAAGACTGTAAACTCGTTTTAACATAATGCTCGTAACTATGTTACCCCAGTATAATTCAGTGTGCAGTATTAGGTACATAGCACTTAAGCTGTGCCATAAAATTATTACTATAAGACCACCTGCTGGGTTATAACAGGAGATAAGCGGGAAAATATGGCGGTCTCGCCGGATTAAGGCCCATGATGTCGAATTATTGTATTTCGGATAATATGTGGCTTTAATACCCGGTAAGGATTTTGTTGTTCATTATCGGCGTATTGGTTGGCTTGGTGTTTGGTCGCTTGTTAACGATTTACTTTTTGAACCCGGAAACAAAATATATGTTATAAGTTTTAATTGTTCGACCTACCGCCTCTCATGCAGAGGGTCGCGGGTTCGATCCCGGCTCGCACCTCTAAGTTTACTTATGTGCGAAATTCAATTTGAATTTACCACTGAGCTTTTCGGTGAAGGAAAACATCGTCAGGAAACCTGCACGCCTTTGCGAAGTGATTCAAAGAAGAGTGTGAATTCCCCAATCCGCACTGGGCCCGCGTGGGGACTATAGGCCTCTCGTGATGAGAAGAGGACTGTGCCCAGCAGTGGGACGCAAATAGGCTGTAGTAGTAGCAGTAGTAGTAGTGTCTGTGTAACGGAAGATCAATAAAATTGTAAGAATCTCAAGCAATATTTTAATACCCTGCATGGTAAAATTAAGCCAGAGAACCTAATAACAATTTTAATACCTGGATTCATAGACTAAAACCCCAGTTTATTTTCAGAACTCCAGGTTAAATTTAACAATGCCTAAATATTTTCAAACCAGGGAACTTAATACCGATTTAAAATCACAAAAGAACCGAAAAAAGGTCACGAAGCAATATAATTCACTTGTTTCCCGTCTACAAACTAATTAAAGCCCTTAAAACGTCCAACCGTCCGTGGCTAATCTTACCTGCCATCAAAAAGGACAAAATCCATTTGTATTCCCAAAACGGCATAAGACACATTACTAGAACAAACACTTGAGTCGTTTATAAGTTCACTTGGTGGCTTACGTTACCAATAGCTGTAACGTTGTAAGCGACTGAAGTTCCTCTGTTGTCGAAGTCGTTTCGATTTTTAGAGTTATTTCTGAAAGTCCTAATTGAGACTCGTGATTGACACTGTGACTCCGCGAATTAATTAAATTTTGCTGAGGGTCCTTTTCAAATATTGAACTTAGCCCTTTATTAAGTCGATCGGGCAGGTGGTTCTATTATCATCTGACATCAAAAGATGAAATCAAATGGTTCTAATTTAAGTTTGAAGTGATTTCACTCTAATAAAACGTTTGTACAGTGCTTGCAAAATGAATATTTAAAAATATATTATACTCATAGTTTACCTACTAATAGCGCAAATTGAGTAAAATTTCTATTCAGATTGGCACAAACTTCTGTCAAAGAATCTAGTCTTGATTGCAATCGTCTATGAGTCGCTATAAGTCGCTAGCAATACAGGTACGATTTGAACTCCCACTGCTGGGCACAGGTTACCCCTCATTGACAGAGGGTTTGCACTATTAGTCATCACATCCTTGAATGATTTCGCAGATGCGTCGAGCTTTCCTCGAGATGTTTACCTTGAGAGAGAGAATTTCGCATATAACTAAGCAAACCGAACGAAACCCTCCCGACCCTCTGCGTGAGAGGCGGTTGAACAAACCACTAGTTTACCACGGCATTTACAAGCACAAGCACAACGGAACAAAACAAGCAAGCGTTCACAAATGAACTATCAAATCAAATCTGCAATCACTTCCACAACGCCATCTAACTGGGAGGCTAAACAACGCAGTTTGGATAGCATGGAATATTCATGGCTAGAGCACTATTGGATTATGTTCCTGACTGTTGTGTGTACGGCGGTCTTCATTTGAGTGTTTTTGGATAAAAGTATTCCATTCAATCTACTACAGCTTTTTGTTGTTCGTGTGTCATTTTCCTCTAACATCCTAATGGTACCTGAGTTAGACGAGTAAGAGTAAAACCTGGCTTAGTATTTTGCTTGTATATTTTCACATCTGACCCGGTCTGAGTGGCGAGCCTTGGGGGAGGCCTAGGCCCAGCAGTGGACGTCTTTTGGCTGAAATGATGATGATGATGATATTTTCACATGCTAGAATTTCAGGAAATTCTAGTATTTTAAAAATATTAGACGCTATTTGGGGGCGTGGGGACTATAGCCCAAACCCTCTCATGATGAGGGGAGGCCTGTGCCCAGCAGTGGGACGCAAATAGGCTGCAGTAGTAGACACTATTTAAATGGTTTGGTGTTCATTAATATTGGAAAGCCATATTTACGTGCATGTGAAATAAAAAATGCAAAATAAGCTCGCTTTTACGCTTACTCGTCTAACTCAGTGCCTTCAAGCTCATGCTTCCCTGTGAATAGTGATGGGCAACTTTGGTTTATTATTGTCATATTACCGGAAACTTTGACTTCAATAAATATTACGAATTTCCTCATGTTTCAGTTGACCTGAAAGTTTTATTTTTCGAAGAGGATAAATGAGGAATTTGGGGTGAGTCATCGTCACTCATGGACGTGTGCATAGTCCCTATGCCATCATTATCATCATCGTCATTATCATTTGTTAACATTATAATACCTCTCGACTACATCCAAAAGAGGTATTTCGACGTTTTATAACAACTGTCCAAGAATGGGCAAAAGTAGTCAGAGCTGGAACATCAAGGGAGAGGCATTTTCTCATTAGTGGGACCTTAAAACAGGCTACTAAAGAACACCCTTTAGAATTATTCAGTTGCCCATCACTACCTCGCCTCTTTGAGCCTTTGTACGCGAGAAAAAACACAGTTACCTAACTTGTTTTCGTTAAAGTGATTTCTTTTTACTTTGTTGCGTTTTTGTGCTGTGATTCAGAGGTACGAGTATCAAAGGGTGCGTTTTTTTTTCCAAAAATCACGTGTTCCTGCGGTAGTGTGTTTCACGTAAAATCGGATAATATTCGTGAGTTTTACTTTTCGTGTATTTTAAGGAAGTACAAGTTTAATAACAACATGCTAATTTGAATATTACTCAATACTCATTCCAGTACCTAGTTAAATATATATTTTAAAGATATACTTATTTGGAATAAATGGAAGTAAGTAACTAACTACACGCTTTGTTAGCAAGCCGTTTTTATATTATAGAAATAATTTAAATTTCTCTTCGGTGGCATGATCATAATGATGATCGACATGCATAACAATCCCTAATTTATTTTTATGAGATTAGGTATATATTTAGTCTCAGAGTTTATGCTTTACATAGTTATGATTTTAAATATTTATAAAAATGCTTTTTCATTCATTTTGAAATATCAAACTGAAACACTGCACCAATGGCTGAAACTCCACTGAGAATAATTCATCTTTCATTCTATCCTTATCAATACCATCAATCAATTAAAAGTTATAAATCGTTCCTTCTGTTGAAAGATTTTCCGATAGAATATGGCTTTAATTTCCTTCATAAATACTCGTGGGAAACGGCAGATGTCTCGTGCTTTTAAGGCAACCCTTTTTACTTAAGGTTCCTGAATACTTGCATGGGGGGGGGGGGGGGGGCGGTTAAGATTTTTGCGTCCTTACATTGGACCGCTTTTACGCCATCTGAAAGTTAGATAAACATAATTATGAGACTTGTACGGTCATAATGTAGAGACATTATGACCGAATGAATGTTACCGAATAAAGTGAAATTTAAAAATAAACTAAAAAGGTGTCTGAACCGATACCGATGATCTTTGATTTTTTGGATTGTCTCCACCTCGAATAGCATAATAGCCATTAAATTATCAAAAAAAAGCACCCCAAAAAAAATATGACTATTTTAAACATGATTGTAAATTCGCTTCTCCATCTTCCACAATTGACACCTCACGTCACGTATGACTGATAGGCAGTACAAAGTACGACGGGTCAGCTCATTTTCAATAATAAAAAAAATGTATTACATTCTAACAACTTATACAGACGGTCGATAAAGGCTCTGTCAAAGAACAAACGTAGGATGTAAGGCGTGATAGGGGTAGAGCTGCGGTCCTGAGCTCCTTGGTACGATGGCATATACAGCTCGGGACCGCTTTCCCCCCGTGTTGGCCTTCACCCCGTGAACGGCATCTTTCACGAGATCAAAAGCGTTGACCTACTGAACTAATTCTTATACTGCGCTTGTATGAAACTGAAAACGCCTGAAACTAAAACTACCTATGCTTCAGCCAACTTGAAACTTTACTCGGTTTTTCACAATGCCTTTTATTTCGTTTTATAAATTCAAAACTCTACAAAAATATTATAATAACCCTTAAAGCGTACCTACATAACAAACTTTATTAAAATTACTGTATCGATACAACATTTTACGTGAGGCAGGAAATATTTTATCCATTGGTTACAATTTTAAGGCTAAATTCATTAGTCTTATACTTACTAAATAATGCTTTCTTGAACTATATTTTAATGTTTAGGGATGACTTTGGGGCTTTACATACTGTCCTTATATCTTAGTATAGACAGCTTACTACTACAGCCTATTTTCGTCCCACTGCACATGCATCCTCTCATCACGAGAGGGTTGGGGCTATAGGTCCCACGTGGGCCCAGTGCGGATTGGGGACTTCACACACATCTTTGAATTACTTCGCAGATGCGTGCAGGTTTTCTCACGATTTTTTCCTTCACCGTAAAGCTCAGTGGTAAATTAAAATTGAATTACGCACATAAGTAGACTTAGAGGTGCGAGCCGTAACGGAATCCCCAATGTACGAGTACATACAGCTTATTTAAATGAAATACTTTGAAACCCAGGAAAATAGGGGCGAAGAAATTATTGTAGTTTCTCCTCTGCTTCTTGCTGCAACTCTTCCAGTCTCTGTAAAACTTTCAGTCGGCGTTTTTCTAGAGGTGTCTTTGACCACCACGCTTCGGCCGATGCGTCCTTTAAAACGAAATGTAAGATTATAAGGTCTCTCTATGGTAAATAAAGAAAACCCTTGCTGTATTGGTTAACAAGTTAAAGAATCTGCTTGTTAATAACGCAACAGGACGAATGGAGATACCTATATGTAAAAAGCCTCCAACAAGGTGGAGTGACGACCTTGTAAAGGTCGCGGGAACGCGGTGGATGCGAGTGGCACAGGACCGGTCTGAGTGGCGCGCCTTGGGGGAGGCCTATGTCCAGCAGTGGACGTCTATCGGCTGAAATGATGATGATGATGATGATGATATGTAAAAAGAACTACGAGTAGTTTCCAGACAGATAAGACAGAAAAGTCTTATATTATCATCCCACATTTTTATCTCACAGTAATCTGTGATCCAAATATATCCTAATTGTGCCATCTCCTCTTCGGACCGACTCTCAACCCCTCAACAATATTTTGGATCAGAACCCTTATGTAGACGTATGTAACAACCCACCATCGCATGCGACGGATGCCATGCCCAGATCCATTTAAGACTAGATAAGAATAAAACACGAAAAAAATATCTTTGAAGATATACCTGTTCAGCGTACACTGGCTCCCTCGAACTAAGTTGAACAGCTATCTCATGAGCGGTCAAAGCTCGCACACGCAGCTGTAGCCTCCGTTTTGTGGTTAGCAAGGAGTTCAGAGCAGACATCAAAGTCCCTTTGAGGAAAAGTACAATACTGTATTTAAAAAACCGAGATAAAAAAACTGCATTTAGATCTCAAAATACGAGTATCATATATTTTATAGACACAGAGTTACAAATCTCTTGAGATCGTTTATCGATTATATCATCTATGTAATCATTAAACGGTCTGACATAATTGTTGTCGAACGAATTATAAACACAACACTTAATGACTACTCCTTGTCGCTGCTAATTTGTCAAATTCGAAATATTATTCGTTCAATTTACTAAACTACAACCAAGAGTCAAACATGTAGGTAATTTATATTTAATTTCAAAGATTACAAATACTTACCAATAGTATAAGAATCAGAGACTCTTGCCAAAGAAGTTAAATCAAGTCTTGGGGTTAAGGCACCGGCTCTATGAAGTTGTGTTCTCCACATAAGAGATATGCTCCCATAGTCAGCTTTAGGTATCTGGATGAGCTTAGAATAGCATTGAAAGAGTAGTTTCTGCTCCGCTTCCCAAGGACACCGCGAAGTACCAACAAATAATACTCGGTCCTCAGGATAAATTCCTGCAACATAAATGCAATATTTCATTCACCTTACTTGTCTTTTGCTATATAAAACATCATAAACGGTACTTATCATCGTATGCTATTAAAATACCTTTGATGATCTTCGCCAAATCCTTCTTCAGCCTTTTTGGATCAGTCTTATCTGTTTTCGGTATCTTTTTAACAAAAGGTTTCTCTGCGTCGTCCATCCATATCACAGAAGGCTGAAGCAGCCTTGATACTTTACTGACTAGATGTATCAACATGATCAAGCCAGTTTTTCCTGGGTATTTTCCGACTATATTAGCTGGTGTTAGATCAAATAGAACACCTCCAACTTCGCTGCAAATTGTGTGGACTAACATCTTCTTTCCACTGCCTGATGGTCCTAAAAAGATGATTCCCAATGAATAAATAAGTAAACTGGATGAAAATTTTCTACTTAAATGATGTAATGAATCACAAATCTCATAACGATCATACCTGATAGCAAAACCGATCTTACTAAAGGAACGTTATTTCGAATATGCTCCGATCCGAGAGGAAGTATGCAATATTCTTTAATCAGTTGCCGTATATCACCCAAGCATGGTATTGGTTCGCGACCTTCTTTTCTCCATTCAGCCCCAACAAAAGACTTTTCTCCGACATAATCGTCTATTTTAATATAAGGGTACGGACGTATAATGCCATTTGACACCAGTTCTTCAAATAGGGATTCAGTTGTCCTGTCTGGTGTTAAGTCTTTTTCTTTTTTCTTTTTACTTTTCTTGCCTCCTCGCCGTACCTAATAATATTTTAAGTAAAAACATTTAAAACATCAAATATGGTACATGATCTTACATAACAATTTATTTCAACTTACCTTTTTCTGAGGTTTCTTTGCCTTTTTACCTTTGTGAGCACGGTCTCTATCAAAAGCGGCTTGTAATTGTTCTAATTCAGTTCTCATTAGCTCATCAACAATATTTCTTATCTCTTGCTCTATTTTTACCATTTTCTCTCTTTCTATCATGTCTTTGTAATACCTTTCATGGTGATTATCAGCATCATCTTTAAATTTCCAGATGTCTTCAAATCTATAAACATATTAAACAAAATTCAATTAAAATATTAAAAGCTGGAAGGGTTGATTTTATGAATTTCTATAGTTTTTTTTTTTACAAGACTAGCAACTTACTCTTCATTAGCATTAACCACATCTTGTAAGAAATTAGAGCTGCTACATTTGAACATTTGCAAATCTGAATCTTCGTCTTTATTCTTATTTTCATCAGGTTTACCATTTTTCTTATCTTTACTTTCTTTGCTTTTCTTTGATTCTTTTGATGAAACTGGAGACTTACTTATGGTGCTGTCCGGGCTAGTTCCTGCTTAGGATAAACGTCTTATAACTTTTATGTTGACAACTTAACATGCTTATATTAGGTATACATTTAAAACATTTACCTTGTCTACTGAACATAGCTCTACTACCCCCACTCTCTTCATTAGGTAGCTCAGGAAGTCTTCCCGTTCTCTCGTAGTACTCTAGAATATATTTTCTCAGCTCATTTCCAATTTGTTCATTAAGTCGAACTCCATGTTGCATTCTTAATTGCTCTTCAATAACTGATAAAGCATGTTGATATTCCTTCTCTCGCTCTTTTTGAAGGTTTCGACGATATTCCTTTACCTTAAAATTGAAAAATTCTGTATAACATTGTTACTTAACAAATACAAAGTTACTATAGTTATAACATTAAGTTTGTAATATTGAGTCATAAAATCAACTACTCCTGTTACTGTGTTATAAATGTACATTTTTTTAAAACTTAGGAACGTTTTAGGGTTCCGTGTCTTGTGACACTTGTCAGTCTACAAGTTTGTTCGTCTGTAACAGCCATTTTCTTATGTAATATGATTTGTCACTTCGATCGAAATAAATTTGATTAAGTGGATTCCCATATTTTTTTTAACAAAAATACAGCATACTTCTTCAGCCTTCTTGACCTCCTGTGACTCTGAATACGGTGGCAGCTCCATTCCGATCAGCAACATCTCCTGTTGTTTCCTCTTCTTCGTAGCTCTTCTCGCCAAAAACCCCCTCCATACTCTTTGTATGGCTGTCGCTGCAGCAGGTGACATCTCACCTTTTTGATCTCTCCCTTTCTCTTTTAGCAGACGGATTTCTTTCATGAACTGCCCTCTGGAAAAAACTGAGTTTCATTAAGTATAAAGCTTCGAGGTCTATATCTTGAATGGTCATGATAACTAGAATGCATGATCGAAGGAGCCAGCGGGGTAATAACAGAGTCGTAGCAAATGGAAGGCAGCGGGAAAAAGGCGTGATTTTCTGTATGTGCAAATATGTACAGGTACCTCAATCTGCCCTGTCTGGCCCTCTCATGACTCTGAATGATCAGCACAGCCTGTTGTTCAGTCAGAACTATTTCTTGTGGCTTGGCAGGCTCATGACCAAGCCTCTTCAAGGTCTCCATGATGAACTGGTTTCGACCTTTCACCTCCTCTTCTCTATCTCTGATGAAGAATTGCGGAATGCAAGGTTCAGCTTCACAAGGAGTTACGTGTAATTTTTGGAGTACCTGTTTCGGGTAAGAAGAAACTTTAGCAGTTAAAAGTCGTCAATTTATGAAGATGGTTTGAGCAAATAATATACAGTCTAACTAAACTCCACAAAAAACGAATAATCAAAAATGTGTGAGTCTTACATAAGTAGTTAAGAAAACAAAAAAATGTTACCTCATCATCATCATAAGTATAATCCGATAAATGCAGCTCCACGAGATCGTGTTTGATTTCAATCAGTCTTCCCAAACAGGCTTCTAGTAACCTTTTCACTATTAACCTCTTTTGCGGCTGCAGCAACTGATCATACACAACATCTAACCTCCTGACAAGAATAGTATATCTCACCCTGAGTTCTGATAGATGACCTTGTAATTGTGTCCTCTCTGCTTCTCCTAATGCTAACAACGCTTCATCGGCTTGCGTTGCCTCTCCAATTATTTCTGATGTTTCACATAACAATTCATTGTATGTTTTGTTAGACATAATTGTATTCTTTTCTTCACTGTTTTTGCTTAATGTAGTAGTAAGTGATTATTTATTAGATATTTTGCATCATCTTATCTTATCTTAAGGTTTTGGGGTCCTTGCGGATACACTCCAGCCTTTGGTATCTTTTGTGTAATAACCCCTCTCCATGCAGTTAATCTTTTAATAATAAATAATAATTCTTTTTGCATCAAGTAATCACTTTAATTGGCAGTTATTTTCTTTGCACAATAACCTTTAAAGAAACACATCTCATAATATTCGAAAATCTACATACCGCTCGAATTTCCGCTGTTAAAACTTTTACCAACACTCAATACCGAGTTATACTTAAACACTTCGCAGAGTACAGCCAACTTCATAAAACAACTTGTAAAATGTCCCAACAAAATCTTTCCCAACTCCCGTTATTAAAAGCAAAGTTGTTCACGGGAATTCATTTTTTGACGCTCTCCGCAAAATGCCGAAGCGAATATGGACCCGGGTTGCGCGTTTATCGACCAAACGTTGTCTCTGCGGTGCTGCCATGGATTTTATCCGTACATTCGATAACTTGTCTTTCGTGCTAGAGTTTTTTATAGATACCTACTAGGTAATACTGGTGATACTGTTTACAGAAGAAACATAACTACCCAAGTAACAATTTCTGGTTCTATAGTAGCCCATAGAACATTTCTCAAAACACCACCTTAGCCCTATAAAAGGCCATAGAAGGTTGAGTAACGCCGATCTGGCGCAGTTATATCTCCATTTAGTGATATAGTGGAACCGTAGCAGCTTTAGTTGTGACGTTTTAGGTCTGTAAAGGTGATGTAATGATGACTCGTATTACAATTTAGTGACATACGGGCCACAGTAACGCTAATGTAGTGCTTTTTTATACTGTAGTAGCGTTCGTTGATTCCCTTATAGTCCTATTTTAGTCTATAGTAGAATCCGTGATTCCTACTGAGGCGCTTTCTCGGCAAAGTTTGGTATTGTGTGTTTTTGCTGTGAACTTCATTGACGGACATCAAAAATAATTCAATTATATAAAGGAGTAATATTCTATCGTGGTAAGTTTATGTTATCTTATTTAGACATTTAATATTTCGATCAATGCTGCAAAAAGCACGTGCGACTAAAGTTTTACTGATAGAATAGTATTTGATTTGCTTAGTATTTTTAATGCGCCCTCGATTAATTGAGTTTTGAATAAAATATATTGATATTATAAAATTAAATTCACAATAATTTCTACTTTAGAGCCATTAAGTACATCCGTGAGTCTTATCGGGTCACTATAGTACCACCGACTCCTGTCATGTCAAAGTTTGAGTATAAAAGTAACTGTTCACTTCCTTTATGTGCTTTTTTATCCTATGAATGATCTTCAAACTCCATTATAGAAAGTTTCGGCCATATAAAAGAGTCATAGTCACTACTATCGTACGAGCCTATAATAGGGATTCAAAAACAATTAGAACACTTTTAAGTACTATAAAAATGTCCTAAAAATCGATTATAAAACAAAACCGCTCTATTACGGCGTCATTCTGGCTACTAAAAACCATGTACTATAGGAGTGATTTGTGGAACCACAATATCGCAAAAACCTTGTATAGTAGAACGTTCATCACTGCTAAAACGCAAGATCTATAGCGGTTGTCCGCGAAACCTTATAGCGCAAATTAGATACATAATGGTGATTTCAATCACTTTTATACAGTAACATAGCTCTTTAGTGGCTATATTTGAAGTTTTATAGCACTTGACTATAATAGCCCTATAAAATGGTTCTATAAACCTTTACATCAACAATTTATAGGATAATTTGGCTCTTTAGCTTATAGAGCAAGAATGTGTTCCCAAACGCCTTTATACAACTGGTACTCACCGCTAAGACCTTTATACGACGTTTACTCGACCTTTTAGTGATGATAACCCAAGTTATAGGGCCAAAATGTTACTTGGGTAGGTAGGATTGTAGTTCTGTGATTGTCGCATTGTCTGGGTATACAAATAGCTAGTTGTGAAGTCCGTGAACTAATTCAAACAAAATATTTTTCATCAACAATTTTTATCTTATGCTTAGTTCGGTAAGTTTTTTCCCCTAGCGTAATAATATCGGTTCTTCAGTTTCAGTTTCAGTTTTTTATTGGTAAAAGCAAAAATATCTTACAAGTCAAGTTTTCACAGTAAGTACATAGTATACATTCTTGACAAGATGAAAGGTCTGTGCAATATGTGATTGGTTATTTTAGACGTATTAAAGAGGGAGTGAATTTAGTCGTTGTAAAAAGTAAGTGCAATGACAACCAATGTCGATATTAATCTGTGATGTCGCCAAGAAGCACCATCATTCAGTTGTATTTTACCCGCTCTTAATATGATGTACTTACTTATCATCATCATCATCATCATTTCAGCCGAAAGACGTCCACTGCTGGACATAGGCCTCCCCCGAGGCTCGCCACTCAGACCGGTCCTGTGCACTTACTTATACATAGATTTAAAGAAAAAAAGGTCGTCTTGTTTACTAAAACCAAAAACTAATACATTCGATTAAAAATCCGTAACCGCCCCACCGTTGCTATCAACAATGCCACGCTTGGATTAATCCGTATATTTTGGTAGAAATTATCGCGAGCATGTTCGAGGCAAATCGTTTTAAGTTCAGTGAAAATGGTTGTATATTATTTTTTTATCTCTTATTATTTATCGGTCCGCTATTGGGTTTAACGCATGGCTGGTCGCTTTGTAAAACAAAGTTACGGTTGGAATGTGTTTATTATATTCTCTCTGAGCATTCGTTTTGGTGTTAGTAGTGATTATGAAGAATGCTGCGTTAAATACGTATTTTGTTTTATTTTTCTTTTTACCCCTTCAAGAAAAAAACAGGTATAATAGGTATTAGAAGTTTGACATGTGTGGTTTGTGGTGTGTCTGTTTTATAGATAATCGGTCTCTGTGTATGTCTGTAGCCTCGTAGCTCCGCAACGGATAAGCTCATTTCGATATAGTTTTATTTCGTTCGATAGGTGTTTCATAGTGGAAATCAAATCATACCAAAATCCATATTTCCATTCATACTAATATTATTATTGCAAAAGTAACTCTGTTTGTCTGAATTACTTTTTCGGGCTGGAACCGCTAGACGAATTTAGAAAAAATATTTGGTAAGTATGAAAATAGTTCAAGTCCCGAGAAAAGACATAGGCTACTTTTTATCCCGGAAAAGCATACAGTTCCCTTGGGAACGCTATTTTATTTATTTATTTATTTTAACGTTATTGCATATAAAAGAAAACTTAGTGTACAAAACGCGGACTTAATGCCTTGCGGCATTCTCTACCAGTCAACCTTTAGGCAAAGCAGAAAATGGTTAGTACTTAATAGAGGCTTCTGCATGATTCCTTTATTAAAGTGCAGTTTTAAATTGTTTAACAGTACCTTTATATAATAACTTTATCCGTGCGTAACATAAACAAAAGTAAACAAACATAACTACTTACTCTTTAAACAAGTATTTATAGTAAGAAGACTGCGTTTGATTCTTGCGCAATTCCAATCCAAAATAAATTAGCCAAACCACTATTACCAAAATCCACGCGTTCAAAGTCAAGTGCAGAAGCTATTATGAAACTAATTTATAGGTACATGGAATTGGGCATGGAAATAATTTTAAACTCCAAAGGGCATAATCTCAAAAATCGAAGGGTTCAAAAAAGTTTATTGTAAAATTGTACGAAGTCGGCGGAAGATTGTAAAGACATACGTCAATATCCAAATGCAAACACTAACCGTGTTCAATGTTCAATATTAATCCGCCACATACTAGAGTATTTACTTAAGCAGAAAGCCTCTTTGCGGAGGATATTGCTTTAAACAGCGCTGAGGCTTACAAGGCGCTGCGTTGATGTGATAACTGCTGGCACTCAGCGTGAGCCGCGTCTAAGGGACCCGACACATCTTCAAATCCATACTAATATTATAAATGTCAAAGTGTGTTTGTTTGGTTTTTTGTTTGTTTGTTTGTCCTTCATTCACGTCGCCACAACGGGACTGATTTGAATGAAATTTGGTATGGAGATTTTTTCTCCACGGGTCAAACCAGCTATTTCAATACATCTTTAACTATAACCATCTATATGTCATCAAATTCTAAGTCAACGCGGGACGAAGTCGCGGGCAAACGGCTAGTAAATTATAGAAGACCAAAAAAATGAATATTCAATGAAAAACTTTGAAGAATTATTACACAAAAAAGTGAAAGAAATTTTTCTGTATTGAACTTTTTTTTTAAACTGAAACTCATCCGGCAAATGCTTTTTTTCACCATAAACGATAATGTATATAACATAACAATATGTATATAAAAATACCTATGTAACTGACTTTCCAAAGTTTTATCTAGTGTGCAGTCTCCACTATGATCCGTACCTACAAAATACGATCATGCTGTTTATATTATATTACGAGGGAGGCTCTGACTACGAAGCAACACTTTAACTCTCCGAGCCCTCTCTTTCGAGCGATTACCTACTAATTCGGGTCGGACTACTAATTTATTTTGGATTGGAATTGCGCAAGAATCGAACGCAGTCTTCTTACTATAAATATTTGTTTAAATAGTAGTAATGTTTGTTTACTTTTGTTTATGCTACGCACGGATAAAGTTATTATATAAAAGGACTGTTAAACAATTTAAAACTGCACTTTAATAAAGTAATCATGCAAAAGCCTCTATTACTATGAAGGTAAACTCTGTGATATAATTTACTACGTTTCACATATTAGTTGAGTTTGGACCTTAAAGCTTGACATTAGGACACTAAATACTAAAAGAATCATCGTACATTATAACATTTAATAACAACTGCTTTTTCTTCTAAAAACTTCAATTAACCCTTTAGACACGAATAAAACTGACTTCTGAGAATCGCCGTAAATGCACCCATCGACGATTATCAATATGATAAACCGATTTACTAAATTACATCGTGGTCACAGAATATTTAATAGTACTACATACAGAATGGCCACGGAATCACCCGCCTGAATCTAGCCGGCGCGCAACTCGCGCCCAACTCGCCCTTACCGTCATTTGTGTCATGCGGAGATGGAGAGTGAACTGGCCCGCGTAGTGGTACACACATTTACAAGTGTACAGACGGCCTCGCACGCACACATGCTTTTATAGGCCGTGTCCGCCCTGTGTCGTGGTGTTCATGGGCGAATCAACTTTTTTATAGCACTAGTTGCCATGGTTATTACGGTCCCCTGGGTCACTTTTTGAAACTGCTGTTTTTTGTGTTTAAATCCGCCAAACGTGGGCTTTCTCAACCGACAAAAAAAAGAGGAGGTTCTCAAGTCGACGCGTATATTTTTATTATGCATACATTATATTATTCAAGATTATAAATTTTGTATTTGGAAAAAAAATATAATCGATTTCAAACTTCGACAGCCTGTGAAGTCGGTGTCAAGTGAACCGCCTTAAAGCTATGACTATCTTACAGTGAACTTGAAACCAACTTCACAGGCTGTCAGAATTTGAAGTCGGTTCGATTTTTATTTTTTTTACATTTTCTATTCCTTCCTTAATGCGGCATTTTCCAAGCATCTATGTTGTAACAGTTTTCCAAGAAACTCCTCTCATTTTGTCCCTGGACAACGGGAAAGAATAATAATAAGAAATAGTTGATAGACCCTACTTTGTTATAAGTAAATATGCTAATGAAACTTGTTGAATGGCTCTAAGGATTGAAGATTTTTTTTTTATATCATAGGCAAACGAGTGCATAGCTTACCTGATGGTAAGTGGTCACTTGCGGCCCATGGACACCGAAATTCTATGATCCCCATTAGGAAACCATAACATTTCGAATGCGTTGCCTACCCTGAGGCCTAAGATGGAATGCCTCTACGCGAGAAATTCCACCGGCTGCCTTAACCCCCTACCGGAACACAACAGTGCGAGCACTGCTATTTGGCGGCAGGTTAGCGGGGAAAGACGGTGGTATCTCCCCGGACGGACCTAGCAGCAGGCCCTACAACTAGATTTCTTTGAAAATATTCATAGCCATTATACGAGTAAATTAATACCTACTTCATTACCTATACACAATGCATAGTAGTAGTTGTTATTTGATACTAGTGTCGTGAAGATATTCGGATCTGCTTCGCTATAGGAATAATGGTTTATTCACATACACGACAATAAGGGAAATTATAATCATGGGTAAATACAGTGGGATACACATAGCAACATAAACCTGGGATAGATAGTTTCTACTCGGTCATAGCTGTAATCTCAACACAACCGCTAGGTTCCTGCCTTACAGGTGCTCGGATGGAGACTCTTGGCATGACCAAATACCACGTTGGAGAAACCTGCCGCTTGCGCGGTGTGGCAGCCCCATCCGACACACATGGGATGCCGCACCCATGGCTCAGATCCAGAGCTGTCACACGTTTCCTTTCAACCAACGTGGGTGCAATAGGAGACACCGCTTCATTGACCCCGTCTCGGCTATTGAGGCGGCACCCAATAGTCAGACAGCCAGGACTCCACGATGCCTTTTATCCTATTGACCGGCTGACCCTCCTACCTTCCCCTTATAGGCCGCCCCAAATCCTCCAAATAGTGGTCATGCCGTTCTGAAGACATACAAGGATTCACCTTCGACGCCAAGGTTTCCCAAGGCCATCGTGTCAACAGAACCTAGGGGCTTGCAACCCCACCGATGCCGAAGTTTCCTCCAGTCATCGTCGCAAATAGGCATCAGACCGCGTTTGAGCCAAGACCACAACCATGGCCGTACTAGAACATACATAGGTTCCTTTCAGATATGGTACAGAAGCAAACACTCACCAGTGATTCTTCTCTCACCTCTCGCCAGCCGGCAGGCGGCAACTCATCATCAATCATGATTTTTACTTGCATTTTCCTCTCCAATCGTCCAATAAGTTCCCTCTATAATACGCGCTCTTTTCACCCCATAGACAGCGCTATGACAGGTGACACAGATTATACAGTACACGTCGTACAACAGGCATAGACAAGAAAGCATACCAATGAGTTAGTAACACATCGCGTGGATCCGCGACATTCCCCAGGCAAAAGGAGTTGATTTTACTCAATAAGGCAATTTAGATGAGTCAACTAAACTTTAACAGACTTTACACCATTATCCTGCAGCTATGATCATAATCACTAACTCTAACCATCTATACATAACCCGTCAAACCGCAGCTCTTTATGGTCACAAACTGTCCAGTACGTCATTACGGAAGATTGCCGTTACGGTTCACTGAGGTGCATTTATAATTTATATTGGGTACTCTTTACTAGTAGGAGTCTTAGATTACTCCAGTAGGAAAGAAGGTCACTTAGTCTTGATTTTCTCTTTATATCTATGATTATTCAATAAAGTGTATTTCTATTGTATTGTATTATATTGTATCTATTCATCACACAAGTCCAACCAAAGTGTTAAACTCTCAGAAAACCTCTTCTATACGCCACTCCAGAGCTAGTGAACAGGATAGGTTGCAAATTGCAACACAGAACAAATACTCGACGGTTGAAAGTCTTGAAGCAGTAATTCACAACTCAGGAACATTTTACTCAGCACGCGCGAATTCTTCTGCTGCTAAGGGAACTTCTACTCTTTGTCATACCAGCAGTAAGAAGGTACCTACTGCCTACACGACGAAGATATCCAATTCTGGCATGATGCCGCGCTGCGGTGTAATTTCGTTACCGACAAATTGGGTAAATTAACTCTGAGTATGCGATGGCAATGGCAACATCTTGCGGCCATAGGTATATAACAAAAGGCCAGCTATAAAGGTATCTTTCCATCTAAAACTCCTGTGCTATTTTAGCCACACCATATTTCAAATCATTAAGCTGTAACAAAGCGAGGATTTTTATCATTTCCAATGCATGTGAAGTATCCACTGTATCTCGTGTGACTATTTCATGAACTTCTGTTTAATGCATGGTTTCTCCAGAGCCACGCCAGTCATCCCAAGTCGCCGTCATCTCAGTCACTTTCCTCTGACTCGGAACAATATAGAATCCAGAGCCTCCCCAGCGAAATAAAAAAAAGAGAAAAAATTTTTTTTCTTTAGGAATTATACCTTAACCGAAATACTTCCGTTCTTTCTGCGATTCTAGTTTCTTTAGTATACCTATTTTCATTTTTCAAATACCAGATTTGATATGCAGGTATATTATTTTGTTGTAGTATTGCTTTTTTTTTTTTTTTAGATCGCCTTGGTCTCGAGTCCATAAGTCCAAATCTCAACCTTATTATTTATTCCATAAAGGTTTGAGAATCCTGGCTGGTGCATCTGCTGTATTCCTTTTCTTACAGCCAAAAGTCTATAGAGTCATAAGTGTCATTACACTGCGGTGCCACTGTAATCATAATTAGGTGACAAATTAATTTATCAATTCTTGACCACAAAATTCAAAAACCGAAATAAACCAGCTGCTCATTTTCTAAACTTCATATGATATTCACTGAGCTACAGATTCTGGATTAGGTTACATTGCTCATAATGTTATATGCCGAAAACACAACACTTCTAACACTTGTTTGTATCCATATTGAACTATATTGCATAAATGTCCAGAGGTAATTTCACAACATTTGATTTATTTCATTACATACTTAGATACTTACATCACTTCACTTTAACACTTTCATAGTTTTAATTCAGCTTCTATGTCAATCCACATATTATTACCTTTTCTTGTCCTAGTTCATGGCTTACTAATTAAGCACAGCACAGTACACATTTATATACTTTAACACTTAAGCACTTGAAAATTCTACTACACTAGCACGTTTTACACAAGTTCATAACTAGAGAATTTATGCCCAGGATATCTCTAGAACAACCCAGGTTTTACTATGTAGTGTGTCACCAAATAAACTCGGTTTTGAAAATATAGATATCGAGGTATATCAAATGTTAGGTGGCACTGGGTCTCCTCATAATATTCATATACCTTCCAATGATCTTCTTGAAATTGGTTATAATAGTATGTAGAGAATGAGTAGATTTAAGGAGGGTTAACCAATTAAATCAATAAAAAAAATAGTATTCAGCGACCTATTCTTTTCTTTTCTCAGCCATATAGAAAGGTTATTACTTTCCTGAATTGAGTAAATAAGAAATCATTCCAGTCAGGTTCTAATCCTGATTCTTAACGGTTGTAAGACTTACTTAACACAGTTGTAAAGCTTAAATCCACATTAATTACTTACTACCCTGAATGGTTTCCAGTTCATTATTTATTTATTATGAAATGAATGTACCATGTTCAGCACTAGATTTTAAATGACTCTTCATAACATTTATGATCTTATGTAGAAAGTTACATGTACCCAAATGGATACACATATTTACTTTAAAGAAGAACTAGAACTGATAAATTCAAGATACTCATGATATTGAAGCTAAAATAATTTCTAAAATGTTTACCGTTAGTATGTCTTTCTGCTTAAATCCCTAGGATTATTATAAAAATCCTGCATTGGACAGATCATAATACTACTCAATTTGTGTAGATAGCACATAAATGTAGAATAAGTTTTAGATGTAAGTATTGCTACACCCTAGTAGGGTCCATGTGTGTACATAACTCATGGTTGCAAATAAATAAACATGGATATGAATATGTGCCAAACCAAATCAATATTTCTAATTGAATTTAATGTTTACTTACAACAAATAAGGTGACGCCCAATAAATGGTTGGAAATACATCATCTCATACTATTTATTAAGATGTAATAGCTAAACACTAAAAGAGATAATCAAGCTGAGCATACAGATGATATCCATTAACCTTATATCAGCAAAGGTCACTGCCAGACTACTGACTTGAAACCGATAATAGTAGAGAAATATATATTAATATATTTTGTAAACCTCTCCTTTATAGGAATGTTACCATCTAGGATATCTCAAATCTATAAGATACTGTGATAACTATTCTATATAAATTAATGGCCTCTGGCTCTGTCTTCGACACTTCGCCAATTACTGCAATAACTTCAAAAAACTTCTTTTTAAATATAAGGGAACAAACTAAATTAAGTCTTATTATTACTCTCTCTTCACACTGTGGCAGCTGACCACATATACAAAGCACAGATAGCAAGTGATTATCTGTTACATTTTCAAATTAAGGTAGGAATTTAAGTAGAATCTTATAAATGACACCAGTAGTAAAACCATAGTTATGTTCTGAATAAAACAAGATATACTCAAGATGTAATTTTTAATCTTAAATTAAGGCTTAGGGAAGCACTCCAGAAGTATTAGGGAGTATGTCGTTTCAGGTTCAGGCTTCAGTCTTGCCCTTGGAAGTGATCATTCACTACTCTTCTTATTCCACTGCTGATCTCAACGTCTCACAATATCTTGCTAGTAGTTCATAAGTACACTTATTTGGTCCCGTATTGTAATTTGTTATTTATTCTTCGTCTTCTATAAGTCTCAATTGTTAAATAAGATACAATCATGTTCTCTTCTGTTGAAAGTACATCGCCATTGGATCTCAGATTTAAAGCTCCATTCTTTGTGATAGCTCGCTGTTATGTAGAATAAGTATGTGCAACTGAGTATCCTAATGCAACCTCACAGTGACCGCAATTTAGATCGAAGCTGGACTTCACCATTATAAAGATTTGTAAGACCATTCCATGGCAGCTTTGAGACCGTAGCCTTCGGCATAAGCATTATTCAACACAGCTTTTATTCTCGGCCCTATTATAACTTTGAGCTGCCTCTTCTAAGACTCATAAAACGGCATTCTACACGTAATTTCTGTATTGAAATGACCCTCTCTAAACACTTTTAGTGACTTCTAAGGAATTTAACACATTATCGAGGAATTATTCCCTCTTTGATACATAGCTGCCCGTGATACATACTGTGCATATCACTTTAACCCAAATAAACTATAAATTTGTAATAATAATATCGAAAGTTTAAAGGTAATAATATAAGGTAATAAATGCGGACTTTATTAGGTGTAAATAAACAAAAGCGAAATCCACAAATTACTAATATGTAAGCGTCTGACGTTTCATGTTTTATGACTCGTTTACATGCACGGCGTTCAAAATTACATTCACGAGCCCGGGCAAGCGCGTATAAACGTGTGTAGCATTAAATACCAGCATAACTGCCACAATTTTCAATAAACATGTAATGAACGTTAATTTAGCCCTTACCGAATAAAATATGGCAGTAAACGAAAACAACAATACGATTCATTTATTAATACAAGTCGTACCATGTAATATTGAAGCAGAAGATTGAATCAAACCGTTGCGCTGGATAAACAAAGTGCTAGTATTTGAATAAAAAAATAACATTAAACAAATCCATACTATAAATACTTTATTGCTTCCACCCTATGCAGATGGTGGGTTTCAACCTTTCGCCCAGTTGGGTCATAGAGCCCATGCCTCCGCAGTCCACCGCCGACGCAAATTCAACCCAACGCAGTTGCCGCTCGCCTGAATCAAACTCGAATTCGAGTTGGCAAGCGTGTGTCGACGGCACTCTAATTTTACTTAAAACTATAATGCTTATACTATCTTGAAGATAATAAAACAAAACAAACTTTATTCGTTGCCAAAAGTATTATATTTATCTAAAAATATTGCGTTCTTGAGAAACCTCAAAAAAACTGACTCGCTGAAAAACCAGTTTCATTATTTCATTTCTTTATTAAGTCAGGGATACCGAAGTCATTGGATCGTACTTATTGTAAGCATATGCCTTATGAAATAATACTGCACATACAACAATTACTCATTTCAAATAAAAATTTAAAGTAGATTACCGTAAAAATTTGGGTATATTCCCGAACTGTAAGCGCAAACGACCTCAGGGCCCAACCTTCATTTCGAAATTGACACTACTTGCTCCAGACGTACCTATAACTTCCATGATTAGGAAATGATGTGGAGCCGTGTGACCAAAACTTATGGTACGTTCACGAGCACGACCGCGCGCGTGTGAACGCACCATTAGATCCGCCGTGAAAAGAGTGTGTGGAGGCGGCCTTCGTGTACTGTCAGTTTTTAAAGAAAAATGAAACGGCGGCGTCCTAGCTCTATGAAATGTAAAATAAAACGTTCCAAAAATTTTAAAAACCAAGTCATTCAGCTTGACTGCTATTCAATTCCGTGGCAGACTACGGAGCTCGATCGATACAAAATTTGTGGGTCGAATTCCGGTCAGCGACGGAATACGGAGTATAAAACATGACGAAGATAAATGTAACAAATTATTTTCGACCGAAATTCATGTCAGCAGGCACGGCAGGCTAATAATCGAAGTTTGAGAGCAAACAAGACTCATTTAATGTTTAAGATTGTTTACCCTCTCCCTTTATATATTTATGTACCGCGAGATAGAAAGCATATTTAGTTTCAACTAAATGGTTGACTATTTATACATAAAGAACAAAAAAAAATGCATAAAGGAACTAGAACAGGGTATTTTCTTTAGTGCGTTACGACAACGATTATATAAGTAGATTCACATCAACAGCATCCTCCACCATTTTATTGTCGTGAAGATATTCGGATCTGCTTCGCTATAGGAATAATGGTTTATTCACATACACGACAATAAGGGAAATTATAATCATGGGTAAATACAGTGGGATACACATAGCAACATAAACCTGGGATAGATAGTTTCTACTCGGTCATAGCTGTAATCTCAACACAACCGCTAGGTTCCTGCCTTACAGGTGCTCGGATGGAGACTCTTGGCATGACCAAATACCACGTTGGAGAAACCTGCCGCTTGCGCGGTGTGGCAGCCCCATCCGACACACATGGGATGCCGCACCCATGGCTCAGATCCAGAGCTGTCACACGTTTCCTTTCAACCAACGTGGGTGCAATAGGAGACACCGCTTCATTGACCCCGTCTCGGCTATTGAGGCGGCACCCAATAGTCAGACAGCCAGGACTCCACGATGCCTTTTATCCTATTGACCGGCTGACCCTCCTACCTTCCCCTTATAGGCCGCCCCAAATCCTCCAAATAGTGGTCATGCCGTTCTGAAGACATACAAGGATTCACCTTCGACGCCAAGGTTTCCCAAGGCCATCGTGTCAACAGAACCTAGGGGCTTGCAACCCCACCGATGCCGAAGTTTCCTCCAGTCATCGTCGCAAATAGGCATCAGACCGCGTTTGAGCCAAGACCACAACCATGGCCGTACTAGAACATACATAGGTTCCTTTCAGATATGGTACAGAAGCAAACACTCACCAGTGATTCTTCTCTCACCTCTCGCCAGCCGGCAGGCGGCAACTCATCATCAATCATGATTTTTACCTGCATTTTCCTCTCCAATCGTCCAATAAGTTCCCTCTATAATACGCGCTCTTTTCACCCCATAGACAGCGCTATGACAGGTGACACAGATTATACAGTACACGTCGTACAACAGGCATAGACAAGAAAGCATACCAATGAGTTAGTAACACATCGCGTGGATCCGCGACAACTAGCGACCTGTCCCAGCTTCGTACGCGTAGTACCTTTAGCAATAAATTATACTCCAAAACCTTCAACATAATCCCCTTCGTCTAATAGTAAAACTAAAAAAATCGGACACTAATTGTTGGTTCTATCGAAAACAGACAGACAGACGCGGTGGGCGACTTTACTTTATAATATAGTATAAGTATGTTCTGCGGACTAAGGAACTTCTTTTTATTTTTATTCCTCTCTCTCTCTTTATTTTACCGATCTTGATAAATACCCATGTTTAATAATTATATCTGTGTGGCTCTCTCTTAAAAAAAACGTATTTAAAAGATGAAACCATAAAGTTTACATTTGTTTCATTATCTGGAATCATAAACATAAAACACTAAAATGAAAATAAAACTGCGAGTTAATAGCAAATTTCATTGAACTTCAAAAGACCAAAAATAAAAGAGTGTATAATTTCACAGCTCTGCAATAAGGCCGAATAACTATTAAACGAAGATGGCCGCTCGTCTCATAATAATAAAGTCATTATGTGGATAAATGCTAACGAGTATATTTACAAGGCGTCTACGCCGGCCATTAGGGTTAACCGTCACGATTTAGAGATAGAAAATCGACTGGATGTGACTATATAGAAAAGTGAAGGACAAATTGTAATTAGAATAGGGATGACGACAACTTTTTTTTCCTTAGTCTATCAGGAAGATTATTGAAAAGTATTGAACAAGTTTTTTTTTCTTTCTTCACGTAATCAAACTTATACGGAGATATATTGAGTTGTAATGTCACGTGACGTCACGGTTAGGTAGGTACGATTTATACCTAACGGTGACGTAGTTAGCCCCCACTCTCCAACTTTAATGCGTTTTAACTTAGTCATTCTTTGTTAATTTGATAAAACAAAAAATACGTGTCTAATATTTTTTTATTATCTGACTGACGGACTAATTAGAATTTCGATTTCTTCACCTTTTAGTGTACAAAAAGCGGACTTAATGCCTTAAGGCATTCTCTACCAGTCAACCTTTAGGCAAAGCAGAAAATGCTTAGGGGCGGTGCCAAAAAAACAACCAACATTACTGAATATACTTAGACACTAGCAAAGAACAAATATAATTACATTAAATAAACATATTTACATAAATAAGACAAACAAATAAATAAATAATACTCTGTACTTATTCTGTGACATAAGTAGGAAACTTAGAGGTGCGAGCCGGAATCGAACCCCGACCCTCTGCATGAGAGGCGGTAGGTCGAACCACTAGGCCACCACGGCTTCAAAGGTTTTTAAGTAGGTATTAAAATATTCTAAAATATTCTCGTTAGCAGAGCTTGACCGCCGCCATGATTCGCTTAGACCCTTCCTTCGTCTCATACAAAATTTAAAGCAACATCAGACTCACTTTCATGACTTAGTGAACACAATTCAATTCCTTTTGACCCTTTTCTGTGAATAATTTATACCAGTGTACCTAACTAATGCAAAAAAGAACGCCTCTAACCTGATTTTGAAGTGAGTAATTCTAACAATGCAAGATAAAGTTCTTTAAGGTATAAAAAGCGGGAGAGATTTTAAAAGCAATTGGAACCTGCATAAATACCAAATACTAGGAAACTAATACTAGGAAATACTAGGAGTATTGACAAAACGGTTTTGGCCTGCAGAAAACTCGTTCCCGCAGAAAAATTTGAATAAAAAATACCTATGTTATTTCAAGGGTTCATCCAAATCTGTCTAGTCCTTTCGACGTGAAGGAAGGACAAACAAACAAACAAAATAGTATGGATAAATTATCATATCCATTTTAAATAGTTACCCCGCACATCCATCTTATCATTATCATGTTAGACACCACCAGCACATATTATTTGGATCCCACTGCTGGACACAGTCCTCCTCTCATCACGAGAGGCTTTATAGATCCCACGCAGGCCGAGTGCGGATTGGGGACTTCGCACACATCCCCGAGTTACTTCCCAGATGCGTGCAGGTCCGCTTTCAAAATGTTTCATTCCTTCACTAAAAGGCCCAGTGGTAAATTCAAATTGAATTTCGCACTTAAGTAGGTTAGTACCTAATCTCATAGATGCAAGCAGGATTCGAATCCCGATCCTCTGCATGAGAGGTGGTAGGTCAAAAGGTAGGCTTTATCATTGTTTAAAAAGTTGGGGCGTCGGCTGGTGGACAGATGCTGTGACCCTCGTTCTGGATCGAGGCTGTGAACCAGCCAGCAGATGTCCATAGCAATTCAGCGTGGCAATGCAGCGGGTGTGATGGGGACATTTGAATTAGATGCGGTCCAGAAGAGTTTAGGTCCAGAGGTTTAAATGGTTGGGTATGACATGTGTTATGTTATTTATTTATTTCTACTTTTGCTTTTGACGAAGTATGTTACGGATTCTTGAGTTGGGATTGAGATAGGTTAGTTATTTGACGAAGAGTGTTGTGGATTTTTTTTCTGGTATTTTTGCGGTCTTTTAATGTTTGTTTTAAAGGTAGGCTAGGCACATTTAAAGAGAACCCATCCAGCACTATTAGTTCCCTGTTTTATCCCACATCAGATGGGTGCTAAGGCCGGCGTCGCTTTGTTTCGACTTAACGACCTCATGTAATAGGGCATTGTAATGTTTTTGCAACCATGTAGGCCAGAATGCCAACAGACACGCAAAAAATACGAGACCGCACAAACGCCTCCGACGCACGGGAAAATGGCTAATTTACTTTTTAGCCGAGCTTCCGTTTTTGGGAAAGCTGTTGCGAGTACCATGCAATCAGTGAGTTTTAGATGTTTATTAAAACAATTCCATTCAACATTAAAACTGCAAATTCTTGAACACAGTTCCTTATGTTTAAAATAACAATGAAACACAATTCGTTAAACTTTTCATGTTAAAACATGATATTTGTGTACTTAATCCTCTTCAATATCGTTGTTCAGTTATAAAAATTAAATTTTAAATAAGTGTAAAACAAAAATAAATTAAATTCAAAAATGGTATACGTAGGATGTATTACTCTGGTTGTACCAATGAAAATATATTACGACGTGCGAAAAATTGCAAACTCACCATTTTCCGAATCACTCCAAAGGAATTGAGGGGGAAATTGTTGAGTTTTTGTTCCATTTATTATTCTGCCATGAATAGGGAATGCGGTCAATTTTTTATGGCCTTCCTCTTTAATCGTTCATGTCGATTTTCTAATAAAATTTTGACAAATTTTCGGTGAAGGATAACATCGCGAGGAAACCGGCACGCATCTGCGAAGTAATTCAAGGATGTATGTGAAGTTCCCAATCCGCATTGGGCCCGCGTGGGGACAATAGCCCAAACCCTCTCATGATAAGAGGAGGCCTGTGCCTAGCAGTGGGCCGTAAACAGACTATTGTGGTGGTAGTGGCGGAGGTTGTGACAAATAATGTGGCGTTTGTTTGAGCATATCGGTCACCATTTTTACGCCGTATTATAATTACTAAGAGCATCCTTTATAATCAATTGACGTCATAAAAGGTTACCTGTTATATGTAAGCATCTGAATGTTTTTTTTTGTTATTTATACCGATTACTTCGTTCGCATAGACTTGAAATTTGCATACCCTACGTATGATACTTTATACTTACCTATAGCGAAGAATACAACAGCTTCTTAATAGTGTTATTAAATAGAATAAAAGCTGGCTTGATTAATCCACCTCTTGACCAATTACGTCGGTTTCCAGCGACTTCGGCATCTTGATTGCGGGTTCGAGTCCAATTTGAGTTGATTTATTGTAATAAAACTTTGATTATGCTTGATCGATGCTTTATGGTGATTGACCGGGTTTGTATAAAATGAGGCGTGTTAAAATATTCATGTACTTAGTTACACATAATCTATTCTATAATTTCATAGATATGGAGAGGTGTTTGTTCTTCTTTCACGTCAAAACAGAGCGACGGATTTACGTATTTTTGTAGAATATAATAATTATTATACCCATGGATGATTATACAAGTGTCGTCCATAAACTCTGATAGTTCCAATGGAATTACTAGTGCATTGCCGACCTTCAAAGGGAACTAATTATTTTTCTTCATTTTAAAATGGTTCTTTAATACATTCAATAACATCAATAAACCCTTCCTTTTTAAAATCACCTCACCTCTTCCTCGTGCGCGTAGGCGTAATTCGACTCTTCTTAATCTTCAATCAACTCTCATCGTTATTCCCAAGAAGCCAGGGTCCAAAGGCCCGTGTCGTGCCACGTCGTGGGATAACAGTGGTACACGCTCCGTTTCGCCAACAATACAATCATGCCCGTCATTCAACTTTGCCCTCGGAGCGCCTGCGCAAAGCAATATGGGCAAAAGTCGATGATTATTTTTCGTTGGGTTCCGCCGGTGAAAAAAAGTTGCATGTCAACATTGCAATTACGAAATTGTAAATGTCTTTCCGACCAATACCATGGTTGGCCGAGCATACAGGCCACCTGATGGAAAGTGGTATCTGTGGTGGATGGGCACAAAGAATCACGAGATCGCAACTGCGATGTGTTGGTGATTTGACCGGCTCTCGTACTGCAACACATTGTTATTTGGAGGCAGATTAGCGGTTTAAAAAGCCATATAGTGGCGTAGTGGTTCGACTTCATACAGAGGGTCGGGGTTCGAATCTAGCTCGCACCTCTGAGTTTACTTATGTGTAAAATTTAATTTGATTTACTACTGAGCTTTTCGGTGAAGGAAAACATCGGGAGGAAACCGGCACGCATCTGCGAAGTAATTCGAGGATTTATGTGAAATCCCCAAACCGCACTTATCTGCGTGAGGACTATAACTGAAATCCTCTCGTGATGAGAGGAGGCTTGCGCCCAGCAGTGGGACGTAAATAGACTGTTATGATGGTGGTTGTGATAGCGGTAATATGGTGGCTCATTGCGAATGCCACTTGGCTTGCGATCCCCAAGACAACCGAAACTTTTTTTATTTTTTATTATTATTATAGACGGAAAAACAGGCAGACGGCCCACCTGATGGAAAGCGGTTACCTCCGCCTATAGACATTTGTAACACCAGAGGCGTCACCAATGCGTTGCCGGTCCCGAAGATATTTAATGACACCCTTTTTAAAACATCCCATATTGTAGCGCAGAGGGAAAATTTCAGCAATTTATGTACGATATACTGCAGCTTCTGTGTGCCACTTCTCATCAAAGTGTTTAGTAGCGTAACGTGGTTTACCTGAACTAATCACTTTAATGACACGTACAGAAAAAGTACCGGTTTTCTGGGCCGAGGGTCTAATAGCTATTTAGAGTCGATTCTCATAAAACTACGATTCCTAAGGAACCCTGGTGCGCCCGCGCAGGATAATGTCTTCATCCGAGATAATTCCGCTAGATCGCGGCCGCCACTTTTTGCATTCTTTATGATCTGGGTGGGATCCGGGAACGGGTTAGTTAGGGTTGTCACTACATACATTTTTATGAAAATAACAAGTTTTTTTTTTTGTGTTTTGTCTTTGTCACAGTAAAATAGAAACTGAAAAGTGAAGTTGATAATTACGCAATAAGAACAGTTAAATGACGAAATGATATCTCTTATGTAATTCTCCTACGAATTTAAATCTAAAATGTGTAATATGATTGCATGTTATTTAAATTACTTACCTAACCTAAGCCAAATAGGTACCTAATCAAAAGTAGTAGTATAATGCAAAATACGAATTTGAAACTCTTTATTTCTGCAGATTAGAACGGCATTAAAGATAAATTTCTTTTTCTGAAATAGTAAACAAGAAGATAGGTATCTAATTACGTTCTAATTCAAAAAAATACTACTACTACAATACTAAATTCAAGCTTTTTGAAACAAACACGACGTATGAACAGCTAACACCCGTGGGATGATTATTAAATATTTTAAAACTCGCGTATAATCCTGACGACGCTGACAGCCACAGACTAAAATAATCCTTCCTTCAAATTTCTTGTTAAAAGCAGATTGCAAAAAATACATCACGATATTTTCTATACTGTGACCTCGTTTTATACTAGGGTTATGTAACGTTCCCAGTGGGGTGTAAATTGAATGTAACTGTGAACCCACACATGTGGAGGGTAATAAAGAAGCCAGAATTATATGAGTATCATTAACTTGGTATTACGCTCCAGATTTCCTAATGAAATTATGTCGTTGAGCTAGAGAGCAAGAAAGTGTGTCAGGGACTTTGACCGAGGTGAAAATATTTTGCGTTTTTACCATGAATTTTTCGAGACGCAAAGGGCAATGATAATGAATAGCAGACATTCTAGAAGTTGTACGACCATCACATCAGAGCCTACGTTGTAACCAAAATGAATAAAATTGCTGCTATGTTGAAGTATTATCTAGTGGCAGATTGTGTCGACTGTTTATTAATGGTTACAATACAATACAATACGATACCTATACTTTATTGAACACCACACATGGAATATAGCAGGCGGTCTTATCGCTTAATACTTCTTAATCTCTACCAGACAACCTTTGGATAGTGGAGATGAAGAAAAACAAACTAGGTTGGCAGGCGCTGCTCTGTACTAAGATGTGCAGAAGAAACAAACACAAAATGTAATAAAATAAACATACATAAACTAAAATTTAATTACATATCCATTCTGTTTTTTCTGTGTTTGTTTATGGTGTTCAATATCTGTTATGTTGTTGTTTAAGAAATCTACAGTTAAATCCAAAACGTGCTCATGAGAAACTGTCGGTACTTAATGTGGTTACTTTATACCTCGTACCCACATCCTTCTTATGTAAAGGAGTTCCAACTTTACATGCATTAAGTACATAAGATCTATACATATAATATAGCTAAAGAGAATCGAAAGTCTGTAAATGGGAGATATCTGAAAAATGTTGTCTGGGGATACCTAGAATCGATAACAGAACACATTCCAACAGTTTTTAGAATATCTGTTTATCTGTTTGCCTGTATATCTGTTTGTCTGCTTATCTGTTTGTCTGTTTATTTGACCGCGCATCACGTGAAAACTGTTGAAGTCCCAAGAAAGGACATTATCCGAATGAAGTGGCGCGACGAAGACGGGGGCAGAAGCTAGTATCAAATTAAACGAATAAAATTGATAGCGAGTAGGATCGAGGTTATTCCCAGCAGTAGGTAGACGTCTTTTGGTTACTAACATAATGTTTGCAATTCTTATTTTACGATAAATATACCAATTTTTATAATCATAAATATTATAACTTTGGGCGCAGAAAAGTAAGAAGACAGCCCAGAAGGTGGACCGATGACCTTGTTCAAATGGCGGGGAAAGACTGGATGCGGAAAGCCCAAGATCGCATCACTTGGGGAAGGATGAAAGAGGCCTCAGCATTGGGTAAAAAAGGGCCGAAGGAAGGGACGAAAATTTCAACTTTATTTAATCGTAAATCAGCAGGTAGCCCTAGCGTAGTTACTGATGGATACGCGAGTCTAGCCAGGCCAAACGCAAAAACACGTTGTCCGTATGTTTACAAGATGAACAGTGATTTTTGCAACCGTTGATGTTTTCGATGCCAATACTGGGAATAAGAACATGTTATTTTTTATCAAATTGCATGTTTTTTTTTTACTTTTCTTGTATAAAAGCGAATAGTGCATCCGGAATAGGTACATCCAAAGTACCTAAGAGTCTAAATCACACTTTGATCACACTAAGGATTCATGTATGTTTTTTGTAACTATGCAACAACTAATTTACTTCTATAACTTTTACAGCAAAACTAATTTGATATTCTAAACATCTTAGAACAGTCAGCAGCGGAAGCAGCTTATCCATATTTAATATTATAAATGCGAAAGTAACTCTGTCTGTCTGTCTCTCTGTCTGTTTGACTGTCAGTTACTTCTTCACGTTTCAATCGCTGGACCGATTGAGATGAAATTTGGCATGGAGACAGTTGGGGTCCCGGGAAAGGACATAGGCTACTTTTTATCCCGGATAACGCATAGTTCCTTAGTAACAACCGAATTCCACGAGGGCGAAGTCGCGGGCAGAAGCTAGAAAGGTAAAAAGTATAATCTGCTTCTGCTGCTAACCTTACATAATGTATGCATTCTGGGTGCATAGTATTTTTCACTGCACCCGTCTTCGACTGCAATGTGTTACTTTGGCAGGGAAACGAATGACTTGGCTTTAAAAATGTGTGATGCACTATTACTCAGGCTGAGTTACCAACTTACGTGTAAAATATAGATTTCTTCGTACAGATTCTGGTCGTTTAAGTGATAATACCCCTCATTATGAGAGGATTTTGGGCTAAGGGAGGGCTGTGCCCAGCAGTGGGTCGCAAATAGGCTGCAGTAGTAAGTGATAATACAGAGCTGTCAGGTCAGTATTAGAAAATACTAGCTTCTGCCGCGTGGAATTCGGTCACCGCATTCCCACGGGAGCTATCCGTTTTTCCGTGACAAAAAGTAGCCTATGGTATATACCATGGTATATGCATGGTATATGGTATATGGTACAACTTTCCTCGGGACTTGGACTATCTCCGTGACAAATTTTATTTTACAGACAGACGGACAGCGTTACTTTTCGGATTTATAAGACTCGTACGTACTAGTAGTGTACGTATGGCGCAATAATTATATTCATTTGCTAGCTTCTGCCCGCAACTTCGTCTGTCCGCGTGGAAATCGTTAATAGCAATCCCGCGGGAACTATGCATTTTTCCGAGATAAAAAGTGTATGTATACCACTTTTGTTGACCAGTGTTATTAACCCTCATACCAAATTTTGTTACAATCCGTCTAGTAGTTTTCGAGTTAAATCCGGACAATATACATTATTTTTTTCTATAAATCGTTATTTTGTATTCAGTATCGTTTATATAGTCCCCTCGACTTGATAGTTCCTTTTATTTTCAAGTTTCAGACGCGACTTCTTCTACGGACTTATTATTAGTATAGATATAGTTCCGTGTTATACTGTTAGTCTCATTAATTATACGTGCAACAACTTTAATTTTAAAATGTTATTTATATCTATCGTTCTTAAAATGATATAAAATTATGTAATAAAAACGGAATTAGGCAAACAAAAGTGACGTCAAGTGAAGACCTGTCAGTAACGGTAATGCTGGTATTTGGCAATTTAATTGTTCAAAACAACTTGACGTTCCACACTGTAAAATGTCTCCTCTTCTATATTGTGCCCTGAATTTGGAGATTCGTAAAATTTATTACTCAGAGTGTCTGTACTTATTAGGTATATTTATTAACACTTTTATTTTTTTAGTATATTTAGGTAGGTACTTATTTTTCTAAATGTTAGAATTTAAAGGTGAAATATTAGCTATTAAAGCATTCCCACGGGAGCTATGCGTTTTTGCGGGCTAAAAATAGTTATTCTATGTTTTTACCCGTATTCTCGCTCAGCGGTTTAGCCGTGAAAGTGTAACAGATAGACAGAGTTATTTCGCATTTATAATATTCATATGTTGGGTATAAGTATGTACAAACAGACACAACCAACCACCACAATTAGCCTATAATGTATGTCCCACTGCCGTGCACAGGCCTTCTCTCATGAAGAAAGGGTTTGGGCTAATATTCCCCACGCGGGCCCAGTGCGGATGCGGACTTCACACACTTTAATTACTTCAGAGATGCATTCAGGTTTCCTCACGATGTTTTTCTTAACCAAAAAGCTCAGTCGTAAATTCAAATTGACTTTTTCACATTAAGTAAACTCAGAGGCTAACCCTGACCCTCGGTATGTTTAGGTTATATTTTGTCGTGTTTATCGCTGTATATTTTTAAGATTTCACATAGCCCTTCTGCGTTGACAGTGGGTTAAAAAGTGTCCGATCTCTGTACACCGTCCGCCTTGAAGTTTACCGAAGCATCCACGAGGCTTCTAATTCAGGAAACATGACAGGCCGATCGTCTCGACGGTTCCAGAGCTGTAAAAGGGAACAAGTTCAACTTGTTCAAAGTTCACAATTAAATTGGATAGCTCTGCTTTTAGGGTTTAAATGGATGGCAAATTCATTTATAAATGGCTATTTTATTGCAGAAAAATATAATATCTTGATATTCTAATGTTTGTTGTAAATTACTTTATATCTCGACGACATATTAATAAGGACGAAAAACGACTGGTTACTAAAAATAACAATAAATTGTATTTTTTTAAATGGCATCTTAAAAAAAACAAAAAATTCCTTACCGCTGAACAGCTTTTCTTCAAACATAACTAAAACAGTTTCGATTAAGTGACCTTTCAAATAACAAAAATCAAAATATTTTCATTCGTTTCGGCACAGGCTGCGGTAAATACATGTATGGAGGTACATTTGTATGTGTGTTTGTACCTTCAAAATTTTGTATGGGGATAGATTAATAACACGGATCACCATAAGTATAGGCTAACTTTTTATTCGGGAAAAAGCATTAGTTCCCGTAGGAATGCTCTTACAGAATTCCACTAGAACCAAGCCGCGGGCAGAAGCTAGTAGATAAAACTGTATCAACTGTATGAAACAAGATGGAGCGACGACCTCGTGAAGGTCGCGGGAAACCGGTGGAAGCAAGTAGCACAGGACCGGTCTGAGTGGCGAGCCTTGAGGGAGGCCTATGTCCAGCAGTGTACGTCTTTCGGCTGAAATGATGATGATGATGATGATGATGATGATGATGATGTATGAAATTGGTTTGTGAGTATAAGTGGTGATTTAGCACAAAATTTTCCTTACATGTCATTTACCGCCCAGTACCAATAGCACAATTGCCAATAGAAACTTATACACTGGCTCCCGACAAAGAAAACTGACGTTTAAATTAATACAGCTTTTCACCAATCGCACAATATCGTGATGTATTTTTAGCTATAATACTATTCTATATTGAAATCCAGTGTAGCCAGTAATTTCACAAAACGGAACTCCGTTTATGGTATAGAATGTATCGAACAATGGGCTGGATCAGTTACCTACTAACAAGGCGGTGCTGGCAATACTTACTGACATAGGTACCGTGCTTGCTATGATATACATACATAATACATATTTATTTATCTATTGGAGATAGAATAGAAATTAACAAATAATGAGTAATTAATAAATATTGTCTAAGTAACAATAGTTGTTGTTATTTCCTTATCATGTCTCACCAAGAGTACATAAAGTAAGTTAAGAATATTACCAAGCTCATGATGAATGAACACGATTTTTATCTCACTACTAGCGAGAAAACTGTCATGACAGACCGTATTTTGGGAAAAAAAGGCTAGCTAATAAGGTTGTCTGGTAGAGATCGCTATTAAGCGATAAGACCGCCTGCTGTATGCCATACCTTTTTGTGTAATTACATTATGTCTATTGTTCCTTGATTGTGTGGTGTTCAATGTATATTGTACATTGTGTATGTATATTGTCATCAACTCATCATCATCATCATCATCATTTCAGCCGATAGACGTCCACTGCTGGATATAGGCCTCCCCCAAGGCGCGCCACTCAGACCGGTCCTGTGCCACTCGCATCCACCGCGTTCCCGCGACCTTTACAAGGTCGTCACTCCATCTTGTTGTCAAGTATATTGTATTGTATTGTATTGTGTACTTATGTAAATGTAGTCTTTGCTGCAGTCAAAAAGTATATGTATACATTACAGGATATAAACAACAAAAAAGTCGAACGCCAAAGTGAACCTTTTGAAACTAGTAAGGAGAAAAAAAGGTTATTTGTGCTGACCCTGTCTAATTATATTTTCTAAACGTTACATTTTCTATTCATAACTTGATAAAAAGGTCCTTATTAATTGTTGAGTGTACTACACCTTCTATGTTCTATGTGTTGCTTGCCAAAGACCTCTACATGTACATGGAAAATATCCAAAGGATCATCTATTTGGACCAATTCTCACACAAAATATACTTAGACCATATTTTATTCACTTGCGTTTTAGTAAAAAATCAACTGTCAAAGGAGATACACAATGTACAAGTAATTAATTGTACGGCCATTTCGTGCCAATAACGAACTGTGTTCGATTTTTTTCGGTACATTTCTGGATGCCATTTTGCCGTGTGATTTCTTTGATAAAGCAGGAGCTCAAATTTAATACATTAACCAACAAATCAACATAAATTAATTGCAATAATAAAAAAATACGTCTTCTAACAAACCAGACCTCATCATGTTCTTATTGACATGTATTAATGAACTCTTTTATACATGATGTATTTCATTATTTATTGACATTTTGAGACTGTCGACATCTATGGAATTTATATTTATTTGACAATGGAGGCCATCTCCATAATTTTTTTTTTCTGGACCCTTGGAGACTATACATCTCTAAGATCTTAGATTTAAGTTTAAGTTAGGGACCATACATCCCTTTAATGTAATTGTAGTACGTACCTATATGTATATTTTATACATGTAATGTAAATGTTATAACTATGTGTAAATATTGAAAAAAGGCCTTCTGCTTGAGTTTGTTGCGGCGCTAGTAAGCGCTAGTAAATTCTTTTCTGACGTGTAAAAGTGCCCCTATGTGGCCAATTTGCTGAATAAATGATTGAATTTTGAATTTTTGAGACACCAATACTAACGAATTAAATCTATAAAAATACTAGCTAATATTATAAATTTGAGAAGTTTTACTAAACTGTTAAAGCAATGACCCCTAATTTCGACATGTCTTCTACTGCCCGGCTAGCTCATTCGGTATTCCATTAATTAATTGATCAATCTCAAGTGCATCTCTTACAGGTGTCTAAAAACTGAGAAGAAATCTGTTTTCTGCATTTCTTCCACTATTATTGTCGATTTTAAGGTGTCTCCAACTTGCTGTCCTTGTAAGTCTTCAATATTTTATCTAATCAGTCACATTTGAAGCAATTTTCTATCTTCTGCCACCTTCACCATATCTTTCCAGCATCAGAACAACTATCCATAAGGACGTCATAAGATTGACAATATAAATACTTTTTTACCTACTGATACACAGGCGTTCTTTTGACGCCTTAGAAATAGTTTAAAATTATCGCGAAATCCGGTAAATGCCCTGAAAAGTGTCCTGAGTCTTGGGGGAGGCTTATGTTAAGGAGTGTCTGTTATTCGGCTCAAATGATGATGAGTTTCCCTTGAAACTTTCATCACCAGCTCCCAGTAAGCAATTTGGTCCGATTAAACACGAAAACATTCACCGTTCGGCCGCAAGTCAATTATTGTAAAATGGGAAACAATTACACTACTGTCCGTTTTACTGCGGCTATTTAAATAAAACACTTCCGATTATGTGTATTTTTAAATCCCGAACGCTTGCTTCATGCATTTACAAAAGCCTTTTTACGTCCCACTGCTGGGCACAGGCCTCGTCTCACTCCGAGTTCCCCAAACACTACGCTTGACCAGTGCGGATCGGGCACTTTACAAACATATTTAATATAATGTACTTTGCAGAATTGAATTTCGCATATAAGTAAGTAAACTCGGAGGTACGAACAAACTAGTAATATGTGGGTAGCCGGATTTGAACCCCGACCCTCTGCATGAGAGTCTGTATTTCAAGTCATTATCGGTAGGGACGGCTTAATAGGCTCTATTAGGTACTTCACCTTTTACCACAGGATATTTTTGCGAAGATGTCTGTACACTTGTAAATGTGTGTGTACAAACTACGCGGGCCAGTGATCCACTCTCCATCTCAGGATGAAACAAATGACAATAAGGTCGAATTGGGCGCGAGTTGCGCGCCGGCTAGATTCAGACGGTTGATTCCGTGGCCATTCTGTATGTAGTGCTATTAAATATTCGGTGCAGTACTCATGATTTTGGCTTACCCATCACATGGGATTTTTTAGAAGATCGAAGATCAGTTACATGTACTGTTTACTATAGCGTTATGCCATCTCAAGGCCTAGAATCGCTAGCTCGAGTCTCTTCGATATCTTGCCCAAAGGCGGATGGGCGTAGAAAGTCTCGATGCTCAGTAAGTACAAGCGATTTTTTAGGGTTCCGTACCTCAAAAGGAAAAAACGGAACCCTTATAGGATCACTTTGTTGTCCGTCTGTCCGTCCGTCCGTCCGTCTGTCAAGACCCTTTTTCTCAGGAACGCGTGGAGGTATGAAGCTGAAATTTATATCAATTACTCAGGTCTACTGTCCCTTGAAGCTGTGAAAAAATCAAACTTCTAAGCCAACGCAATCAAAAGATACAGCCGTTTATGCCGCAAATTTTCGACACTTGCAAGGGAATCAAAACCTACAGGGTGCTTCCCGTGAACTCAGAATCTTGAAATTTGGTACGAAGCAACGTCTTATAGCATAGATAAAGGAAAAATTACGAAAACCATAAATTTTTAGTTACATCACATAATATATTTTTTTTTAATAATTTTAACCTTACTACCCATTTCCTCATAAACGCGTAAAGGTATTAAATTGAAATTCATACCAAATACTCAGGTCTATAATACCTTTAAGCTGTAACAAAATCAAACTTCTATGTCAACGCAATCAAAAGAAACAGCAATTTAAGCTGCATATTTTGAAACTCGCAAGTACTCGCAAGGGAATCAAAACCTAAAGGGTACTTCCAGTCGACCTAGAATCTTGAAATTTGGCATGAAGCAACGTTTTATAGCACACATAAAGGAAAAATTCCGAAAACCTTAAATTTTTAGTTACATTACAAAATATATATTTTTTAAGATCTTTGTCTTAAATTTATGCTACTCCATCTTTCCCCATTGTAATGTTATGAATTTCATTTTGCAATAAAAATACCATAGTTATGACTCGATTGTCGTAAAGAACGAACTTTGTAAACCTTACAGGTTTGTACGGAACCCTCGGTGCGCGAGTCCGACTCGCACTTGGCCGGTTTTTTTTTAAAACTAGTCTTCCTTTAATATTACCTACATATTAGGTAGTTTTCCTATACCTATCTAACCCTTGCGGCGTAATCCTGCTAAATTCAAAGCAACTTAAAAACAAATTTTGTCTTTGAATGTCCTAAACACATTATTATTACAAATCGTTTCATCTTAAGAATGGCAAAAATCTCACCCTTTGCGAATAGTACAATAAGTAATGGGGTGTCATGAGGGTGTAATTCTGAGAATTTTCCCCTTCATTGTAAGATGATTTTGCTTGAAGGGGACGATCGTGTCGGGAGAGAATAGTGTTATTACTGGATGGATGTGTCTAATTTGCCTATTTTTTTATTACTTATCTATCAAATCTTTTTATAGCTGACTGAAAGCTTCGTCATTCTTACACCATTCAATCCGGTTTTGCCCAGACTCATAAACTTAAAATCTTTAGAAAGAACAAACATGACGTATAGCTTATTGACGTATAGCGAGATGATTAACTATGAAGTAAAGGAAGATTTTTCAAAAGCAATTTATAATTTTTTGACAATCAATGAATTTGGATATTTTCTTTTCCCTTATATACCTAGCTACTTGGGCCCTGCCTGCAAACTTTTTTTTATTGTAATTCGTCTTTTACTAAATAAAATACCGCCTTTATGGATTATTAACTCCTGGTCTCACCCACATGTTAAGGGGTAAGTTTAATAATACGGAAGGCTAACCTGATTTATTGTCGTCAAATTCGGAGGAAATTCGCACCTCTATAAAATAATGGGATACATTGTTCTCTCATAAACGGCAATGCTATTACCGAGGCTTTGTTCCCTCGTTCTTCTAATTTAAACCCTGTTACATCAGTAACAAAGTATTTCTTGGGCTTCGATAGGAAGTCAGTCTAGGGGGTTTCAAATATTTAATGCGAAAGCGGAAAGTTTGGTTTCATGTGTATAATGCCAATATACGTATGTGTGGAGCGTAATTCCATTTACAATTCAAAATTAAATAATTCATTCATTAAGTTGTGCCACGTTCAAGTACATTTCCACGCCCGATAAATTAAATAAATCTACCAGTGCACTTGCGAGCCCTCAGCTCCTGAGATAGATAAAATCAGCAAAGGGCTTTTTCAAAATTTAAATTACAATTTCACACTTAGACTTTTACAAGTAGGTAATAAATATATTCTAATCTTCAGTTAGGTCATTAAATTCATAATTATTTTTTGAATTATTATCCTACTTAATAAAAATCTATGTCTTAATTAAAACTATGTAAATGAAGTATAGTTAAAAGGATAATCAGTCATTGGGGTAGATAGAGGCCACATTCTTCGACGTTCATCGAAATGTCCGTGACCTCCAAATACCTACTCCAGATCGTCCTTTCAACTTCTTTGAAATCTATTGACTATTCCGTGTCTTAAACCTAAATATTATTGTTAGAGGTAGAACCTGGTGCTAGGTCCGACCGGGGTGGTACCACCGTTTTTCCCCACTAATCTGCCGCCGAATAGCAGTGCTCGCACTGTTGTGTTTTGGCAGGGAGTTAAGGCAGCCGGTGAAATTTCTGGCACAGAAGAATTCCATCTTAGGCCTCAGGGTAGGCAACGCATTCGAGATCTTATGGTTTCTTGATGGGGGATCATAGGATTTTAGTGTCTAAGGGCCGCAGTGACCACTTACCTTCAGGTAGGCTGTACGCCCCAAGTAACATTTTGGCCCTATAACTTGGGTTATCATCACTAAAAGGTCGAGTAAACGTCGTATAAAGGTCTTAGCGGTGACTACCAGTTGTATAAAGGCGTTTGGGAACACATTCTTGCTCTATAAGCTAAAGAGCCAAATTATCCTATAAATTGTTGATGTAAAGGTTTATAGAACCATTTTATAGGGCTATTATAGTCAAGTGCTATAAAAACTTCAAATATAGCCACTAAAGTGCTATGTTACTGTATAAAAGTGATTGAAATCACCATTATGTATCTAATTTGCGCTATAAGGTTTCCCGGACAACCGCTATAAATCTTGCGTTTTAGCAGTGATGAACGTTCTACTATACAAGGTTTTTACGATATTGTGGTTCCACAAATCACTCCTATAGTACATGGTCTTTAGTAGCCATAATGACGCCGTAATAGAGCGGTTTTGTTTTATAATCGATTTTTAGGACATTTTTATAGTACTTAAAAGTGTTCTAATTGTTTTTGAATCCCTATTATAGGCTCGTACTATAGTTGTGACTACGACTCTTTTATATGGCCGAAACTTTCTATAATGGAGTTTGTAGATCGGTCATAGGATAAAAAAGCACATAAAGGAAGTGAACAGTTACTTTTATACTCAAACTTTGACATGACAGGAGTCGGTGGTACTATAGTGAGCCGATAAGACCCACGGATGTACTTAATGGCTCTAAAGTAGAAATAACTGTGAATTTAATTTTATAATATCAATATATTTTATTCAAAACTCAATTAATCGAGGGCGCATTGAAAATACTAAGCAAATCAAATACTATTCTATCAGTAAAACTTTAGTCGCATGTGCTTTTTGCAGCATTGATCGAAATATTAAATGTCTAATTATTTACACAATAACATAAACTTACCACGATAGAATATTACTCCTTTATATAATTGAATTATTTTTGTTGTCCGTCAATAAAGTTCACAGCAAAAACACACAATACCAAACTTTGCCGAGAAAGCGCCTCAGTAGGAATCACGGATTCTACTATAGACTAAAATAGGACTATAAGGGAATCAACGAACGCTACTACAGTATAAAAAAGCACTACATTAGCGTTACTGTGGCCCGTATGTCACTAAATTGTAATACGAGTCATCATTACATCACCTTTACAGACCTAAAACGTCACAACTAAAGCTGCTACGGTTCCACTATATCACTAAATGGAGATATAACTGCGCCAGATCGGCGTTACTCAACCTTCTATGGCCTTTTATAGGGCTAAGGTGGTGTTTTGAGAAATGTTCTATGGGCTACTATAGAACCAGAAATTGTTACTTGGGGCTCGTTTGCCAATACCATTGATATAAAACAAAAAACCGGCCATGTGCGTGTCGGGCCACGCGCAAATTATAGGGTTCCGAAGTTGAGGATGCCCACAGTACCTTTCTAAGACTTATTAGCATCTAGCTAGCCTGTGGTATGACGTGCCCGCCCGACGCCCCTGCCGCTCGAGAAAAATCATCATTATAAGTTGGTCGACTATTACTCGTAAGTTTGTACAGCCTACTTAGCTCTGATAGTTTTCCTTTCAACTACGTTATATATGCCATAACCGTGATTTTTTTCAGCCATACAAATTACCACCATTTAGCTGGCAGGGGGGGGGGGACACGTGACTCTAACAAAAAATAGCACTTTAAAGCTTAATATTTCACAAACGCATCACTTAATCAAAAAATGGTTTTTACAAACCCACAATATTTTTTAAGACCTATTCAACGATATGCCGCACCATGGGGTACGCAAGAAAAAAAAAATACATCCCCACTTTACGAGTAGGGGAGGTACCCTATAAAAAAATATTTTTCAACATTTTATTGTACCACTTTGTCAGCGTATCTAATATGCATATTCATGCCAAATTACAGCTCTCTAGACCTAAGCATCTCCGAGCAATAGTGCGGACAGACGGACGGACGGACGGACGGACGGACGGACGGACATGGCGAAACTATAAGGGTTCCTTGTGGACTTCGGAACCCTAAAAATCAGTCTAGAAGTTGGAAGGTCTATTAATCATTCCAATGGAGTGCATTCCATTTTCTGAAACATCTTTGTCCAAGATTTTACCAAATGTTTAATTTATAGATCTTGATACACTTCATTCCCATTATTCAAGATTTTGGCCGTTATTTTTTAAACTTCGTCGCCATATTGGTTTTAGCTTCATCATATTTTTTTTTAAAGTATGGGATCCAAGTTTTACATGAAATGCACATTTGGCAAAGATTTTTATTTAAAATACACTCAACTACTCACTCATTTAAGCTACACTCAACTTTATTAGTGTATTCGTGTTGTTTAAAGCTTCGATTGATGTTGATAAAATACAGTAAAGTTTGAAACTTCAAACGAATCTGCTAAATAACCGGTAAGTATATGATTTAAATCGTGTGCCTAATGACTTCAAGAAAGTTCCGATCACCTTGCAAATCTGAAGCTTCTAATACGACAAACAGGGTCTTACACGCACGTACTACCAAATGAATAAAATCATTCGGGATTTTGCGGTACATGCCTCCTAGAGATTAGATTAAGACGAGACGGGGCATTGGGCACTGTTTTTTTCTTTACAAATTTCGTTTATAATCCTTGTAAAAGGATTTTTAATAAGTATGTCTGCAGTTTCACGGTTTTATTGCTTTCACAGAACTCAATATGTAAATCTTCAGACGATTTTCTCTCCTTCACACAGTTTTTTTTCACAATGCTCAGATGCTTTTCTTCTTATTTTAGTTCGCCTATTCTTTCATCATCATCATCATCATTTCAGCCGAAGGACGTTTACTGCTGGACATAGGCCTCCCCCAAGGCACGCCACTCAGACCGGTCCTGTGCTACTTGCTTCCACCGGTTTCCCGCGACCTTCACGAGGTCGTCACTCTATTTTGTTGGAGGCCTACCGACAGCTCGTCTCCCGGTTCGCGGACGCCCTCACGCCTGTTCTTTACCTACCTACCTGTAAACAGTGTGTTCATATTATATTTTTTAGTTGAGTCTATATTGCACAATAAAGTGTAGGTACTTACTATGTACTACTACTACAGCCTAGGCACAGGCCTCCTCTCATCATGAGAGGGTTTCAGCTATAGTCCTCACACAGAACAGTGCGGTTTGGGGACTTCACATACATCCTTGAATTCCTTCGCAGATGCGAACCGGTTTCCTCACGATGTTTTCCTTCACAGGAAAGCTCAGTGGTAAATTCAAATTGATTTCGCACAAAAGTAAACTTAGAGGTGCGTGTGCCGGAATCGGACCCCCGACCTTTTTTGTATAAATCTATGAGGACCGAACCTCGAAGCTACTAATCCACCTCCACACACGCCGCCTCTGTTCCTTCTTCTACTCTTCACCAGAAACCCTCATATGGTATTCCGAGCATGTATGTTTTCATTAGCTCTGATGAGGGATCCAATAACTTAGTTACATCCACGTGAGGGCAACCCCTTTGAAACGTTATATAGAGGTATACGCGACAAGTGATTGACGTGGTTCCGTAGACCCACCTGAGGTAATAGGCTTAAAGTGATACGAAGGTGTAAGTAGGCTTGAGAACTAAGAAGATTTGGAGAATAGAATAACAACTATTTTATTAGGACTAGGATATATACCTTAAACTGGAAAATCATGTGAATCTACTGGCAACAAAATTGCTGAACACATTCAAATAACGTGAGAAGGTTGAAAAGGAAGAAAATTCTATAAAATGGAGTTGTATGTCAGGGAAAATGGACAATGGATCATTGACACCCCCAAGTCCTGAACACAGATAGCACGTGATTATGGCCAAAGACCGATTGCAAGTAGAAAATCATAAGGGAAAAAAAAAATTGGTCTAGGATGTTTTTGTTTTGTTTTTGTACGATGTAATGAAACCCTTAAATCGGTACATAAATTGGTCTGGATTAAAGAAAGGCCAATTTCGGTTTTGGTTGCCTGCACAGGAGCTGTTGTTGATAATAAGCCGTTTCTTGGATCACATTCACCCCTATTGAAACTTTAATCAACAGTAAAATATCGTTACAATAACTGTCAAATTAACCCAAAACCCTCATAACCGACTGATATCAAGAATCCCTTCAGCTCTACTATCAAACAACAAAATATTGTTCCTCGTTAAATTTTAAACGGAACCCTCCCGTTTAGCGGTTAGAGACCACTAATTATTCAGGGCTCTGCATATTGACCAGTGGAATACCAAATGCATTGCGACCAGTCCGTGATGACCTGGCCAGCGTTCTTACAATCCTAATGCCCTGTACGGTGACATGGGTCAAGGTGTTTTGGTTCCTGTAAACTTTGACATAGGGGAGGCTTGACTTTGTTGACAAATCTGAGGACACGGTTCTGATGAATAATGTAAACTACTTAATATGGCGGATATTGTTACATTACGGGAACGGCTTTTGGAATATTCAGGGCTGCAGTGTGCATGGGTTGTTTCGGCCTATGTATTGTGGCAGTTAATTCATATTCATTTATTTAAGCAACCATGGTATTACATATATATGGAATACTATAAATCTTACAGTACGAAGATATACTTAAGACGAAACTTAAATCCTATCCTACATATTACACAAAACATTAAAAAAAAAACACTCATTATTACAATTTTAAAACAAAGTCTTTTTTTATACCTATGATAAAGGCAAACGAGCGCACAGCCCACGTGATGGTAAGTGGTCACTGCGGCCCGTGGACACCGAAATCCTATGACCCATGCATGCATTTCCAAATTATTATTAACAATTTTAAATTTTAATCAAAAATATTAAAGAGAAAAAAATATTAAACAAGTTTTTCAAACTATATCGTGTGACATATCAAATGAAAGTACTTCTTATGAGGATCTCAAATATATTTTTCTTATTTCTTTTTTGGTCAATATTTTTCGAGTTATTTAAGAAAAGACGTCCCACTTCATTTAATTAGCCTTTTCTATAACTCTCACTCAGACCGGGTACAGATATATTTTCTGACAAAACCTTTTTCTCAAAACTCGTCTTAAAATGCAAGTACTTTCATGTGCTTGGTCAAGCTGCGTTGGAGGAAATTAAAAGGCCATTGATTCTTTCATCTCATTTTAATTTTAAAAATCTCCCTCTTTGTACATTGCCATGTTTTGTCGCTTTCTATTGGACAGGCCAAAAGACGCCAAAACATTTTTTTTTGCATATTGTGCCTATTTATCTATAGGTACTCGTAGATTAAAAGCAGCTGGACTTACAGAGACAGCAGTGTCAAACTTCAATACTAGAGAGATACTTAATTAAAATTTAATTTTAGTCTATATTATACTTACCTACTACTTTGTGATTCTAGGTAGGTATTTAAGTGGATAGATCATAGGTACTAGGCGTACCTACTCTAGGGATAAAGTAAAATATGGCTAGCAAGTATAAAAATAAAAACCCGTTGAATGCACAACCTTCGGCGTATAAGGATTTTATGTATTTAACGTGGCGGTAATAGAATCAATGTCGGTTCGTCTTTCTGTGCGCTCACTAATTCACCTTTGTCCGGACTTTGCAGACGGTGTCATTTGAACCTTCGGTCGAGTGTGGCACAAGGCAGAGGCACAGAATATTTAATAGTACTACATAAAGAATGGCCAAGGAATCACCCGCCTGAATCTAGCCGGCGCGCAACTCGCGCCCAACTCTCCGTCATTTGTTTCATCCGGCGATGGAGAGTGAATCATTGGCCCGCGTACTGGTACACACACATTTATAAGTATACATAGGTACGTCATCGCACGTAAACATTGACACTTCATTCGAATTGTGTTCAAAATCGTGCTTTTATAGGCCGTGTCTGCCCTGTGGTAGAGGTAAAGGCGTGCGAAGTACAACATTCCCTGCGGTAATCCTCCGGGGCAAACAGCTGAGTTTTTATTTTTTATTTTTGACTGATCGTCAATGACGCACTTCGCTGCCTGATAGAAAGCAGACAATGACGAGTTTCCCGGCCATTTTTTGATAAAAATCGTTTTCTTGAGCTACCGCGACTGATCAGAAAAAAAGCAAATATTTATTTCCAATGCGTCGTCTTAACCAGCGCCTTATACCTACCGCAGATTTCTGCATCAATGGCGTAAGATGTTTCACCGCGCGCCATATTAGACCAGTCACATATTATAATCGGAATTTAGATTCGTAAATTTTGAACGCATCAACCCAGACCGGGCTTGTGCCACTCATCTACCGCGTTCCCAAGTTTCCACCATTGCAAGGTCGTCACACCATCTTGTTGAAGGCCTACCGACAGCTTGTCTCCCGGCTCGCGGACCCCACTTGAGAACTTTCTGGCCCCATCGGCCATTAGTCCTACGAGAAATGTGCCCCGCCCACTGAAGAAGAAGAAGAAGAAGAAAGACATTTATTCACTGCACAGAAGACACAGTTTACACCAAAAAAATACACAAAAAATCACAAAAATAATAGTACAAACACGACAACAAAAAAAAAGAAAAACATAGGAACAAGTGTGTGTGTCTCTTCACGGCAGCGGAGAGGTTGCTGGCTCAGCATAAATGCTGAGGTGTCAAACACCTGCAGCGCTGATTTTCAGCCAACACCTAGGTGACTCACGGAGCGCTATACAAAACCTAAAATGCACTGCCACTTAAGGTTCGGCACATACTACATGCCGTTCGGAATTCCGACTGTATGTGGCCGGCCTTGCGTATCGAACTCGCTCCCGTCTGCCGCGTGCGCCGGCGCCGACGGCAAAGTTCATCAGTCTCGCGACGGTAACGTCGTTACGGAACCCAATCAGGGCCCATTGACGAGACGACGTAAGCTCGACTCGATTATGCGATATTATTCTCGCCTAGCAGCATCTTGAGTTTACAAGATAATGCTATAAAATAAAACGCCAATTTAGGGTGACCGTATAGATAAATAAATATTTTGGGACATTTCACACAAATTGACCTAGCTCCGAACTAAGCAAAGCTTGTACTATGAGTGCTAGACAACGATTTAAATACTTATAAAGAGAAATAAATACATAAGTAAATAAATACGAAACATCAATGACTCTAGTACAAACATTCGTGCTCATCACACAAAGTTTGCTTCTAGCGGGATTCGAACCCGTGACCGTCCGAACATTAGGCAGGGTCACTACCAACTACAACTACAGTACCTACCTACCTACTACTAGTACAGCCTATTTGCGACTCACTGCCGGGCACAGGCCTCCCCTCATCATGAGAGGGTTTGGGCTATAGTCCCCACGCCCGCCCAGTACGGATTGGGGACTTCACACACATCTTTGAATTACTTCGCAGATGCGTGCAGGTTTCCTACCTACCTACTGCTAACTAAACTATACAAAATCAGACATGACTACATAAAAAAATCGGGGTCTAAACACACATGACAGAAACAATAGAACTTTCCATTTCATCTCCTTGAAATCGGCCTAAGCACACGATAAAGTGTAAAGAGGGAGGCGACAAACGGCCTTTGGGAAAGGGTTGCCTTTCAAAGGGTGAATATGCCACATATCTAAATATATCATACGGTTAAATATAGCCTTACTAGCTTCTGCCCGCGACTATGTCCTTTAAAGTAGGCTATGTCCTTTCCCGAGATCCCAACTATACTACTACTTCAGCCTATTTGCGTCCCACTGCTAGGCTCAGGCCTCCTCTCATCACGAGATGGTTGGGCTATAGTCCCCACACGGGCCCAGTGCGGATTGGGGACTTCACACACATCTTTGAATTACTTCGGAGATGAGTGCAGGTATCCTCGCGATGTTTTCCTTCACCGAAAAGCTCACGGTAAATTCAAATTGAAATTCGCACGTAAGTAGGTAAACTTAAGAGGTGCGAGCCGGAATCGAACCCCCGACCCTCTGCATGAGAGGCGGTAGGTCGAACCACCAGGCTACCACGGCTTGTACCCAAACTATATTCATGCCAAATTTCATCCAAATCAGTCCAGCGGTTGAAGCGTGAAGAGGTAACAGACTGCATTTATAATATTAGTATCATAGACACATAATACTAGTATGGATTTTTGGTGAACATACAGACTTCACACGCATCTTTAAATAGGCAGTTTCCATATGAACCCTCAGTGGCTTTAAAATGAATTTGTCACATACCTAAGTATACTAAGAGCTGTGAGCTGGCTATGATGCTCCGATACTGCATGAGTGGCGATACTTCGCACCAAGGATACCATACAAACTTATTCTTATTAAACACACTATCACCGGCACTTAATCGCGTAAAAACTATTTATATTTTACCTCGACTTTCCGAGTGACATTAATAAAAATCAAGTGCGGGTAGTTTGAACCACCCGCGTGACAAGAAAAAATATATGCTGATACCGTCACTTAAGTCTTCTCGTGGCCACGGCCGTTGCATCGCGGCCGAAACGTCGAGGTAAAATATAAATAGTTTTTACGCGATTAAGTCCCGGTGATAGTGTGTTTAATATTATGAGTGTGTATCGCGAAAGTTGGAGACAAAAAAACTTATTTTTTTCTTTTCGGGTTCCTAGATAGAATCTTAAAAATGCACGATCCGCAAATAATAAGCCTGTAGGTATTAGTAAATTTGCATTTTCATTATTCAAATATAAATATAATATTTACGGTTTTAAGATTTATTCCTGTACGCGTGCTGTAAGACCTTGCTTCTGACCGAATTTCATTATTCTAGGTCATTGGGAAGTAGGTTTTAATTCCCTTGTGAAATTCAAAATACCTATGCAATATAAACGGGTATATCTTTTGATCGCGTTGACTTGCAAAATTCATTTGAGCCAACAGAGCCTGTAGACCCGTAAGTATATGATAAAAATTTAACTAGACACCTCTACGTGTTCCAGAGAAAAGTGGTATTGACAGACGGACAGACAGACGGACAACGCAGTGATCCTATAAAGGTTCCTTTTTAGGGTTCCGAAGTCCACAAGGAACCCTTATAGTTTCGCCATGTCCGTCCGTCTGTCCGCACTATTGCTCGGAGATTCTTAGGTCTAGAGAGCTGTAATTTGGCATGAATATGCATATCAGTTACGCTGACAAAGTGGTACAATAAAATTTTGAAATATATTTTTTATAGGGTACCTCCCCTACTCGTAAAGTGGGGATGTATTTTTTTTTTCTTGCGTACCCCATGGTACGGCATATCGTTGAATAGGTCTTAAAAAAATATTGTGGGTTTATTAAAACCATTTTTTGATTAAGTGATGCGTTTGTGAAATATTAAGCTTTAAAGTGCTATTTTTTGTTAGAGTCACGTGTCCCCCCCCCCCTGCCAGCTAAATGGTGGTATTTGGATGGCTGAAAAAAATCACGGTTGTGGCATATATAACGTAGTTGAAAGAAAAACTATCAGAGCTAAGTAGGCTGTACAAACTTACGAGTAATAGTCGACCAACTTATAATGATGATTTTTCTCGAGCGGCAGGGGCGTCGGGCGGGCACGTCATTCATACCACAGGCTAGCTAGATGCTAATAAGTCTTAGAAAGGTACTGTGGGCATCCTCAACTTCGGAACCCTATAATTTGCGCGTGGCCCGACACGCACTTGGCCGGTTTTTAGGGTTCCGTACCTCAAAAGGAAAAAACGGAACCCTTATAGGATCACTTTGTTGTCCGTCTGTCCGTCCGTCCGTCCGTCTGTCAAGACCCTTTTTCTCAGGAACGCGTGGAGGTATGAAGCTGAAATTTATATCAATTACTCAGGTCTACTGTCCCTTGAAGCTGTGAAAAAATCAAACTTCTAAGCCAACGCAATCAAAAGATACAGCCGTTTATGCCGCAAATTTTCGACACTTGCAAGGGAATCAAAACCTACAGGGTGCTTCCCGTGAACTCAGAATCTTGAAATTTGGTACGAAGCAACGTCTTATAGCATAGATAAAGGAAAAATTACGAAAACCATAAATTTTTAGTTACATCACATAATATATATTTTTTAATAATTTTAACCTTACTACCCATTTCCTCATAAACGCGTAGAGGTATTAAATTGAAATTCATACCAAATACTCAGGTCTATAATACCTTTAAGCTGTAACAAAATCAAACTTCTATGTCAACGCAATCAAAAGAAACAGCAATTTAAGCTGCATATTTTGAAACTCGCAAGTACTCGCAAGGGAATCAAAACCTAAAGGGTACTTCCAGTCGACCTAGAATCTTGAAATTTGGCATGAAGCAACGTTTTATAGCACACATAAAGGAAAAATTCCGAAAACCTTAAATTTTTAGTTACATTACAAAATATATATTTTTTAAGATCTTTGTCTTAAATTTATGCTACTCCATCTTTCCCCATTGTAATGTTATGAATTTCATTTTGCAATAAAAATACCATAGTTATGACTCGATTGTCGTAAAGAACGAACTTTGTAAACCTTACAGGTTTGTACGGAACCCTCGGTGCGCGAGTCCGACTCGCACTTGGCCGGTTTTTTTTTCTTTTGAGGTACTTAACCCCAAAAGCAGTAATTTCCCTGATTAATAAATTTACATTTAACTCGCACTATAAGGCCGTATTTCAAAGTCGGTATCCATAATGGCCGACAAACCCAGCTCGTTTTAAATCAATCGCAGCCAAGTTCTGGAACACGTCGCGGGCCTTAGTTTTGCGGTCGGCTTTGAGGCTTGGCGGCAGTGTGAGCTGTTTGAGACACTAGTCCAACCACCAGTACCTAGTCAATACTTCCATAGGTACTTACATCATCATTGTAGTGTATCTGTGCATGTGCGAAAGAGATGTGTGCATATCTGTCGTCTCCCTCTCACGAGCACGAGCGCTAGACGCGCGGACGCCGGACGATGGTCTGTGGATGGAGGATGACAAGTGTGTGCCGTGAAGCGAGGAGCCGATATTATTCAATTCAATAACATTATAATAGACAGTACCTATAGTGCAACTACCATAGACGTAAATAATATAGACCCACTTCCACGGTGTCCAATCCAAAGTTCTGTCACCGAGCGTGCGTGACAATAAGCGTTTTTAAAAAAACATTTTTCGAAACTGTTTCTCAGTATTTATTTATTTATTTATTTATTTATTTATTGAATTCATTTGCAATTTACAGATCATTCCATTATATTACAAACTTAATTAAATTACAATTATTAAATCATAAAATTAAATGACTGACTACGTGACTTAGTTATTTTTTTCAAGCATTAGTTTACATTCATGGAGCACTTTCGTAAGCCCCGAGTCAAATAAATCACAATGAGGTGCCTGGCTGAGCATGGAGTTGACGGTGAGCAGAGCTCGGTGCAGCGGCGTGTGGTAGTGCGCGGCCGTGCGCGCGGGCTCCAGCGCCAGCAGTCGCGGCGCGCGCAGCCGGCGCCGGTCGCTGGGCACGAACAGGCGCATCACCGATCCCACCAGCTCGACACAGTCGATCTTGTTGGACATTATACCCAACACAAACTTTATGACGGCTAGCGACTGCCGCAGCTCTAAAGAATCGTATCCCAGTTGCCCTTGTAGAAACAACGTAGGGTATAAAAACGGATAGTAAGAGTATTTTTTTTTATACATACTCCTCAAAAATTTATTTTGTACCTTTTCGAGCATTAATACATATTTCTTCTCGTGGGGATTCCATACAGCCGCACCCGACTCCAAGGTGCTGCGAACCAGGGCCGCGTACAGAACTCGCAAAGCACCAGGTGTGAGAGATCGGGAGTTACGTAGTACGAATCCTAATTTTTGGGCAGCCTTGGTAGCGACCTGACGGTGATGGTCGCGAAATGTTAGGAGAGGATCGAAATACACCCCGAGATCCCGTATCTGCGTCTGACGCAGCACGCGCTCACCGCCCAGCGTATACTGGTGATCCCGCACATTGGATCGAGTAAAACTCATCATCTCGCACTTCTGAAAATTAAAGTATAATTTATTAACTATACTCCATTCATGAACTGCGTTAAGGTCATTCTGAAGAGATATAGAATCCTCGTCAGTAGTTACCACCCTTATCAACTTCACGTCATCAGCAAAAAGTAGTACTTACAACCGAATTTTGAACAACGTCAGGCAAGTCATTAATGAGGATGTTAAAAAGCAATGGACCCAAATTCGATCCCTGACTTATTCCTGACAGTGTTGCATACGGCTTTGACTCATAGGGCCCGTATTTCACAAATTGCTCTCTATGTGCTAGGTAGCTAGAGAATAGTTTAAGAAGTCTCGGAGTAAACCCCATTAGGCCCAGTTTCAATAGAAGAACGTCATTATCCACTCTATCGAAAGCCTTCTGAAAGTCCAAATAGTAGTATCTAAAAACTCGTCTCGTTGTTGGAAAAATGTGACCCAGCTTTAGTGTCACGATACAAGTTTAACTTTGGATTGGACACCAATGAAGTGGGGAAACATGACATGTATCTACGTTAGGCCGGGTCCATATGAAGTATTATTTATGTCTATGTCTGTATGTATGTCCGGATTTAACTCGAAAACTACTGGATTGCAGCAAAATTTGGTATGGGAGTAGTTTATAATACTGGTCAACATTATAGGCTACTTTTTATCCCGGAAAAACGCACAATTCCCGCGGGAACTCCATTTCCGAAATCCACGCGGATGAATGCGGGGGCAGATTTTAAAGTATCCGCTACAAATGGGACCGTATACTCCAAAACTTCGTTAGGATCCTCTCCAGTACATTTAGTTCGTCATTCATTCGGATTAGATCTCGGATGCACCAGTTGCAAGGAGAGTTAATTAAAGAAGAAGAACGAAACTTGAGAAAAATACAATACTTTGGCTAGTAGGCAAATTTTATATTAACTTTGCTAGTGGTAAAGCCTGGTGCTAGGTCCGTCCGGGGTGATACCGTCTTTCCCCGCTAACCTGCCGCCAAATAGCAGTGCTCGCTCTGTTGTGTTCTAAGGTTAAGGAATTCGGTGCAATTTCTGGCACAGAGGCATTCCATCTTAGGCCTCAGGGTAGGCAACGCATTGGAGATCTTAGGAATCACAGGATTTCGGTGTCCATGGACCGCAGTGACCACTTACCATCAGGTGGGCTTTGCACTCGTTTGCCTATGTTTTAATGTTTTACATACATAGGGATAGTTATAGGCGTATTAAAAATATGCTACAATACCCGATCCCGTGAAATATCCAATGTTATTTCCAGTGTCTTTAGACATCTCTCGATGCCGAATTTCATCAAAATCCGTCGATCTGTTTTGACGTGAAGCAAGGACAGACAAACAAAGACACTTTCACATTTAAGTTTCACATATAAATTATGAATTAGTAATATCTTTGAGGATGGTTGGGTAAATATGTACTTTATATAAAAGTACATTTCGAAAATGATGTCTTACAACATAATTAAACACACTACTAACGGGACTTAATCGCGTAAAAAACTATTTATATTTTACTTCGTTCGCGAAGAGGCAGACCAAAAATGATATGGCGGGACAACCTAGACGACTTTGATAAAGAGTGGCAAACACAGGCACTGAACAGGGACACCTGGCGGAAAAAAAGGGGAAGCCTTTGTCCAGCAGTGGGACACTCCACAAGGATAAGAAAAAATGATTTTTTGTTCGACGTTTCGGCCGCGATGCAGCGGCCGTGGTAACGAGAAGAACGTCGAGGCAAAATATAAATAGTTTTTTACGCGATTAAGTCCCGTTAGTAGTGTGTTTAATATGAGTGTTTACCGCGAAAGTTTAAGACAATGTATTAGAACATAATTGTTACTAATATTCGTAATATTCCAAAGTTTCTTAAGATTTCGGCCATAAAACGACTATGCGGCCCGAAGTTGCCCAAACTGGGCCGAACTTAACCGAAGTTAGCCGATTCATTGCTCGTTCGCCAATATCTTGCGATGGGAATCGGGGTTTACAATTAATTTCGGAAAGGGCCTGTGGTTGCCTCCAGATGTGGTTGTGCTGGGTGATTCCTCTTGCAACGCTCATATTAGACCTAATCTATACTAATAATAAGTCTGTACAAGAAATTGCGTCAGAAACTTGAAAATTAAAAGGTAAACTTAAGGACTATCAAGTCGTGGGGTCGTATATCAGTAAACGATACTGAACACAAAATAACGATTTTTAGAAAAATTGTCTTTAATTTATCTCTATAAATTGTATTTTTGTTTAGAAACTATAATGTGTTTTGTATTACGTGTGACAATAAAAGTTTTTTTTTCTTCTGATGCCTTGAATTTTATATTTCTAGTAAAAATCGATGAAAGTCACATTTTTCCTTTAAAATCTATACTTTTGCCAGTCAGTTATAAACAGTGAATACATGTCGGTTAACGAAGTGCAGTGTAGAACATGTCTCCTCTCAGGGACACAAATGTGTAGGTTCAATACAAATGGCGAATCGGCCGCAGCCGATCAATTATAAAATGGAGCCCGGAAGCGGCTTGGTAAGTAATATATGGCTGCTATAATTTAATTGTTTAATTAACGAACAATCGATCGTTTATATGTATACGGTATCCTTTAAGGTAGGGTACCTATGGAACTGTCTGTTTTATGTGTATCTATAAATATAAGTCCTTGAATACAAGGTGGCCATCAAATATATTCACTGGAATCGATGACATTGTTCCTAAGAACATATCTTTGCAAGTCTTATAGGTTCAGACTTTCTTATACTTAGCAATCTAAACGGGCCTGTTTGTGAGTTTTCAAACGTATCTACGTACTCGTAACAGAACATTTATTCGTGATTGATTTAAATTTTGAGAAAAAAGTGTCGTTTTATTTCTGACAAAATATTAAAATTAAACATTGTCCATGTTTGCCATACCTCTTGGTTATATATTTGACTCTCAATAATAGAACGATTAAATACAGGTTTTCAATGGGCCAGATAAGAAAATAACTCAATAAATACAATTTAGTGCCAACAACGTTTTGTGTTGCCTTTTAGAAAGCTTGCTCGAGTTGGAGATGAGCCAAAATCAAGCCATGTTGAGTCTTCACATATCTTGTTCAAAGCACATTGAACGCAGAACTCAGAACATTTATTTTGACATAAAAAAATACACATTGAATATCAGTTAGGTATTTACTTAATATGAATTTTACTTCATTAAATGACATACTAAGAAATAAGAAGAATTGCGAACCTTAAGTGGCAGTGGGCGGGGCACATCGCTCGCAGGACTAATGGCCGATGGGGCCAGAAAGTCCTGGAGTGGCGTCCGCGAACCGGTAGACGAGCTGTCGGTAGGCCTCCAACAAGATGGAGTGACGACCTTGTAAAGGTCGCGGGAACGCGGTGGATGCGACTGGCACAGGACCGGTCTGAGTGGCGCGCCGTGGGGGAGGCCTATGTCCAGCAGTGGACGTCTATCGGCTGAAATTATGATGATGATGAAATGACATACTTACCTATACCGTGCCTTTTTTCTGTCGATAAATTGTGCAATAAGAAGGCTCGTTTCAAGAAATTATTTTTTCTTAATCCATATTAATATTATAAATGCGAAAGTAACTCTGTGTATGTCTGTTTGTCTGTCTGTTACCTCTTCACGCTTCAACCGCTGGACCGATTGAGAGGAAATGCATGGAGATAGTTGGGGTTCCAGGAAAGGACATATTAGGGTACTTTTTATCCCGGAAAACGCATGGTTTCCGCGGGAACGCGATAACCGAATTACACGCGGTAGAAGTCGCGGGCAGAAGCTAGTTAGAAATAAAATAATCTATCAGAAAATGATCTTACCCCTCTAAAGTTACCGCTTGTAAAGGCTTTGCAAGCAATTTGGAAACTGCAAGTTTTCGCGAGTAAATATGTACATCCCGGACTAAACCCGAGTCTAGTCTCTTAAGACTTGCTAAGGCGCCTGGGAAGCAAGCTAGATGGCACACCTGGACGTAAGTATTTCAATTAAATTTTGCTCTTTTTAATACATGCATAGTTTCATTGGTTTCGTTCCCCGCCTGTCTACATAGAATATAATAGTTAGGTACTTATGTTGTCTTTATTATTTTCTAGCTTCTGCCTGCGACGACAGTCGTGGGAACTAGCTACGCGTTTTCTTTTTCGGGATAAAAGTAACCTATGTTCTTTGCCGAGACTTCAACTTTCTCCATACCAAATTTCATCCAAATCGGTCCAGCGGTTGAAACGTGAAGAGGTAACAGACGGACAGTTACTTCCGCATTTATAATATTAGTATGGATAAAAAGATAATTCTTAGTAGCAATTTGTAGCCATTTTAATTTGTTAACATTTGTTTATTGTGTATTGTTGAAGCTTCTGCCCGCGACTTCGTCCGCGTAGAATTCGGTTATAGCGTTCCCGTGGGAATTGAGCGTTAAACTGTAACAAATTATATACGAAAACCTTTCTCTTGAAACACTCTATATATTAAAAAAACCGCATCAAAATCCGTTGCGTAGTTTTAAAGATTTAAGCATACATAGGGATATAGGGACAGAGAAAGCGACTTTGTTTTATACTATGTAGTGATAGTGATATGCTAATAAGTGATGACTAGTTTCAGTTGATTTTAAACATAGTCATTTCATCTGGTAAATAAAATAGGTAGGTATTAGCCATCAAAATAATAGGACACCGAGAGAAGGCGTCGCAACAGAGCGCGTCAAATCATAAATATTTATGAAGAAAGGGTGAATTTAGCGAAAACTTTCAACGTCAAATATTCGCACCTGTTTGTCGGAAAGTAGGTAGGTACCTACTGTTGGTAAATAGGGAGTTGTTGGTTGTTTATCTATGATCGAATCCATCGTCACTTTTATGCTTATAATTCACAGCCTGACTTAATGAGTAACTTTTTATGGAAAATGCAGGTATATTTTCGTAAGTTCAAATATATGATACACAAGCTTGAGTGAAAGTTGTATATATTCCAAAAAACTGCCTACAGTTTTTGACATACCTATATGTCATTGATATTTCAGGTGGGAGCACCATTGACCTATAATAAGTAACAACATACGGACGAACAGAATATGTCAAAATATATGGAGCAAACTGACATTAGAAAATACGTTCCAATATGCTAATAACGCCTCTTTATAACGAAGGCCAAACGGGTGCCCGAGCTGTTCGGGTACCCGTTTTGACGGGCCATTTTTCTCCGGCTGATTGTGAATCCTTACTTATAAAAGATCAATGGGGAGCACGAAATAATGTTTCTTTAGTCTACGTAGTCTCCGTTTTAGGTAGGTACACTTTAATTTATAAAGGTGACCTACTCTTGCGTATGCTTGGTATAATGTCAATTATACGAAAAAAAATCGTAAAATGTTTGAGGTTATATTTTATTAATCACACGCGAGTGAACCCGTCGGCAGAATGAACTTGCAATAAAACATCTGACTTCCCCCATCAAGGCGTAAAGCCTCACATTTTACCCGAAACTTATTTAAAATTTTCTTAAGTTGAAACTTTTCAATATCCCGTCAAACTTGAGGCGGGATGGAGCTCGCGATGACGTCACAATTTCCACTAAAAGCCTTCGTCAATTCGCTCCAATGATCCACAATGACAGCCTCGAGCTGGGAGCCGCGAAACCTTCTTTCTAACTGGATACGGTAAATGAAATGAAACGTTTGTTTGAGGCAAGTGCCCATTTTTAACAATTACAAAAATAAATTGCGTGTAATGGTAAAAAAAAATAAGAAGACTGTTAAAGAATGCCTTAAAGCATTAAGTCCGACAATTGTATTGTACTGTGTAATTTGTTGTGCGACAAAAAAAACAACAAGTTACGGAACCAATCACGAGACCACGAACAATAATATATAGTCTAAAACGGTTAACTCTAAATTAAAAATTAAGAAGAACACCGACATCGAAGACGAAATAGTTTCAGTAAAGAGCAGATTATTTTTCAAATCACTGAACTGATTTCCTTCAACCACAATTATAGAGTATTTTCTGGTTCATACTACCTATTATTTTAGGTACTATCGGAATATAAATACTTAATCAAAAACTTACTCACGTTGTCCTTTTCTTTGATTTACGTCATAAAGTCTGACAATTTAGTCAAAATACCGCATCAAAAGGGGTAAAACTTACTTGCTCCGTAATTCCTAGAAGACAATCAAGTTTTAAGAAGCTAAGTGTCCCGGCGCCGTAGTCAGTCACAGCCACTAATTTGTCCACTGACAAGCACTTTACCTCAATAACCTTTCGGTCATTAGAGCAAAAATCAAAGGGTAAAGTCTACGAACTTCCGTATAAAGAGTCCATGTTCATTAAAGACTGAATACGAGGGGTGATCCAAAAGTAATGATAATCAGTAAGAAAGACACATAAAATGTTTAATAAAATAATTTATTTTTCTACGTAATCTCCTTTCAAGTCTACACACTTAGACCATCGTTTCTCCAGACCACGAATTCCTTTTAAAAAAAAAATCTTTTTCTTGGCCCTCCAAAAATGCCTCCACAGCGGCCATTACCTCGCCATCATTTAAAAATTTGTTGCCTCTAAGATCTTCCTTCAGCCGTGGAAAGAGATAAAAGTCGCTGGGGGCTAGGTCTGGCGAATATGGGGTGTTCCAGCAATTCGAACCCTGAATCACGGATGGCAGCCATCGCAACGCCGGCCTTGTGGGCCGGTGCGTTGTCCTGGTGAAACAGGAGTCTTGAAGCTCGAAGAGCTCGAAGTTTACCCCGCCGCTTTTCTTGTAAATGTATGTAATATACATTCTAAAAACAAAACACTCCTATTCGGGTAAAAAACTATTTCTTTAAAAAAGGAACTAAACCCAACAACCCTTCTAAAACGTCACTAGGTAAGAAAAATGCACGTTACATAAATTACATTAAAATCAAATTCAATCATTTGTATTCAGCAAATTAGCTACTTACGAGCAACAAAATTATAAAAGACACATTTTAATTAATGTAAAGCCATTTCAAACCTAAGGCTTTCATAGACGTAATTGTGTACCTATCGCAACTCTCAGGCATGACAAATATAATTTAAATTATTCAACCAAACCTTTCGAAACACCAATTTTCCGTAATTCACCCGCAGATTTCCTGTAACAAATGTAAGCCCATATTTACATGTTTGTGTGTTTGTCAACGCTCACGTTATTTGTCATAATGCGCTGTGCAAACTAGATAACGCACCCCCCAGCAATAAACGGGGTTCAACTTCTAAGCATCAAGTAATGCCTTGTTGGCTTTTAGCTTATTTGCCGCCATAATTCAGGTGTATTTGGTTGGATGGAAGTATTTTCAAAGAGGGTATAGTATAGGGACTTACAACTTGTTATATAATTGCCTTAAGAGTCGCCCGTAGTCATGGCGTTTCTCGACTTATCATAATAACGTAGTGTCAGTGTCGATTTTATTCAGAAATGTCTAGAATTTTTAAGATATAAGCATACTTGCACGGGCGGGCCTGATTTTGAGGAGTATAATTAAAATAACAGCATCTTTCTACCACTGTTAAAGCTTATACTAAGCCTTAGCCAAAATACATAATTATTCTTCCTTCTAATAATTATTCTGCCGCCTGATATGCTTGCCTTTTCACGAGACTTGCAACGACAGAATATTTAACCAGCCAGACATCGCTAGAACCCTTTGTTGTTTAAGAAGCTTATACTCCATTATTTCAGGATTTACTATCACGTATTGTATTGAAATAGAAACGTCAAGTATGTGCACATATTTGTGAACTACCATCGCCTGATGTTCCCGTTTAAGATCTCGCTTGTTATCTCTTTTGAGACATTATAATTGGGGCTTTATCACTACATTACATAGTACCCAGCAGTGAGACGCAAATAGGCTGTAGTACTCGTAGTAGTAGTATAAAACAAAGTCGCTTCGCTGTCTGTCTGTCCCTATGTATGCTTAGATCTTTTAAACTACGCAACGGATTTTGATGCGGTTTTTTTAATAGATAGAGTGATTCAAGAGGAAGGTTTTCATAGTTTAACGCTCAATTCCCGCGGGAACGCTATAACCGAATTCCACGCGGACGAAGTCGCGGGCAGAAGCTAGTGTAGGTATAAAACTTTAACCTGTACCTAACCAAAAAGCAAATTATAATATTACTAAGACATTTTCTTTGTGTCAGAGATGATCTCCGTCTCAATGTCTAACGTAGATACCTAATTTTGAGGTTCCTTAAATTACTATGGCGGCCATATCTAGCTGGACGTCCTTCAATTGTGTTTGACACAACACCCTTAGCCTACTGCATCTAACACATTAATCCAGAGCAGACATAGACTCGTAAATAACCCATACCGACTGCAAGACCAAACAAACCTCGCCTATACCGTTTTGCATAATTCCACAGTTTCCATGCGCCATCCGGGTACCTATAATATCTATAGACTATACGAGTATAGGTAGTCCTACCGAGGTCGTACTAGATTTTTGAATTAACGGTTTTTGTTCGGAGAACTGACAGAAAGTTCTCGAATGGCAGTCTAGTACCAGATAAAGCAGTAGGTAGTGAAAACGTTTGATTTCAGATTTCTTTTGAATGAAAATGGTGATGATAATTGCGTCAATTGAAAAAAACCTTTTTTAATTATGTGGCAATTCGACTATTTCGTTTCCCACGGTCTGTTTGATTTTGATGCTACAGAAAATAATTTCGATAAATTCGGCTAAAACAAGTGACGATTAGAATCATTAGGTACGTTCGCATTTTAAAATCAAGCAATTATTAGTAGGTAGTTTTGTTAGTGGTAGGACCTGGTGCTGGGCCCGTCAGGTGTGGTACTTACCACCGTCTTTCCCCGCTAACCTGCCACCAAATAGCAGTGCTCGCACTGTTAAGTTCCGGTAGGGGGTTCAGGCAGCCGGTGAAAATTCTGGCACAGAGGCATTTCATCTTAGGCCTCAGGATAGGCAGCGCATTCGAGATCTTATGGTTTCTTAGTGGGGGATCATAGGATTTCGGTATCCATGGGCCGCAGTGACCACTTCCCATCAGGTGGGCTGTGCGCTCGTTTGCCTATACCATTCGTATAAAAAAGTTCAAAATCAAAATAGATCAATATAAAGTGTTTTCAAGAATGAATGGGAAATTTCTGGAGAAAACTGAGAGAAAAAAATACCTACCTTCATTTGGTCCTAAATGAGTGTAATCCAAGTTTGCACAATCCCACGAAGTGAGCATAGGTAAATTTTCAGAGCCAAATAACAGCGAAATTCCATACTAAGATAAGCTAGTGAATTTGTCCCCCGCGCGTTTTTGAGCAAAATAATGATTTCTAAAAACAAAAATTCATTGGTCTAATTAGTAGTAGGTAACACGTTTTCTGCATTTTTTACGTAATTGAAATAGCTAAACATAGTTTCTTACAAATAACAGAACACTTGCATTAGCTAAGTTAATCTGATCTGAAATCTGAAACTCTGCTACTTACACTACGACGATATTTTAAAATATAAGAGAAAAGAAAACTGGATTTATGTTACAAGGGGCAAGCCATTCTAAGCCTAAGTCGTTTCACGTGTCTTTCTTTCAATGGATCTTAAGATTCACCTAAGCAAAACAAGGAGCATTATCCAATTAAATAAAAATGTTCAGGCTTTGCTTTCAGTGCCCGCATTCACAATTCATGTACAAAATAGACTTGCGTAGGAGTCACCTGGCACTTAACCTGGCAAGGCTTACGTCAAGGACAAACTCGTGCACTCGTCTAAGTACAAAGGACGCCTTCCAATAAATTCTTCGAAAATGTATAATGGAATAATTGCTCCCAGGTGCCAGCTGGCGTTCACTATCAAATTTATAGAATATAAATTAACAAAACCGGCCAAGTGCGTGTCGGGCCACGCGCAAAGTATAGGGTTCCGAAGTTGACGATGCCCACAGTACCTTTCTAGCTAGCCTGTGGTATGACGTGCCCGCCCGACGCCCCTGCCGCTCGAGAAAAATTATTGGTTTTTTAATCATAAGTTGGTCGACTATGACTCGTAAGTTTGTACAGCCTACTTAGCTTTGATAGTTTTCCTTTCAACTACGTTATATATGCCACAACCGTGATTTTTTTCAGCCATCCAAATACCACCATTTAGCTGGCAGGGGGGGGGGGGGGGCACGTGACTCTAACAAAAAATACCACTTTAAAGCTTAATATTTCACAAACGCATCACTTAATCAAAAAATGGTTTTAACAAACCCACAATATATTTTTAAGACCTATTCAACGATATGCCGCACCATGGGGTACGCAAGAAAAAATAATTACATCTCCACTTTACGAGTAAGGGAGGTACCCTATAAAAAAAAAAAAAAAAAATATTGTACCACTTTGTCAGCGTAACTAATATGTATATTCATGCCAAATTACAGCTTTCTAGAACTAAGCATCTCCGAGCAATAGTGCGGACAGACGGACGGACGGACAGACATGGCGAAACTATAAGGGTTCCTTGTGGACTTCGAAACCCTAAAAACAGTTAGGTGGGCAACCTATTCATTATCTATTTTACTGATGAGTGGTATAGTGTCACTAAGTTTCTTATTTTCTTATTATTCGTCTTTTTTTTCGTTTTTACAGACAGCTAAATAAGATTAAATTTTGGAGTTTTTCGCGTACCTATACCTCATCCATTTTCGCCTATAACCCAACACATAAATAACAATCAATTCTACTATTTATTAATACGAAACCCTAAAAACGGCACTTGACAGGGAATGGGAATATTGAAAGTTACAGTAATGTAAGCTAATGATTTTGTATTAAATAAAAAAAAATATTCTTACTTTTAACTGAATAGAAGAAGAAAAAGAAGCAAAACATTTATTCACTACGCACATTGAAGACACATACATAAGATACATAAAAGACACAATAGAGATTACAAGAAATTAAACAAAAGAAACAGTACAAAAAAAAGGGATTACAAGGGAGCCTGTGTCCTCGCGGCGGTGAAAGGGTGTCTGGCTCAGCATTTATGCTGAGGTGAGAAACACCTGCAGCGCTGATTTTCAGCCAGCAACCATTGTGTGACCCACGGAGCGTTATACAAATGAAGGAATGCATTAATAAAAATAAATAAATATTTGCTATATATTATGAATAAAGCTATAAAACCGGATGAAGCGGCTAATACTCTGATGGTTTATTCACAAGCCACCACTTTGCCTAGACAGCTGTAGTCTAACCCTGGAGAATTACCAGCGAGCGACGTACGTGGCCCGAGCTGAATGGCAAGGCTGTGGCGCTCGAGTAGCGGAGCGACTTTAGCAACCAGGACAAAGACGCGTGAAAAACGCGGATTTTGTAGCCCAGGATTTTTGTAGTTCTTTACCTATACCCATTTAGGTATTGTATTTCTGTGTAATTACTGAAATAAATTATTTTCTATTCTATTATTTCCTATTCTATTCTTCTATTCAGATCCCAGGCATGATTTTTTTTTACTTAATATAATTCAAAATAGCATAACTTTTTCAGATAGCGTCCCTACATATCTGTTTTTTTAAAACTCGGATTATAAATAAAACTTGCTCAGACGCTCCCTGGACTCCGGGGACACCCGGACGGATGGTAATTTTTGTAGAAGACCGTATTGTTTCAGTTGGTAGTGCCTGCCTTCTGTATCAATGGTCGCATCCCGCTAGGAGCAAACTTTTTATGATGGGCACGAATTTTTATGGCTGTTGGTAGTGTGCACGACGACAGCGCCAACTAGCGGATGCGAATTCAGAGGCACAATATGCAACTATAATACTTACACTGGTCGACGGACTATGGGCCATCTGATAAGTGGAACTAACTCTGTGACGAAAATTTGTGGCTTAAAAGGCTTGTATGTCTCTTTATCTAACCTCATAACGAGAAATAAAGACAAAAAAGCTTCAGATGGAATTACTCTCTCCATATGTTAGTACTTGCTTGTCATTATCGGCAGCTCAATAGACAGATCTCGAAGTCTCTGAAGCGTGATGTACGCCGATTCAATACCAACAGTATTGAAAAGGCTATTGAGCGTAACAGAGGCTCGAAGGTGTTTGCCAAAGATCTGTCTATTGGCCAAAGCCAATTGACAAAGCTGAAGACCGAAGACGGCAGGATCGTTTCATCCAAACCCGAGCTGTTGGGAGAAGTCGAGAAGTTCTACGGACAGTTATACACGACAACCCGAACACCCGTCGCTGATCCAGCTAAAGACCCTAGAGCTAGATTAACCCGACACTATACCGAAGATATTCCGGACGTCAGCCTGTACGAGATTAGTATGGCTCTCAAACAGCTTAAGAACGGCAAAGCCCCTGGTGACGACGGAATTACAGCCGAACTCCTGAAGGCGGGTGGTAAACCAGTCCTTAAGGCCCTTCAGACGCTGTTTAATTCCGTCATTCATGAAGGGAGAACGCCGCGAGCATGGAACAGAAGTGTGGTGGTGCTCTTCTTCAAAAAAGGTGATAACACCTTGTTGAAGAATTATAGACCCATCTCACTTCTGAGCCATGTTTACAAGCTGTTTTCGAGAGTCATTACGAACCGTCTCGCGCGCAGGTTTGACGAATTCCAGCCTCCCGAACAAGCCGGTTTCCGAAAGGGCTATAATGGGGGTACCGTAGACCACATACATGCGTTGCGGCAGGTTGTACAGAAGACCGAAGAGTATAACCTCCCCCTTTGCCTTGCATTTGTGGACTACGAGAAAGCCTTCGATTCGATCGAGACTTGGGCTGTGCTGCAGTCTCTCCAGAGGTGCCAAGTTGACTACCGGTACATCGAAGTGTTGAAATGTTTGTACGAAAATGCCACCATGTCCGTCCGACTACAGGACCAGACCACGAAGCCTATTCCACTGCAGCGGGGAGGCAGACAAGGAGATGTGATCTCTCCGAAGCTGTTCACCGCTGCATTGGAGGATGCGTTCAAGGTGCTGGACTGGAAAGGTCGAGGCATCAATGTTAATGGCGAGTACATCTCTCACCTTCGATTTGCCGACGATATTGTAGTCATGGCTGAGACCATGGAGGACCTCAGTATTATGCTCGCTGACCTCAGCAGAGTTTCCGATCGAGTTGGTCTTAAAATGAACATGGACAAGACGAAAATTATGTCTAATGTCCATGTTGTGCCAACTCCCGTAATAATCGGAGGCTCTGCGCTCGAAGTTGTTGACCATTATGTATACCTGGGACAAACAGTCCAGTTAGGTAGGTCCAACTTCGAGAAAGAGGTCAATCGTCGAATCCGACTCGGCTGGGCAGCGTTCGGGAAGCTTCGCAGTGTCTTTTCGTCCAAATTACCGCAGTGTCTCAAGTCGAAAGTCTTCGACCAGTGTGTGTTGCCAGTGATGACTTATGGTTCCGAGACGTGGGCGCTTACGATGGGCCTCATAAGAAGGCTCAAAGTCACTCAGAGGGCAATGGAGAGGGCTATGCTCGGGGTTTCTCTGCGTGATAGAATCAGAAATGAGGATATCCGCAGTAGAACTAGGGTCACCGACATAGCCCGAAGAATTGCGAGCCTTAAGTGGCAGTGGGCGGGGCACATTGCTCGCAGGACTGATGGCCGATGGGGCCGGAAAGTTCTCGAGTGGCGCCCGCGAACCGGGAGACGAGCTGTCGGTAGGCCTCCAACAAGATGGAGCGACGACCTCGTGAAGGTTGCGGGAAACCGGTGGAAGCAAGTAGCACAGGACCGGTCTGAGTGGCGAGCCTTGGGGGAGGCCTATGTCCAGCAGTGGACGTCTTTCGGCTGAAATGATGATGATGATGATGATGATGATGATGATATGTTAGTACTTAATGCAATGCAAATAAATACCTACGCAACAGTGACAGTTCACTTCACTGGAGTCCGTCAAAGATTTCATATTTGGTCATGTGACACGCTGCAATCGTTTTCGTGCCCCCACCACTGTCTTTGCTCACAGCGAATACTCATACCTACTCGAGTCATAGATGTCTATAGTATCTATTCCTTATTTACTGATAAAACCAGTAATACTACTATCGAGGAAATCTGATGCTTAATCTTTCGATGATCGAATGATTGAGTCGTGTATCCTGCTGATACGAATGACGGCAGCGTAGTACTCGGCCGGTACGGTACTCGTCCATACAAAAATTACGAAAGGAGAAAACGTTTTCCCACTTATAAATATTTTACAATCTCCATGACTTTGTAGTATGTTAATTGACGCAATAAAATACTAGGTTTATAGGGTTTTCCTTTTTTTTTAATTTGCAAGAACTTTGAATCCATTGCAAATAAAAAAAGGAAAACCTATAAACCTAGTATTTCGTTGTGTCAATAACATATTAAAAATCATGGAGATTGGAAAATATTTAGAAGTGGAAAAACGCTTTCTCTTTTTGTATGGACGCGTAGTAGGTAAGTATTATTCCCTCTTAACCACATAACTTTACGCGTATCGCATCGCAAGGCGTAACCTTATCCACTTGCAACGTACGTGGCCTGTCGTATAACACTAACAATACAACACTTTTGGGCAACACCCGGTTGTTAACGTACAAACGTTAGCTTGAATTAAAGCTCGCAATAAAACTGCATTGCCTGTACTGAGACCACTACCATTTGTTCACTAATAATTTACTTAGTAAGTACACTAAATTATTGCTTCCTCTGAGTCTGACCTCCAAATGATTGTCAACAGAGTCAATGAAAGCAGTATCAAAGCAGGATTAGCAATTAATATTAAAAAGACCAAACTGCTGGTTGTCTCTAGAAACCCTGATTGGAATCCTAACATATCAGTAGAAGGCAAAAATCTCGAGCGGGTTCGGCAGTACAAGTACCTAGGAGCTTGGGTTAACGAAGTATGGGAGTCAGACCAAGAAATTAAGACCCGAATAGAAGTTGCCCGAGCATCTTTCAATATCATGAGAAAGGTTTTGTGCTACCGACAATTACATATAAAGCTCCGAATTAGAATGTTACACTGCTATATTTGGCCTGTTGTGATGTACGGATGCGAAGCTTGGACCATAAAGGATGATACCATCAAGAGGCGACTCGATACCTTCGAGGTGTGGTGTGTGTTAAAGGGTCAGAAACGAAATTGTGCTCCAGCGCGTCAACATGCCCCGGCTGATGTTGCAGACCATCAAAAAGCGGAAAATTGAGTACTTAGGTCACGTGCTTAGGCACGAGAGGTACGCTTTATTACAACTCATAATCATGATGGGTAAGATTGAAGGCAAAAGACGCGTTGGCCGCAGAAAGAAGTCGTGGCTGCGGAACATTCGCGAGTGGACCGGGGTTTCATCCGTCGAGCAGCTGTTTCGTGTCGCGATGGATCGAGAGGCATACAAGAAGCTAGCGGCCAACCTTCAGGACTGAAGAGGCATGCTAAGAGAGAGAGAGAGAGAGAGAGAGAGAGAGAGAGAGAGAGAGAGAGAGAGTACAATAAAAATCAATGACGGAACATTTTTTTAAAGTCCTAGAGTCACGGACTACGGTGTAATCATTGATGTATTATAAGTAAGGATTCACAATCAGCCGAAGAAAAATGGCCCGTCAAAACGGGTGCCCGAACAACTCGGGCACATGTTTGGCGCTCAGTAAATTTGACACTTAAGTCTTATAAGTGTTTGGTTTACTTTTGTATAAAATATTTATCTTGACACATATTATAAAGAGACGTTAATAGTATATTGGAACGTATTTTCTTATGTCAGTTTGTTCCATATATTTTAACATATTCTGTTGGGCACTGTTCGTCCATATGTTGTTAGATCAATGGGTGTAATCTATGATTAAAGCACGAATTTGGGCTGGGTCTTTCGGGAACCTCGAGTACCTCGCCCTCACAGAATATCACCGTGAAGTTATAACTTAACAAACCCCTTCACATTTCTGTATTCAGCCTTCCCTATTTACCCCATCCCCATTAAAGGTAAGTAGGCAACGATCAGGTGACGACAAGGTTTAAAAATTGAAAAAAATCACAGGCCATCAGAAAAGAAAATCATCCTAAAATACACAGTCGTCTTACAATCGAGTTACAGTAGTAAGTACCTACCTCAAACGTGCCTTAATAAAACTACATTGAAACTAAGACAGCTGAAAGTACCGTCATAGTCATGAAACTAAGCTCCCACGGCTTTGTTACCTGAAACTAAGTCTCGACATACTTACCTTAGTGCTCATATTCTTCTTCTCTTAAATCTCTCTTATCTTATCTTATCTTATCTTCTCTTAAATAATGGTATCTGTCTATATGCAAGACGATTTCGCTAATGTCAAGTAATTGGCATATGAAGCGTGGTAGCTTAGTGGTTTGACCTAGCCTCTCATGCAGAGGGTCGGGGGTTCGAATCCGGCCCGCACCTCTGAAATTATTTCTGTGCGAAATTCAATTTGAATTTACCACTGCGCTTTTTTCGGTGAAGGAAAACATCGTGGGCAAACCTACAGGCATCTGCGAAGTAATTCAAGGAAACTTAGAGGGTGCGAGCCGGAATCGCCGATCCTCTGCATGATAGGCGGTAGGTCGAACCACTAGGCCACCACGGCTTGCAGTGTGCACAACATGTGCCATATTACTTACACGCTAAATTGGCAACACTGAGATCCCCGAAACGTCAAATGTCACAGTGACATTGACACTATCGTATGAATTGACAAACTTTGACATTGACAGCCAACACCGGCGCCAACTAGTGCAGGAATACTGAGGCCTTCATTAAAGCGAGACCTTATCGCGTTTTCGTCTTGTTTTCAAAGTACGAGTATTGTATCTTCCTTAAAGTGCTATTTAAATGGCCGTCCCTTTTAATTACTTATTCGAAACAAGTTCGAGTGCCGCAACTCGTTATAGAGGTACACCTCAGTTTGCAAAGTTGTTCTGCGAAGTTCACTATGGACGCATTGCTTCCAAACTATCAGTACGATCATTATCAAGGGTTTCTTATTAACAATTTTTTTACTCTTTGTGTAAACCGATGATTACTTTATAAACTATTGATTCAAATGACACAGTATGGGGCGGAACAGTAGAACAACGCAAGGCCACGTCAGGCCACGTCATCGTTAAATTAATAAGTCGTATCAGAGACAATGTAATTATAAAAGACTGTCAGAAAACTCCTTACATTACGGCGTACATCGGAAATAGCCAGGGAGTTTAAAATTTTCATACTTCGCCTGCAAAGCGCCACCTAGATGTAAGTAGCTGATGGAGTTCAAATTCGTATCCAGGGGCTACATTCAAATTATATATTGAAGGTTGTCATTTTAAGTTTAATCTTATTTCTTCTGTGGTAATATCAATGACAGAGCGTGACTGAGCTGTGTGAGAAGGAGAAGTGGTTACCGAATGGGCAACAACATTTTATTTTGTGGCTCAGAAAAAGTGTATCAGAAATAGGTGGTATCAAGCGGATGGAGTCATGCAGACCCTTATTTAAGAAATATAGGATTCTTACTGTTCCGAGTCTTTATATCTTAGAAATTTTATTAGTTTTAAATTTACTTTTATGTTCAAGCGAAAACTATGCGTTTATCCGGGACACAAACTATGTTCTTTCCCAAGTTAACTATAATCGTACCAAAATTCATCATAATCGGCTCAGTGGTTTAGCTGTGAAAGTGTCACGGACAGACTGACCGAGTCACTTTCGCATTTATAATATTGGTATGTGGATACTGTTTTTGATACTCCACTGTCAAAGGGTAGGCAGAAAAGCAAAACTATTTCTATTTCAGTTCATATAAAATTCTTTAAAGAAAAACTTTCGGTGGGTAGAGAAATTTCGTGGACAATGTGGACTTTTTCTATGAATAAAGTATGTGGAATTAGAATGGGTAATTGGCTCAGAAAGGCATTAGGGATCTAAAATTGGTATTACGAGAGGCGAAAAATGTTGACCTAGAAATCCAAGGCCCAAATGGAAGAACCATGTATACTCTCTAGTTGGAGTGGGCAGGATTAATTGTTAATTTAAAAGGTTTATTGCTGCTTATTTGAAATATTGTTATTTAATTTAAATACTTACGAAAGGACATTTTACCAGCTGTTAGTGAGAGCGGTGGACTGTATGACTACTATGGTTTAATGGAAAATGAAGACAAGTAGAAGTGAATTAAGAGTATAATAAGATTAAAACAATTTAGTGGAACCTCACTGCTGACAATCAAGGAAAAGCAAGACCCCTAAACAAACCGTCTCCAGGCGACGGTCAGAATTATAAAAAGAGTAAAAAGGCTAACATACTCGTAGAGAAGGCGGCACGTCGACCAGTCGCCAACATACCGGACCCCCAGTGACCAACTAACACCTGGTGGCAACTGGTAGAGGTGCGGCCTCTAACACAATCAGTTTTCGGGCCGGCGCAGCGTGCCACCTTTAGTACGAACGTCCGCTACGCGGACCGACCCGTCTGGGCCTCGGTAGACTTTGACGACCCTTCCCAGAGGCCAGAGGCCACGAGGAAGAGTCGAGTCCGCGATCAGGACCACGTCTCCCTCACCAAGACTCGACGCAGTGTTTGAGGGTCCTCTGGGTCGCAGTGTCGGTAGATATTCTTTCATCCACCGTGCCCAAAGGTGATCGGCAAGTCGTAAGCTTTTTCTCCATTGGCATCTTCGTACCAGGTCGTCGTCAGAGAGTGAGCATGTCCACGGGGCCACCGACGAAGATCCCAGAATGAAGTGGAAAGGAGTGAGGGCTTCGGGAGTTTCTGGTGACGACGGAATGTATGTAAGTGGTCTTGCGTTCACAATCGCCTCTGCTTCGTGGAGGAGGGTCGCTAATACGTCTTCCTTCAGGGAGTTATTTGCAAGGCATGAAACCAAGGCAGACTTTACCAGCCTCTCCCGCCCACGAATGGAGATGCAGGCGGGATGAAGTGCCACTTGATTTTGTGGTTTGTGGCGTATTCTTGGACTGAATCGTCGTTCAGCAGTCGTAGATCGCGTGACGCTCCAGCAAAATTTGTGCCGCTGTCCGGAGTGATGGTCGATAGGTACCCTCGCCGGGCGATGAATCTTCTCAGGCTCGTGATCGCTGCGTCGGAAGTCAGGGAATTGACGATTTCCAGATGGAGGGCTCTCGTGACCAGGCATAAGGCGACGTACCGTTTCTCGTGGCGCCGAAGTAAAGTAGTAGAGACTGTGATCGGGCAGAAAATAGTCGAGGCCTACGTGAATAAATGTTCTTTTGCTGTGGTCGAGCCTTTCGATTGGTAAATCTCCTATCCGAGGTTGAGTGGGTTGACCTTTCCATCTTGGGCATGTTGAGCAGGTTTTACCTACGCTTCGTATGCTGTTTCTAGCTCTGAGGACCCAGTAAAGCTGTCTGAGCTTGTTAAGGACTAGTTCAAGTTCATGGAACCCATGTGCGGCCTTCTTGTGCTCGTGCATTATCAAGAGTCGTACTGTATGATGGCGACCGTCAAGGATGATTGGTGACTTGATGGCTTCTCGCTTGTTCCTTATACGCGTATCTATACAAGTTATTCCGTCTTGGTCGAGGATCGGTACTAGTTTTACAGTTCTGCTATCTTTGGGCACGAGGTGTGACGATCTTAGAGCCTTCTGCTCTTCGGGAAAACTCTCTGTCTGAGCCTGGCGAAGGACCAACTTCTCTGCTGCCTCTATGTCTGACGCGTGAAGCTGGAGGGGAGACGTGGCGCTGTTAAGCTGTAACAGAGAATTTTGGTGTATCGGCCGAGAGAGTTTAAAACGGAAAAGGCGCGCGGCCTGCAAGACACGGGCGGTGGCGCGTAAAAGACGTAACCATGAGCTGAAGCGCGTCGAGTCGGGAGTCGAACCGACCAATGGGACGTCCAGGAGCAACCCCACGTACTCGGGTTTTAATTCAGTGTCTGGTGAGGTCTCCTGAACGTCTACAAAATGCTCGGTCGGCCAAACATTTTGGGGCTGCAGGAGAAATGGTGGGCCAGTAAACCAGCGATGAGAGGGCGTTAGATCTAGTTTTTTCGGTTTAGTCGCGTCGTCTGCAACGTTGAGAGAGGTAGGGATCCATCTCCAGTCTGAAGGGTTGGTGGTTTCCAATATCTCTCCCAACCTGTGTGCCACAAACGATTTGTATGAACGTGCGTCGCTCCGTATCCATTTCAGGACTGTAGTGGAATCTGTCCAATAAATGGTTGCGGAGGGTTTGATGCGATGAGCTTGTGAAATGGATGCGGCGAAACGTGATGCGATGACTGCGGCTTGTAGTTCGAGACGTGGTATGGAAAGTGGTTTAAGTGGTGAGACGCGTGCTTTGCTACCGATGAGAGCTACGGATACTGTGCCATCTTCGTAGGTGAACCGCCAATAAGCAACGCAGGCGTATGCCTGTTCACCACCGTCGGCGATAACGTGCAGCTGAACATCTGACGTACCTGGTTTACTCATGTACCAACGTGGAATTTTGATGTTCATATCTATCTGAAACAGTTCCAGCCATTCTTTATTTTCGGCCGTGTTTTTGTCGGGTAACGATTCGTTGCAGCCAACGCCTGAACGCCAAAGTTTCAAATCGCTTCGAAGTTCCTTGGTAATGAGCGAAAGCGCTCCTGCGTGATTCGGCGTCCGTTGTCGCATTTTGACGAATTTAGGTGGCGCTGTGGATTCATTGATGTCTATACCGCATTTGTCGTCTTCCTTCGCGCACGGAATGTTTTTCGTCACTTCTAATGCGTCGACATCGTATTTGATTAAGGTATCCAAATCAATTGAGATGTAATTGACGAAATCGAGTGCCTTGGAGGAGACAGACAGTGCACCGTGAAGTACCCAGCCCAACAGGGTTCTTGAAGCAACCGGTTCGTTTTTCTTTCCGCTTCTCACTTCGCGACTCAGTGACAGGTGCCAATCGGGCGCACCGATGAGGACAGTAGGCGCGACGTCGGCGTGTGAAAGATCCTCGGTTAAATCAGATAAGTGATCGTAGGCCGCGAAATCAATCTTAGATTGGTTTTGTACGCGTAGACCTAACGGCGTGATTGCTCGCGCGTCTGTTACCAAGTGCCGCTCGGTTTGGTTTAATCCGCGTATATAAAAATTGACATAACTTACGTCGAGCTCTTTTGCCATACCGCTGACGCCTTCGATGCGAAGACGCTCCTGACGGCTGGCTGTCGCGCCGATGTGCGCCGCTACCTCACCGTCGATCAGGGTCGCCGTACTGCCCTCGTCGAGTAGCGCTGTAGTCTTGAACTCTCCGTCGGGACCCTCAACCACGACTGGGACCACTTTCAGTAGGCCACGAGGACGTGTCGTGGTTGGTGGGGTTCCTGTTACGTTGAGTAAGGGATGAGAATTCGCAGTTGTGACGTGTTCGGTTTCGATAGGGGCGCTAACTACGTTAGAAGTCGGTAGAGGAGTGGCTGACAGGGTTAGGTTGCACTGTCCGTCGAAAGCAGGTGCCATGTTAGAATCCGCACTGGATGTCGCTACGCCATGAAGTAGTGCATTGTGACGTCTGAGACATCCGTTAACTCCACAACGTTTTGCGCGACAGTTGTTCCAAGTGTGCGGGTTGGTTTTCAGACAGCGGTAGCACGTTTTGCTTTCTCGAACCCAGCGCCACCTGTCGTCTATTGTAAGGCCAAGGAAAATTTTACAGGTCTTAATATCGTGTGGCCCTTGTTTACAATACGTACAGCGCTCTGTCTGTTTGTTACTAGACACCGTAGCGTGCACAGTTTCCTTTCTTAGCTGAAATTTAGGGAGCGCCAATCGCGCTCCACAAGGCTGATGTGGCCTGCTTGTAATGTCGGTAACAAAGTTGTATTTGAGCTGTTTGTCGGCTTCAATTATAAGAAATCGTGACAGCGTCTCTAATTTCGAACAGTTTTGTTCTTCTTGCGTGAGAATAAAGGCGAAATCCGTGAATCTGGCTCTGGTGTATTCAGATAGTTTAAGTAAAATACATCGAAAAAGTTCGGGAGAAAATAAGTATTCATTTTGTTTTAGAATTTTGAGAGTCGTCACGAAATTTCTAAGTTTATTCGCTAAGCTGTTTAGGTCTTCTGCGGTACTTATCTTAGGGCCGTTCCGCAGTTCAGCGACCTCACGTGCCACCAGCAGCTCCGGTCGCGCGTACGTCTGCTCTAAGGCGTTTACGACGCTGTCTGGATCGCCCGATGTCCACAGAAGCGACGCCACGGACTGATAGGCTGGGCCACGGAGTGCGTTGTTTAATCGATCTATGTTCTCTGACGGAGAAAAATTCAATTTAGTTCGCTCATAGATTGTTTTAAATGACATCCATTGACCTGCGTCTCCCGAGAAAGAAACCAGTTCGGGTTTCTTAGGCCTGTTGGATAAAGCATTTATAGCATAAGCGAGTTTGCTTATGGGATCTGATGAAGGCTCAGATGAAAGTCGTAGCCGTGTGGGGTTCGTTTCGATTTCTGTTGGGTTGACTTCGGGTGCTTGGAACGTGACCGTGTTGGCGTGGGGAACCGTAACGTTCTGTGCCTCGCCAGGTATATTCGCGTGTGCCACCTTTGTCGTGTTTGTATTTTGATCGAAAACCCATTTTGCCGTACGTTTTTCAGATATTTTGCTAGAAAAACATGACTTATTTGACTTATCTGAGGCTTCCAGGGCGGCGAGTTTTGCTTGTAGTTCTCGCTGCTCTGCTTCCAACTCCAGGGCGGCGAGCTCTCGCTCTCGTTGCACCTGTTGCCGCTCTCGCTCTGCGCGGCGCCTGAGTGACTCCGCTTCAATCGCGAGCATCTGGGCGCGCACGGTGGCTGAGGAGCGCGATGAGTTGGTGCGTCCGCTGTGGTTGCTGTGAACACATGATTGTGGGGGTGCTCCGGCGCCCGCCTCGTTACGCGTGCTAGTATGAACACTTGAGCAAGGTGCCACGTCAGGTTTGGCGGTGCTCGTGGGTTGTATGTTCAAACTAGCTGGCGGTAGCGCCAAGGCATCCCCATTGTCTGTTTTGACTGAAACCGGCCGGCTGCTGTCGCGCTGTGATCGTTCGCGGAGATCGCGCTGCGCCCGTTCGGTTACGTTGGCAATGAGGTTCGCGTTAGTTTTACTTTTACTACGTGTCTCCATAGTTTGTGAATATATTCTACAATGAATGAAAGGTTCTAAGTGAGTATATTCTAAAATGAGACTAAAATTACGTGAAAACTACGTGAAAGCGATCAAATGTAAACAGTGAAAAAAAATTCGACACGTAATGACAGATGAAAAAATTTATACGGAAAATGGTTCTATTTACGGTGAGAATGGACCAAAATGTTAGTGAGAGCGGTGGACTGTATGACTACTATGGTTTAATGGAAAATGAAGACAAGTAGAAGTGAATTAAGAGTATAATAAGATTAAAACAATTTAGTGGAACCTCACTGCTGACAATCAAGGAAAAGCAAGACCCCTAAACAAACCGTCTCCAGGCGACGGTCAGAATTATAAAAAGAGTAAAAAGGCTAACATACTCGTAGAGAAGGCGGCACGTCGACCAGTCGCCAACACCAGCCTTTAATGTAATAAATAGCAAAGTGTGCCAAATCTCAATAAGACTAAGATCGTATCAGTTATTTTTCAAACAGTAATTTTTTTCTGATACTCGCGTTTTAGGGGGGTGTAATGTAGAATACGCTTACTTGAAACCTAGTTAAATAAATCATTAGTTTAAACAATGACAAAAGTAATTAATGACTTAAAACCCTCGTGTTATAAATGCACGATAAATAACACCGTAGACAATGGACTTCCTTTACTCGTGCTCAAAGTAAAGGACATTTTGTTCGCCAACGAATAAATGCTTAATGTAAGTCTAGCTTCCGAAACTACCGCATTGTTCAAACTAATTTACAAGAGATCGCTCCGAGAAGTTTTCCGGGCGCTTCCCGACTTCACCTTTAATTTTCAATCGCTCGAATTAGCTAAAGTACTGCGGGGCCTGCGGACCATGTAGGCTACGTTGCAGATTGAAAGCAAATGGCTCTTGGATTTTTCTCTAATTTTACTTACTGGGATTTACCTTCATTCGATTCTGCAGTTCTTACAACCAATTTCTATTATCTCTTTGATATGAGTTCAACTTTTCATTAAAGTATGTACCTATTATAATAGCAAATCCATATATAAAGATAAGTGTAATATAGCCCGTCCACAACAAGCCCTCTTTGGTAACTTTAGCCTAGGACATTAGGACCAATCCATTATCATCATCATATCAGCCGAAAGACGTCCACAGCTGGACGTACATATCGCTATGGCTCGGCAACTTAAACGCCTTGGTTACAGAACGCTTTCTACTTTACCAAGGATCGAAATGTATAGAAAGATGATGTAAGGGAAATCTGACTTATAATGAAGACGAGGGAACGTAGATAAATGATGACATCGACACCAGAATATGTTGGTGTGGTTTTGACGGTGTTAAGACCTGACCGTCCGGATTATTACCACCATCTTACCCGCTAACCTGCAGCCTCTGTTAGCTCTGTCGTGTAAGGGGCAAGAAAGTCTGTGAAAAATTACCAGCATAAATTACATGACGCGCAGTTCGGCTTTAGGTCGGGACTCTCAACAGAAAGCGCGATATTGTGCCTTAAACAGACTGTCAGGTACTACAAGGACAGAAACACGCCTATTTATGGCTGCTTCCTGGACCTGTCGAAAGCGTTTGACCTGGTTGTATATGAGATACTTTGGGACAAACTAGAGAAAACCGGAGTGCCTAAAGAATGCGTTGCTTTGTTAAGGTACTGGTACAACAACCAGGTTAATCGAGTGAGATGGGCGGGGGAGGAGTCAGATGAGTACCGACTGAGTTGCGGGGTTAGACAGGGTGGGCTGTCATCTCCTCTCCTGTTTAACCTCTATGTCAATGAGCTGATTGAGGGGCTCAGTGGCGCACGTGTCGGCTGTCATATTGGTAACACATGTTTTAACAACATAAGTTATGCAGATGACATGGTGCTACTGGGTCCATCTGTTGACTCAATAAGGCAACTTATTGCAAGGTGTACTAGTTATGCTGAGCAGCATGGTCTTAGGTACAATGCGTCCAAAAGTGAACTTATAATATTTAAAGCACGAAAGTACAACCCGACCACTGTGCCTAAGATCATGCTGGGGGGAGTACCCCTAAAAGTGGTTGATAGGTTTAGGTATCTGGGTCATATGCTCAATGAGGATCTAAACGATGATTTAGACATAGAGAGAGAAAGGAGGGCGTTGGCAGTACGAGGCAACATGCTTGCCCGCAGATTTGCACGTTGTAATGAGCAAGTTAAGTTGACACTGTTTAAAGCCTACTGTCAAACATTTTACACGTGCAGTCTGTGGGTAAAGTTTACACAGCGGGCCTATAACGCAATCCGCGTTCAATATAACAATATCCTGAGGATGCTGTTGGGGCTGCCGAGGTACTGCAGCGCGTCCGGCATGTTTGCCGAGGCGCGAGCAGACGACTTCTTTGCCATCAGGCGAAAAAGAGTGGGTTCGCTGCTGCGGCGCGTGCGCGGCAGCAGTAACAGCCTCCTCAGGGCGTTAGCCGAGCGCCTCGACTGCCCGCTCACCAAGTAGGTACTGGGTCGAGGTGGTCACTGGCATGGCCAAGTAGGAATAGAGGTGAGCTCTACTTGTCCCTGGCAGGGAGCAGGTTCGACCACTCGTATCGTAATTTTTGTGTATTGATGTGTACTAACTTAGTTTGTAAGGTTTTTTATTGTTACTAACCACATATGGGCTTTTAGCCTGCAATAAACGATTTTTATTTTATATTTATTTATTTATAAATGCATTCAATCTTGCTCATCAGGTCGAAATCTTATGATTCCTTTTATCCATTGTTGGGCCGCAGCGACTTCTTACCATCAGGTGACCTGTATAAATACATACGCTCGTTTGCTAACCAATGCAAAAAAAAAATTGGAAAACCTTAGCAACAACATCTATACTAATAATAAAGTCAGTAGAAGAAGTCGCGTCTGGCGCTTGAAAATCAAAAGAAACTAACAAGTCGAGGGGACTATATAAACGATACTGAACACAAAATATCAATTTTTAGAAGAATTGCCTGTATGTATGTATATGTATCATATCTATGTATGTATGCATGTCCGGATTTAACTCGAAAACGACTGAACGGATTGCAACAAAATTGAGTAAGTGGAACTCCAAATTCCATGCGGATGAAGTCGCGGGCAGAAATGTGTTTAGTGTATAAAGTTTTATTGCAACGTTTGTACCTGTATTTTACCTGAATAAATAAAAATAAATATTTATATTATCACAGACCTGAATAAATAAAAATAAATATTTATATTATCACAGACTGCCAAACTAAAGTGGAACTTGGCTGGACACGTCTGCCGTATGCACGATGACAGATGGGCCAAATTAGCCACCGAATGGCTACCTCGGGACGGACATCGTTGCAGAGGCAGACCTAGACGGAGATGGCGCGACGACCTAGACAAGTTTAGATCGGGTTGGCCAGAACTGGCAAAGAACAGAGAGGAGTGGATGAGAGGAAGGGAGGCCTTTGCCCAGCAGTGGGATCTAATAGGCTAGATAATTATCACTTAGTTTTAATTAATTGGTAGAAACCAGCCGAGACCGCCGCTGCGTGTGTGTGGCGTCATTCATTTGCATGACTCTTACATGTTTAAGGAGTTCCGTTGTAGTTCCACAGTAGTTGGAGGCTTGTCAGTTCTTTGCAGGACCAACTTGTTCACACTCGGAATTGTTTGACACTTCAGCGAGTTGATAGGACGCTTCGGTTGCCGGCGGGCTGCAGTGAAAGCGATCTCGCTGTGAATAAGCCGGATAAATGTTTTGTTACTTGACACTCATTATTCACTAGTCTCAGTGATTGTCTATTACTGATATTATAAAGAGGAAAGATTTATCTATTTGTAACTAGCTTCTGCCCGCGACTTCGTTCGCGTTGAGTGTTCCCGCGGGAACTATGCTTTTTTCCGGGATGAAAGCCTAAATGTTGACCGTGTCATAAACTACCCCCATACCAAATTTTGTTATAGTCCGTCCACGTTACAGTCCAGTAGTTTTCTACATACAAATAGTCAATTTTACTAAAAATCGTTATTTTGAGTTCAGTATCGTTTATTTAGTCCCTTCGACTTGATAGGTAGTTTCTTTTAATTTTCAAGTTCCACGCGCGATTTCCTCTACAGACTTATTATTAGTATAGATTCTTTCACCAGTAGAAAGCCACGTTATTTTTGAGTAGCATATGCTATGTTTATGTTTAATCCAAGTTTTCCCGCGGGACCGAGACATACGCGGGTTATCCGCGGGATACGGATAGTAACTATTCGATAGTAATAGAGACAATGAGCTTTTTAGAGATTATTATGATTGTTGGTAGGTGAGGTACCGTACGTACACTATTTGTCACCCTTTTATTCGCTACCTCTATAAAGGACGACAGATGCGGTCACAGTCGTCTCATAGGACTAGCACCACTACTACTACTACAGCTTATTTGCGTCCCACTACTGGGCACAAGGCCTATATTCGAAGTTTTTAAATAGGGATCTCGCTATTCCCTGTAGGATCGCTCACGCGTCGCGTGAACTTTAAAGCAGCTAGATTTAAAGTTCAACTTGACGCGTGAGCGATCCTATAGGGAAAAGCGAAATCCCTATTTAAGACTTCGCATAGAGCCCCAGGCCTCTTCTCATCCTGCACCATTATCTTTTTTTTAATCCTCCTTCTACCTTTCCCCTACTTTGGGACCAGCAATTCATCATGGGTTTCACTCTCCAATTCTCCATCAGAACACCTGTTTGCCTACCTATCGCTACTTGCCGATTCTATTCTGTCCATAGACATAAATAATACTTCGTATGGACCCGCCCTAACGTAGATACATGTCATGTTTCCCAACTTCATCGGTGTCCAATCCAAAGTTAAACTTATATCGTGACACTAAAGCTGGGTCACATTTTTTCAACAACGAGACGAGTTTTTAGATACTGAGAAACAGTTTCGAAAAAAGTTTTTTTAAAAACGCTTATTGTCACGCACGCTCGGTGACAGAACTTTGGATTGGACACCGTGGAAGTGGGGACATATTACGTGTACGTTAGACTGGGTCTATATTATTTACGTCTATGATTCTGTCCTTGGAATTTTATGTAAACTAGGATACCTATCAGAAAGTTGTAACGATTTGTACATTTGCAATGTAGCGGTCTTTAAGTGCAAAAAAGCGGTCTATAGCTGCGTCTGACATGCCTATGGAAAAACTGTTAATATTTTTTTTATTTAATATTTTCATTCCAGTAATGCTCGGTCGCTCAGGTACCTACAATGTACCTACGATATACCTACGCTTAAATTTGAATCTCATTGAAGGGTAAATCTACTCTTATTTAGATATTTAAATACCTACTGAGTCTTGAGTTCATTTTACTAATTGGTCTTTGGATTACAAAATATTTAGGTACTCAGTACACTTTTTTTATTTCATTGGCGTAGGCAAACGAGCGCACAACCCTCCTGATGGTAGGTGCAGGTCACTGCGAGCCATGGACACCGAAATCCTATAATCCCCCATTAAGAAACCACAAGATCTCGAATGCGTTGCCTACCCTGAGGCCTAAGATGGAATGCCTCTGTGCCAGTAATTTCACCGGCTGCCTTAACCCCCTACTGGAACACAACAGTGCAAGCACTGCTACTTGGCGGACCTCGCATCAGACCCTACCACTAGCAAAACTACCTACAATGTTTCGCTTCAGATCTTAGATAATTCAAATTAAGCGCAACTCTTAAGCTTAAAACAAAAGGTAATTAAGACAATGTTGATGTAAGAGCGCACTAAATATATATTAGGTTATTAACTGTGCCATTAGCATCCTAACAAAGTGTTTACTGCCCGTAAAGTTTACTTGGAGTTTCGTTGAATTTTTCATGGATTTTATGATCTCTTTGTAATCTTTGTAAATAAGTAATTTGATTTAGATAGAAAAGTAACTATTTTGTGTCAAAAAGGATATAAAAATTGGAGATACCATCGACTGTTATTGTTATTTTTATACACTTAAATTACAATTAAAAGGCACCACAACTTATAAAAACAACTAAATATACAAGTATCGTGTATACTTATATAATCTCCTTATTACAAACTACACTAAAAACAATAAGGATAATGGATTAAAAAAAAAGAATGAAATAAGGAATAATAAGGAATGGATGAAAGTATAGAAAAATAACTTGTACCAATGAAAGTTCTTTAACTACCTTACCGATCACGCGATCAATCACAATTTAAATCACCATAAAATAGCCCATCGCATCCCCAGATCCCATCAAAGCCCAATTTTCTTAAACAAATCAACACTCAACCCGACAAAGCAAATTCGATGCAAATTCTGACAAACATCTTTAGCGTAAAGTATCTCAGAATGGGTTCGAATAACTCGATCCTAAATGGCCCTGTTAATCGTCCATTCGTTCAGAAATCGCATTACGCCTGGGAATAAAACCGAGTCACCTGGGGCTCTATTAGGTGTGGACTTGATATCGATAACGTTTTCAAGCCCATTAAAAGTAATTATTGAAAATATTTTCAATGGATCTTCTACTATCTAAATTCCCGCGCCTTAACATTTCAAAACGCTGCAATGTATTTAAAAAACACCACCAACACTCTCAACACATGTGTGCGTGCCGAGACAGCCGTCAACTATGCGTTGAGAGTGTTGGTGGTGCTTTTTAAATAAAAATAAAAAATTGAAACGTTTTGAAATGTGAAGGCGCGGGACTTTAGATAGTAGAAGATCTCTGGGCCGGTTCCTATATCCACGTAACGCCTCGTTTTGCCTACGGACGGTTAAAATTTGACAGATTCTCTATTGAACAAATGTCAAAAATCAACCGTCCGTAGGCAAAACGAGGCGTTTCGTGGATATAGGAACCGGGCCTAAGTAGTGATGATGAAGAGGAAGTGCCTACTTACAGACTGGAACTATTTAACTAGAGAGGTAACTGTCATGCCTAATTAGAGACAACTGAAGAATGTCTACTCTTCTACTGTTCTTACTTTCTTCACGTTGACACGTTACTCTTCAACTGAAGAATGACTGAAGAATGTAATGTTCTACTCTTTGTGGTAAGAGATCACCGTACCAAAATAGGAGTATCATTTTAGCCTACTTCAGTTGTCCTTAACCTTTTCAACGCTTTCACATTTGAATGAAGTGATCAGTCACACGCCAAGCTGTTTTGCGTTATCGAAAATGACAGATCTTGTGAGTGATTTACAAAACATAGTTATCGATAAAATATACTAGAATAAAATCCTAGTCAACGCTCAATGGGCCTGAGAACATAAATGTGATTAATTTAAATAAATACAACAATACTTATCTATACCAGTTTATTTAGACAGGTTGTTTACATATATTTTCTATGACATTAACTGCGGCAACCCAAAATATTTCAATATTTTCTGGTGGTATTAATAGGAGCATTTTTCTAATGTTTGATTGCCGATTAATATCACATATACAGAATCTTTCTTTTTTATCTTGTAAGTCCTGAAACGTATGCAAGTCTTAGAAACTGTTTTACAATATCCAGGTAAGGCGGGTTTGTAAATCAGGGCCAAATTCGTAAGTTAATTCGTAAACATTAATAAATAAATATAAATGTCTTGGACAAATATCACACATGATCTAGATCTATGCACTACACCATCACTAGTAGTCCTTTTGGCATCGGTGACGTCATAAGCGGACACCTAAAGGGGTGATTGGCGTGTATGGAACTATAATTTCCCGCGATCATAGAGAAGCGAGTTATACGCTATATGAATACTTTTTCATATCGACAGATCAATGTCAGTCAATCGAAATTTGTCTAAAATTACGTTTAAGTAAATTTTTGTACAAAGAAGATGAATTGATAAATGTTATAAATTAGATTCAGGTTAAATAAAATGAGGTGTAAGATGTCCTATAATATTTATTTATTTCTTTTTTATTAATAAAACAAATCTGGCTACAGCACTAGCGACGATTTTATGTGCTGTTGGCGTATGGGACATTGACTTTATTGCTGCAAATTGTAACCAGAGAATAATCCTGATATTTTTGTATTTAACCTATACAGTCATACATCAAGTATTATAAGGAAAGCAACATAATTTAATGTAACATGTGAGTCAATAAAAATACGAGAAAACCATTCACAACAGACTTTATTCATGATCAAAAAAACCTTAGCTCGGACACCTTTAGGTGTTGTTGGCGTGGTGAGCACGACAACGCACGACACTTTTATGTGTTCTTGGCGTTGAAAAGGTTAATTTGCTATGACAGTTATTTTTACCACTAGTAAAATAGGAAAAAGATTCAACCATAGTGTATCCAACCATGAGTAAAGGTCACATATTGTTAAGGTCGACGCGAAGACTGACAAAATAATGATAGAATGATATTGATAATTTTACTAGACTATAGACTTAGAATTCAGAAACAGATACCTACTCGTCTCTTAAACCCTCCAAAACGTTTTTATGATGTCAAAAAAATTCGTGAACTTGAATAAATGTAGGGCCGGGTTTGTGCTTCCCGTGGCCATTAATAAACCATGGCGCACTGTATACTAGTTTTGTTTAATGAAGACTAGTTTACCATAGGACCATGATCATAACGAAGGCAATTGCCATCATTATCTATAGCGAGACCTCTTACCTAATATACCCTTTGCTAATGCAGACTGGGTGCCAATAAATATGCAAATCGCCCCAGAGTCGGTCCGAGCGTTAAAAACAAGGTGGTAGCACGACTCAACTTAGAAGGCGCGCGACGAAGCACTTAATCCGTTGACGCAGAGTCTATTATTGCTTAATCCGCACGCCTTCTAAATTGTGTCTTGCTATAACGACGTCCTCGACGATTCCTCTTAATAGTAGTTAAAAGCTTACTAGTTTCCTGCTACTTTGTTTGCCTTGTAAAGAAGTAGGCAGTCTATAAGTGCCCAAAATGAGATGAATACTTACGAGCGTGTGCAGCCTATTACTCATACTCATACTCATACTCATTTATTGATAATAATAGGTATTACATGTCAAATTGGTACATTATCACTTACAAGCATAATTATTAATTATTAAACATACTGTTTATAATTTTCAAGTAGGTACATTACAATTTTTCAAGTAAATATTTTTTTTTATACAAAAATAATCTTTGATGTCATAAAAAGAATATGCAATAAGAAATTGTTTAAGACGGTTTTCAAACGTTGATTATATGATCAACTATACGTATTCAAGTTTCTATTGGTTGAATACTAGTACAACTACTATTATAGTTTCGATTGCTGATTTCCGTTAAGTTAAATTATATAAAAAAGGCAATAATCATTATTGACATATTATAAAATAAAGTACCCCGCCGCGTCTGTCTGTCTGTCTGGATGTTCGCGATAAACTCAAAAACCACTGGACGGATTTTAATGTAATTCTAAATAGATAGAGTGGTTCCTGAAGAAGGTAAATCATTTGTTATGGTTTTCTGTAAATTAGATGAAATACGACGATGCTAGTTCAAGATGGCGGGGAAAATCAAGCCGACTGGGAGCTTTCATCGAAAACTCTGCCTAATCCCTTTGAGTTATAACAAAACAACGTATGGAGGAATTGTTTCTCTTATTTAGGTCTACAGAAAACTCCACGATGGTATATGTCTATCTTCTAAGGATATCATACTATACCCATTTTAATTACTAAAAAAATGGTCCCATATAATGTGTGATTTGGAAAGCTATGTAGAGGGATACAGTGTTAATCCTTATCAATTGAAATACTATAGTTACCTTAAGCATATTATGCTCTTTATGTTTTAATTTCAGCGCATACTTAGCTGAGCCGCAGCGGCATTGTGTTTGGCCATCCGTTTGCGATACCTACCAGTATTTTTTCAATACGAGTGGCGCGTATAATCAAGTCCTGGGGAATGGACACAGCACAAGCTACTCATTAAGTTTGGTATTATATTATAACATATCCGAACACTTTGTAACATGAATCAATTGACGTGACATGAAATATAATTATGATGTTTTATTATTATTTATTTATTGATTTTTTTTAAATTCGCATAAATTTATAACCTCATCATCATCATCATCATAATTTCAGCCAAAAGACGTCCACTGCTGGACATAGGCCTCCCCCAAGGCTTGCCACTCAGACCGGTCCTGTGCTACTTGCTTCCACCGGTTTCCCGCGACTTTCACGAGGTCGTCGCTCCATCTTGTTGGAGGCCTACCGACAGCTCGTCTCCCGGTTCGCGGGCGCCACTCGAGAACTTTCCGGCCCCATCGGCCATCAGTCCTGCGAGCAATGTGCCCCGCCCACTGCCACTTAAGGCTCGCAATTCTTCGGGCTATGTCGGTGACCCCAGTTCTACTACGGATATCCTCATTTCTGATTCTATCACGCAGAGAAACCCCGAGCATAGCCCTCTCCATTGCCCTCTGAGTGATTTTGAGCCTTCTTATGAGGCCCATCGTAAGCGCCCACGTCTCGGAACCATAAGTCATCACTGGCAACACACACTGGTAATTTATAACCTGACATTTCATTATTAAATTGTACCTTGATATTTACATACTTATACAATCATGGCATGACAAGACATTTAAGTAGTTTTTTTTTTCAATGTATTTTATGTTTTTAGATTTAAGTAAATTAGAGTTAGGACGTAAAAATGTTGTATGCCAGCTATCTGGTAGATTGTGACGGACGCTATGATGTAAGAACTTTTTATATTACTCACAATCTGACAATAAATTATTTATGTTTCTATTTCTATACACAGGGTCAGTGTGTATCCCGGAAGAACGCTTTGTTACCTCGGGAACGCTATAACCGAATTCCACGCGGACGAAGTCGCGGGTAAAAGCTAGTTGTTGATTAAGTCATAGTTCATACCTAGTCATAAATCTACTTCGTATCCGAAGAAACCATGTGTTTTTACAAGAACGAGATCAAAACGAGGGCAAATGTATAAAAAACTTATTCGTATTCCGTTCTGATATTCACAAACCGACAGAACCTCTTTATTAGTGAGCATTACCATAAATTGCCATCTGTGGCGGACGTTACGGTCGGGCGCCATTGTAGTGAGGATAATTAGCGAATTATGATGAAATCTGAAAGAGAACTCGGAAGAAGAATATCCTGCGAGCTCCCGTTTTCCCCGTGACCTGGAAAATGACAAGTAATTAGGTCGGATTACAGTAACCAATTAACGAAATGTAGACGTTTCAATATTAATATTCCTGATATCTCTAAAAATCTGCGCTAATATTACTTTACACACTGGACGTAGGTAGTATTTTAAAAATTGATTCTAAACTAAATTAGGACATGACTGTATGTAGGTAGGTAGGTAGACGATTTAGAGCGGCTGCACATCACCTACTTATAAGAAAATTCTGACAGAAAATTTCTAACGCTTGCCGGAAGGCACTCGCTGCATACTGTTTCTATTAGATCCCGCACACTGACAGGAAATCAATCGGTTAGAATTTTCGTATAATGTGCGGCCACTCTTTGTTAGCTAAGAATTATTGCCCTTTGTTAAACGACACATATTATAACTTTTGTCATATTGTTATAGGCTGCATGCAGCTAAATTGTAAAATCTATACTTAGGTAAATGAAAACATTAATGAAGAAAAAAAATTATGAATTTGTCTATAAATCTATAGGAGTAATATGTAGGGATTGGCCTTATATCCGACAAAGAGCAAGTTAAATACCTAGTATCTAAAAAAATACGATAACATGAATGTTCGAGCCCATCGTAATTCGGAACGCACCCGATCGGAGCGAAACGTTTTTTGTCTGTCATGAACTGTCACTTGGAAAACGGACTTTTTTTTTTCATTGTTGGAATCGTGGCGTGTGTTAAAAATTGAACTTTTGAATTGGATAATAATTATATTCCGCGGCAACGCGAAGTGCGTTTTTTTGGTCTGCGAGATTTGTCACCAGTTGAGTTGTGTTTTGTATGTAATAACATTGTCGGGAGTGCGACTTGGTGCGCTTGTTTGATGCGGCGAAGCTGTTCTCAACACCTTGGAGTGAGGATAGTGTCCTAGGCGAGCTTCTAGATGGGTACCCAGATAGGTAGCTAGCTTAGGGGTTTGGCAGCAGCGCGAAAATCGGTGGATTCGAGGTAAATTTAGTCTGTAAGTTTCGTATTAAGGTTAGGTAGGAAAATTAAGATCCACGAACCGTGGACGTTCAGAGCAGCTAGGCTGTGATATGAACATTAGAGAAGGAACTAAGTTAGATTTACTATTAAATGAACATTGAAAGTGAAAAGTCGACTAGGACAAATCTCGACTTGATGCTGTAATCGTAAAATTAGGGCTGAAAGGGGCGCAGAATGTACCCCGCTCAAATGCAACGGCTCTGATTCAAATTACCAAATGTTACTACAACTGTAGTCGGGAGGGTTGATATTGGCATTGGGAATTTTTTCGCCGATTTATACATTAAAAAATTGTATACATTCTACCTACCTATATAATATGAGAGTTAAGTTATTTTATAAGTGCCATTATTTATAGCCCGAAGAATTGCGAGCCTAAAGTGGCAGTGGGCGGGGCACATTGCTCGCAGGACTGATGGCCGGTGGGGCCGGAAAGTTCTCGAGTGGCGCCCGCGAACCGGGAGACGAGCTGTCGGTAGGCCTCCAACAAGATGGAGCGACGACTTCGTGAAGGTCGCGGGAAACCGGTGGAAGCAAGTAGCACAGGACCGGTCTGAGTGGCGAGCCTTGGGGGAGGCCTATGTCCAACAGTGGACGTCTTTTGGCTGCAATGATGATGATGATGATTGATGATGATTATTTATAAACAAAGGTAACGTTTTAATTTTACAGACAAAACATACTATGGATGAGTGTAATCATATTTTCACCAATTAGTAAGGTACTTATAGGAAAAAAATCTCGTCTAAGTACTATAATAGCCTATTTACGGCCCACTGCTGGGCACAGACCTCCTCTCATCACGAGAGGTTTGGGCTATAGACCCCACGCGGGACCAGTGCGGATTGGGGACTTCACACACATCCTTGAATTTACTTCGCAGATGCGTGCAGGTTTCCTCACGATGTTTTTCTTCACCGAAAAGCTCAGTGGTAAATTCAAATTGAATTACGCACATAAATAATTTCAGAGGTGCGAGCCGGATTTGAACCCGCGACCCTCTGCATGAGAGGCGGTAGGTCAAACCACTAGGCCACCACGGCTCTTACGTCTAAGTAGTTGCGTTCAAAAGGTATATTAAAATTCAAGAAAAAAACTAGTTCTTGTTTAATTTACTAACGCTTAAAGCTTTATTTTTTACCTATAGATACATAAGTTCAAAAAACCGGCCAAGTGCGTGTCGGGCCACACGCAAATTAAAGGGTTCCGAAGTTGAGGATGCCCAGAGTACCTTTCTAAGACTTATTAGCATCTAGCTAGCCTGTGGTATGACGTGCCCGCCCGACGCCCCTGCCGCTCGAGAAAAATCATCATTATAAGTTGGTCGACTATTACTCGTAAGTTTGTACAGCCTACTTAGCTCTGATAGTTTTCCTTTCAACGACGTTATATATGCCACAACCGTGATTTTTTTCAGCCATCCAAATACCACCATTTAGCTGGCAGGGGGGGGGGGGACACGTGACTCTAACAAAAAATAGCACTTTAAAGCTTAATATTTCACAAACGCATCACTTAATCAAAAAATGGTTTTAACAAACCCACAATATTTTTTTAAGACCTATTCAACGATATGCCGCACTATGGGGTACGCAAGAAAAATAAAATTACATCCCCACTTTACGAGTAGGGGAGGTACCCTATAAAAAAATATATTTCAAAATTTTATTGTACCACTTTGTCAGCGTAACTAATATGCATATTCATGCCAAATTACAGCTCTCTAGACCTAATCATCTCCGAGCAATAGTGCGGACAGACGGACGGACGGACATGGCGAAACTATAAGGGTTCCTTGTGGACTTCGGAACCCTAAAAACGTAACTTTACAAATAGGACTAAGTTTAATAAACAAAGAGATAACTTATATCTAAATTACACTCGCACTGCTAAAATTTGGAATTCCCTCCCTGCGTGTGTGTTTCCCAGTTCTTATAATCTTGGTGGCGTCCGCGAACCGGTAGACGAGCTGTCGGTAGGCCTCCAACAAGATGGAGTGACGACCTTGTAAAGGTCGCGGGAACGCGGTGGATGCGAGTGGCACAGGACCGGTCTGAGTGGCGCGCCTTGGGGGAGGCCTATGTCCAGCAGTGGACGTCTATCGGCTGAAATGATGATGATGATGATGATGATAATCTTGGTGTATTCAAGTCTAGAGTGAATAGGCATCTTCTGGGTAAGCGTGTTCCACCTTACTTTCCATCAGGTGCGATTAGGTTCAAACGCAAGCCCATTCGTAAAAAAAAACACAAGAGAGAAAACTATCCCTCTGTAACAAAGTTACCTTAGTATAGAATAAAAATATCAAATGAAATGAAAATATTTTATAATGACGAAAATTTTAAACCTTTAATAAACATTATACTGACCTATACCTAGAGGACGGTTAATATTGACATGATGAGACCACTTACGAGTATATATTTTCATAAGAAAGTGTACATCTTTTACTTCCAATAAACTAAAGTCGTGGTGGCCTAGTGTTTCGACCTACCGCCTCTCATGCCGAGGGTCGGGGGTTCGATTCCGGCTCGCACCTCTAAGTTTACTCATGTGCGAAATTTTATTTGAATTTACCACTGAGCTTTTCAGTGAAGGAAAACATCGTGAGGAAACCTGCATGCATCTGCTGCAAAGTAATTCAAAGATGTGTGTGAAGTCCCCAATCCGCACTGGGCCCGCGTGGGGACTATAGCCCAAACCCTCTCGTGATGAGAGCAGGCCTGTGCCCAGCAGTGGGACGCAAAATAGACTGTAGTAGTAGTAGTAAAGTAAAGTCACATGAAGCCGACTTAAAAATCTCAATTCCGGCCAATTCTCGCGCTCCCTACATCGCTAGGGTTGTTCCCTAGAGTCTCCAGGGAAAGGGTAACAACAATAGACCACTTGCCAGCCCTTGTGATCTACCGGTAATGACCTCGCTTGTGCACCGCGTGTACAGTCAGCGGCAAAAGTAACGTCAGAATAACCAAAAGCAATACGCACACGCTCTTATTTCCTGGTAATAGCATCGTATGTAGCTCATTTTTAGGGTTCCGAAGTCCACAAGGAACCCTTATAGTTTCGCCATGTCCGTCCGTCCGTCTGTCCGCACTATTGCCCGGAGATGCTTAGGTCTAGAAAGCTGTAATTTGGCATGAATATGCATATTAGTTACGCTGAAAAAGTGGTACAATAAAATGTTGAAATATATATTTTTTATAGGGTACCTCCCCTACTCGTAAAGTGGGGATGTAATTTTTTTTTCTTGCGTACCCCATAGTGCGGCATGTTGTTGAATAGGGCTTAAAAAAATATTGTGGGTTTGCTAAAACCATTTTTTGATTAAGTGATGCGTTTGTGAAATATTAAGCTTTAAAGTGCTATTTTTTGTTAGGGTCACGTGTCCCCCCCCCCCCTGCCAGCTAAATGGTGGTATTTGGATGGCTGAAAAAAATCACGGTTGTGGCATATATAACGTAGTTGAAAGGAAAACTATCCCAGTTAAGTAGGCTGTACAAACTTACGAGTTATAGTCGACGAACTTATGATGATGATTTTTCTCGAGCGGCAGGGGCGTCGGGTGGGCACGTCATTCATACCACAGGCTAGCTACATGCTAATAAGTCTTAGAAAGGTACTGTGGGCATCGTAAACTTCGGAACCCTATACTTTGCGCGTGGCCCGACACGCACTTGGCCGGTTTTTTTGTCGATATAGTTCGCCCCCTTGTGCTTTAGAGTCGTACTTCGGTGTAATTGTTGTAGACCTGGTTATTTTGGATTAAAAAAATAGCTACACAGAGCTTCCGCCTTGCTATTTAATACTTAATTTACATCACCCTTGGCCGTAAAGTGGGATTTTCTGCCCGCTACGCGGAGAGAAAATCTCACTTTTTGGCCAAGGCAAGACGTAAAACTTTTGACAAACCACGGGCGGTAATTCGTAAAGCCCCAGATCGCATATTTATGGCCCTCACCTTCGGTTCGGGCCACAGAAACCTGCGATCTGGGACATTTACGAATTCACCACCCTAGGTCTGTAATGTACTATTACACCCCCTTTTCACCTCTTCAAGGATTATTTCCAGGATAAAAACAGAATATTTCTTCACTCTACACTTCAAACTATCTTCGCACCAAATTCCTTTTAAATAAGTTAGGTACTATACATCCCTTAAATGTAATTTTAGTATGTACCTATATATGTATTTTTATACATATAAATGTAATGTGAATCTGTATGTTTAAATTTTGAATAAAGGCCTTCTGCTGAGTTTGTTGCGGCGCTTCTTCTCAAGCAATGGGTCTAGGAAGCGCTGGTAGATTCATTTCTGTTAAATTCATTTAAAAGTGACGTCTAAAAGTGCCTATTTGCTGAATAAATATTTTCATTTTCATTTTTCATTTTCAATAGACTCTGTATGAACAGCGTCTTTCTCATCGTGATATAACTAAGTGGAAGAACCGAATTTTCGAAAAGAAAACGTGGGTGTGTGGGTTCTTGAAGAAGAATAATAGTACATTACATACTAGGGTGGTGAATTTGTAAATGTCCCAGATCGCAGGTTTCTGTGGCCCGAACCGAAGGTGAAGGCCATAAATATGCGATCTGGGGCTTTACGAATTAACGCCCGTGGTTTGTCAAAAGTTTTACGTCTTGCCTTGGCCAAGAAGTGAGATTTTCTCACCGCGTAGCGGGCAGAAAATCCCACTTTACGGCCAAGGGTGACGTAAAAGGCTCTTGCTCTTGTAACAATTAAACTAAACACGTACCGTACCTAAGTATATTAACACAAAGATACTTATCCAGTCTGCTGGCATAATTGATAAGCACATAGTTTGTTACCGCCGACGTTCCTTGAATACCATATCGGGATCCTCGTCAGAACCAATAAAAATCAACGCAAATGAAATCATCTATTCCGTCTGTTCGGCTTTTTGTAGCCTCCTGGGGTAGGTATTTGGGGCTAAATATCTGCAATGATTCTGATTGGAAATGACCTTTCTTCTTTATGTTAGCCTAATTTTACTCGAATTCGGGTAACGTTTTTGGGCGTTTTCAGAAATTGTTGTAAAAAACTTGTTTTTCTCACAATCCGAATTTTTTGGGTGTTTACTATTCAGAATCGGTAGCGCTATCGAAATAAATACATGAAAAACTTGACCTGAATTAACTATTCCATTACGTCACTTTTTCGTGTTAGTATTTCTATAGGGTGACGTTAACGGAACATTTTTTTTCTTGTAACAGGAATGAAGTACCTACAAACAATCCTGTCTAAAAAAAAAACAAAAATGAACAGATTATCAAAAAAAAAGTTTTTTGCAACAATATCTGAAAACGCCCTTTTAGCTAAGTACCCATGTATAACTTAATCTGTGATATAACTACTTCTCCCCGCAACGCGTGGAATTTGGTGAGTGGCGTTCCCGCCGAAAGTACTTATGCATTTATCCGGGGTAAAAAGTAGCCAATTTATGTTGACCAGTATTACAAACCCTCTCGTGATATGAGGAGACCTGTGCCCAGCAGTGGGACGGAAATAGGCTGTAGTAGTAGTAGTAGTAGTATTACAAACTACCCCTATAGGTAGGTACCAAATTTTGTTGGAATACAAGCAATTTTCATGAAAAACTTGAAAACGACGCGATTTTTTCTTCTGTATTCATTTAGGAATTTTCTAGATGCCATCATCGATTTTTATACCGCAGTACTTTATGTATAAAATATGTAATCATTAACTTATGAATTTGCTTGAACGTTCAAACAAAGCACGACATATTATCCAAAACACTATACTGAGGTTCACTGAATATTAATCATGTAAGTTACAGAATGATAAATGAGATCAAACATACGCAACAAGGGAATCACAGGAAACCATGAACTACGTACAAGTTTCCTCTCGAAATTAGTTCTATAAACTTATCGCATCATTTATGTTATAGAAAACTAATTATTACTCGACAGAAAATATTATATACTAGTTGTGCCCGCGACTTCGTCTGCGTGGAATATAAAATTGCCGATAACTTTTCTTTCCGACATCATAGCTTATATGTTGCTCCAAATTATGCTCTATCTACCCTTGAAAACTGCATTCAAATCATTTCAGTAGTTCCGGAGATTAACTCTAACAAACAGACAGACCAGACAGACAGACAGACAGAATGAAAGAGTCAGAAAATTACCCTTTTATTACTAAAAATGTTAGTGAGAGCGGTGGACTGTATGACTACTATGGTTTAATGTGAAATGAAGACAAGTAGGAGTGAATTAAGAATATAATAAGATTAAGATAATTTATGGAACCTCACTGCTGACAATCAAGGAAAAGCAAGACACCTAAAAAAACCGTCTCCAGGCGACGGTCAGAATTATAAAAGGTAAGAAGGCTAACATAGAGGAGGCGGCACGTCGACCAGTCGCCAACATAATAATAAAAGGGTAATTTTCTGACTCTTTCTTTCTGTCTGTCTGTCTGTCTGGTCTGTCTGTTTGTTAGAGTTAATCTTAGAAGAAGATAGATTAGTATTGCACCCATCTCATATTATTGCTTAAGCAGTCTGTTGCCTGTATAAATTAATTCATACAGCACGACACAACTTAGAAGGCGCGCGGCGAAGCACTTAAGCCGTTAACGCAGAGTCTATTTTTGCTTAATCCACGCGCCTTCTAAGTTGTGTAAACCTGTACTTCTCTTTCTTTTCTTCTCTTTTCTACCTTTGTCCAGCCATTACTGAGTGTAGGTCTCCTCCAATGTACTCAAGTCCTTTAGATTTTGGGCTTTTCTCATCCAGTCCCATACATCCTACCACCTTTACAAGATCATCGGTCTATCTGGCTGGTTGCCGGCTAACATGCGTACTTCCGTATAAGTAATTCATAACTACGACAATGGAACTGTCCGAATTTGCTCTAATGTTTTTAAGGCGAAGACCTAAATTGACTTTATTTAAACAGTATTTAAATGAAAACTATTTGATTTCGTAAGGCGAGTAAAATGTATGTTAATATTCACTATATACTTGAAAAACTTGCTATTTCGTAAAAAGGATTTTATGAAATCGCTACCATGAAAAAAAAATCGTGAAGTTACGTCTTTTAATTCTACTTAAACGGTTCTATAAGTTTATTGTTTTAACGCTAATTCCTATAATTAAATGCACTATTCCATCATATTCGTATCAAAAAAAATTGCTAATTTATATTGTTTAATGCAATGCGGGATTCTTTTTAATCTTCATTTTTCTGATTCTTTACGTATATCGCCCACATGCCGCGGTCGTGCTTCTCGCTCCCTCCAATGCAAACAGACGTTGTCCGCTGAGACAGTTGCCTGCCTCGATTGCTCAAGGTCATTAGCTATTGTCAGCGTCTTAACCAGATCTCCGTAACGATCGTGCTGAGTAAATCCAATTATATAACCTATAAAAAGTTACACAGTCCAAGGAATTAACCATCAACGGAGCGCCGATACAATTAATACAACTTCTGATCGAGTCCGTAAACAAGACCAAGTTCTCTTAATAATCGCCAATCTGGGGTAATAAATGGGAAATAAAAAGTTATTGGGAAAATATTGTAAACATGAAACATTCCTGGAGTAAACAATCGATAGAATCGTGAACAGTGATTTAGAGAAATCTCGCGACTATTAGAATTAGTCAAGTTCTTATGCCGACTTGCTCCAACGACAATATCTTGGGTTAGCCTCTAACTTGGGTTAGGTTGATTCAACCAAACCTAAGTACTGTAGACTTAGTATAGCGCTCGCTGTACGAACTCTTTAGGCTTGTAGTTTCGTAAAACGTTCTAGAACTACTGATCATTTGAATATTAAAAAAGAAAGCCATTCTGAAACGTCTACTGGTGGTAGTCTGAAGCTCGTTGTATCAACGTGCGCTTGTAAACTTAGGCCCCATTATAAAACCAATATAAGTGATTAATATAATTCTTCTTTTCATTTAACTTCAAGGAGTACCTCTAGCACTACCATATGACGATCCTCCAGTTTCTTGTCACAGTACCTACTGACCTAAAGTCTATCTAGATTTCTAGAAAATATTTTCGCATTCCCATGGTCCTAAAGCGAGCGCTGATACTTGACATAAGTAGTAGCATAGAAGAAGTAAGGTGAACTTAGAATGACAACCTTCAAACAAATCAGCGTAAGCCCGAAATAAATGTTAAATGCGATAATAGATGTCGCTGCCTAGGTAGCCTGGATACAAATTTGAACTCCATGAGCTACATCTAGATGGCGCTGTGCAGGCGAAGTATGAAAATTTGAAGCTCCCTGGCTATTTCCGATGTACGCCGTAATGTAAGGAGAATGACAGTCTTATATAATTACAGTGACTGGTAATATAATTTTATTGACGAAACAGACAGAAATGAAGACAGAAAGAAATGGAAGAAAGGAAAACGTTGTCCATACGTAATCCCTACGTAATGTGGGATAGTGGGATTAGTGGGTAAGGAGATGATGATGAATTTATTTAGAAAAAAGTTATTATTATTTATTTATTACTAATACATGAGATACAATTATAAAAGCAAAACATTGCTCCACAAAACTGCTTTCGCAGTTTGACTGCAGAGTCAAGTAGGTAATCTATTACTCAACTAATAATTAAATACTAGGTAAATACTCATAATAAGTTAACCAAATAATTATGTAGTTTTCTAGTCAATAATGGCATTTAGTATTTTGGTCCGTAATTCGTATTAGTCGTCGTGGTACAGTTCAGCTAAAAGCGTTGTCATGTCGTTCAATTAGTTGAGGTTAGAAAATTATACGATCACTCCGTTTTCACCCTTTCGATGGCACAACGTAAATGGTGCCTACTGACATCTGAAACAAAATTGTGAATTGATTAAAATTACATATTAAAATTATAGCTTTTACCAAGAGAATCATATTCTAACGAGAAAGCAACAAACTTTACGTAAAGTAAAAAAATATATAACAACCATTAACACGAAAATATGCTTATTTGCTCTGCTTTCTTCTAATTTACCCATCTAGGGAAGACAGTTCGCCTCACAGCACCTATTAAACATAGCAGATCATGTGATCAGTTGATAAGATTATGCACATGGTCGCATATCGATATAGTAATGCCCCAAATTTTGTGCTTCGCTGGCTGATCGGTATTACGTTCACTCCATCTGCCACTGTATCTCGGTGAGGCAGGCGGCTATTAGGCCTAAATTGGCATACAGCTTCAAAACAGTACGTATTGAAGCCATGAAGGTAATAAGTACCTCTGGAGTGAAAAAAAAATGAAAAATATATATCTCCATGTAATGAAAACAAGACAATTGTCTCAGAAGAACTGGAACTGGAAGTCGACTCGTGTTATCAAAAACAAAGTACTCGTAGTAACAAAAAACAGACAACTCACATTTTCCAGGAACATTAGGTTACCTACTTTGGAATGCTATCATTATAAAGGAAGTAGAATCTGTTCACTTACCTGTTTGCCAGAGTGTTTATTTCTACTAGCAATAAACACATCTAGCATCTGCGGATACTACATTAACTGCATACTATTAAATTGTATCGGTTTTTATTTTGAATGATAGTAAAAAAATACCTTAAGATATATTTTTATAGGTACCTACTAACAATCGTTCAACAAACTTTACTATACTTAAGCTTTATAACCACCGTCGTAACTTAAAGAACATCTAATTTTCACGACGTAATCTCGTAAAGCAATATCAAGTTATATCCCTCTGAAACTCGAATCCCATGAACGCAAACGAACAATTAAAACATATCAGAATTAAACCCCAATCTCGGCGGCGCCATCTGCTAATATACGACAATAATTCCGAAGTTGCCCGATTGTTGTATTACTGAGCAGCAGGCGCCTGAAACTTCGCAGTTCCCGATAATTTTAAGCGACACTGCTACCAAGTTTGCATCGCATCAACACAAGGTGCTTTGCTGTGTGTGGGTCAAGTAAGAAAAAACAGATTTTGGAATTAAAATGACCATTTGTGAACACCAAGTTTCGTTTCAATTCAAAATTCAAAATTCAATCATTTATTCAGCAAATTGGCCACATAGGGGCACTTTTACACGTCAGAAAATAATTTACTAGCGCTTCCTAGACCCATTGCTTGAGAAGAAGCGCCGCAACAAACTCAAGCAGAAGGCCTTTTTTCAATATTTACACATAGTTATAACATTTACATTACATGTATAAAATATACATATAGGTACGTAATACAATTACATTGAAGGGATGTATAGTCCTTAACTTAAACTTAAATCTAAGATCTTAGAGATGTATAGTCTCCAAGGGTCCAGAAAAAAAAAAGATTATGGAGATGGCCTCCATTGTCAAATAAATATAAATTCCATAGATGTCGACAGTCTCAAAATGTCAATAAATAATGAAATACATCATGTATAAAAGAGTTCATTAATACATGTCAATGAGAACATGATGAGGTCTCTCGCTTAAAATGACTTAGTAATATATTTAAAGCTAATGATTATTTTTAAACGTCCTTGCAAGCATGAACAGACCGGACCCCACAGACAGCACCCGTTCACGAGCGTGACGCGTATTTCTGTCTGATTGGTCACATGGCAAAAGGCTGCAAAATGTTAGAGGGTCAACAGAATACCTAACAGTACACATTGAAAACAAATTTTATTAGGTTTTGCAATTCTAGGTCCCTTGTTCACATCAGCTACTGGCCCCGCGCTAGTTTTGTCAGGCTTTACTTTCCTACCGAATGATATCCACTTAACAGTAGTGAACAAAACCAATGGTTTTATCATACTATTTTCCACTTAATAATTTTCACAAAAATTGACCTAGCCCCAAACTAAGCAAAGCTTGTACTATGGGTGTTAGACAACGATATAAATACTATATAGAGAAATATATACATACATTAAATACTTATATCTATTCATGATTCCTTTAAAAAAATCTTGTTTTTTTATTGATAGGCAGAGAGCGAGCGATCTGATGGGTGCTCAGCACGTGGGATTTTATCTTAGCATGCCTAAGGGTGCTCCTATTGAGCCGACCTCAGACTTAGGACGCTAAGGTGGGGAACGAGATTGGTTTTGTGCTACCAATGCTTCGGAACGCTACCTACGACTGATTGAGAAGAAGCGTCGCAACAAACTCAGTCCGTTTGAGTCGGATTTGGTTTTAAAAAAACATCAAAAAGAGCAATTAAGTGAGCGACCGAGTCAAACTAAGTGATCAAGTAACGTATTATCGCTTATCACTTGTACGGCAGCCATATTCTCTCACCAGTCTACTAATCCGCCGCGTCACGCCGTACACTTGTCTCGTCAAACTTCTCAACTTGTCACAGCCTAACCCATGAACAGTGCTTTATAACGAACTCACTAAGGACCATTTTGAACATCACAAATTAAATGACAAGAATTACCTGAACTACATCATAAAATCGACAAAGAACAACCGTTCACCTTTACAATTCTATATAGGTAGAGTGGTTTACTATCTAAAGTCTCGCGCCTTCACGTTTCAAAACGCTTATTTTTTTTTATTATTATTTAAAAAGCACCACCAACACTCTCAACGCATAGTTGATGGCTGTCTCAGCACGCACATATGTGTTAAGAGTGTTGGTGGTGCTTTTTAAATACATTGAAGCTTTTGAAATGTGAAGGCGCGGGACTTTAGATAGTAGAAGATCTCTATACACTCTTGTTTATCTGATGACGGCCTACTACATTACAATGGTATTGTGTACTATAATTACCTAAATTCTTCCCCATTATCTCGTATGCGCATACGCTGTGTTCTAGTTAATTACTATGTATCTAAATATATAAAACTCAAAGGTGACTGACTGACTGACTGACTGACTGATATAGTGATCGATCAACGCACAGCCCAAACCACTGGACGGATTGGGCTGAAATTTGGCATGCAGGTAGATGTTATGACGTAGGCATCCGCTAAGAAAGGATTTTGCAAAATTCCCACGGGAACGGGGAAAAAAAGGTTTTTTACATTTTAATGTTTAAGCGCGTACGAAGTCGCGGGAAACATCGTAGAGATCTGAAATTTGGCATGCAGGTTCCTTAGGGAGCGTAGGAGAGCACTAAGAAAGGACTTCCCGAAATTCTCACGGGAACGGGAAAAAATGTTTTTTTTTTACATTTTAAGGCGCGTACGTAGTCGCGGGGATCATCGTAGAGAGCTGAAATTTGGCATGCAGGTTCCTTGGGGAGCGTAGGGGAGTACTAAGAAAGGACTTCCCGAAATTCCTACGGGAACGGGAAAAAATGGGTTTATTACATTTTAAGGCGCGTACGTAGTCGCGGGGATCATCGTAGAGAGATGAAATTTGGCATGCAGGTTCCTTAGGGAGCGCAAGGGAGCACTATGAAAGGATTTGCCGATATTCCCACGGGAACGGGAAAAACGGGATTTTTACATTTTAATGTTTAGGCGCGTACGAAGTCACGGGAAACAGCTATCTATCTATCTAAATATATAAAAGAAGAAACTGACTGACTGACTGACTGATTGACTGACTGACTGACTGACTGACTGACATATCAACGTAGAGCCGAAACTACTGGTCGTAGAGAGCTGAAATTTGGCATGCAGGTTCCTTGGGGAGCGTAGGGGAGGACTAAGAAAGGACTTCCCGAAATTCCCACGGGGACGGGAAAAAATGTTTTTTTTACATTTTAAGGCGCGTACGTAGTCGCGGGGATCATCGTAGAGAGCTGAAATTTGGCATGCAGGTTCCTTGGGGAGCGTAGGGGAGCACTAAGAAAGGACTGCCCGAAATTCCTACAGGAACGGGATAAAATGGGTTTATTACATTTTAAGATGCGTACGTAGTCGCGGGGATCATCGTAGAGAGCTGAAATTTGGCATTCAGGTTCCTTGGGGAGCGTAGGGGAGTACTAAGAAAGGACTTCCCGAAATTCCTACGGGAACGGGAAAAAATGGGTTTATTACATTTTAAATCGCGTACGTAGTCGCGGGGATCATCGTAGAGAGATGAATTTTCGCATGCAGGTTCCTTGGGGAGCGCAGGGGAGCACTAAGAAAGGACTTCCCGAAATTCCTACGGGAACGGGATAAAATGGGTTTATTACATTTTAAGACGCGTACGTAGTCGCGGGGATCATCGTAGAGAGATGAAATTTGGCATGCAGGTTCTTTGGGGAGCGTAGGGGAGCACTAAGAAAGGATTTCCCGATATTCCCACGGGAACGGGAAAAATGGGATTTTTACATTTTAATGTTTAGGCGCGTACGAAGTCGCGGGAAACAGCTATCTATCTATCTTCTATCTAAATATATAAAAGAAGAAACTGACTGACTGACTGACATATCAACGCAGAGCCGAAACTACTGGTCGTATAGGTAGAGAGCTGAAATTTCGCATGCAGGTTCCTTGGGGAGCGTAGGGGAGCACTAAGAAAGGATTTCCCGAAATTCCCACGGGAACGGGAAAAAAAGGGATTTTTACATTTTAATGTTTAGGCGCGTATGAAGTCGCGGGGATCATCGTAGAGAGATGAAATTTGGCATGCAGGTTCCTTGGGGAGCGTAGGGGAGCACTAAGAAAGGATTTCCCGATATTCCCACGGGAACGGGAAAAATAGGATTTTTACATTTTAATGTTTAGGCGCGTAAGAAGTCGCGGGAAACAGCTATCTATCTATCTTCTATCTAAATATATAAAAGAAGAAACTGACTGACTGACTGACTGACTGACATATCAACGCAGAGCCGAAACTACTGGTCGTAGAGAGCTAAAATTTGGCATGCAGGTTCCTTGGGGAGCGTAGGGGAGCACTAAGAAAGGATTTCCCGAAATTCCCACGGGAACGGGAAAAAAGGATTTTTACATTTTAATGTTTAGGCGCGTACGAAGTCGCGGGAATCATCGTAGAGAGATGAAATTTGGCATGCAGGTTTCTTGGGGAGCGTAGGGGAGCACTATGAAAGGATTTCCCGATATTCCCACGGGAACGGGAAAAATGGTGTAAAAAGGAAATGATTGATGAGTTCACTAAAACATTCTTTAAACCAGTCTGCTATTACCTAAATAATAAATTTTGGCACTAAACTATTTATTCATAAGAGATTAATGAAATGAAAAAAAAGGAAAAATCTATACATATAATAAATAATAATTCTGTAGAAGAAGTCGCGGCTGATAATTGAAAATTAAAAGAAACTATCAAATCAAAGGGACTATATGAACGATACTGAACACAAAATAACGATTTTTAGAAAAAAATACTGTATGTATGTATGTCCGGATTTAACTCGAAAACTACTGGACGGATTGAAACAAAATTTGGTATGGGGATAGTTTATAAAACTGGTCAACATATAGGCTTCTTTTTATCCCGAGAAAATGCATAGTTCTCGCGGGAAGGCTATTAACAAATTCCACGCGGACGAAGTCGCGGGCAGAAGCTAGTAAGTATATAAGAGTGAAGAATACTGTAGAAACTGTAGCCCAAAATAAGATCCCGACGTAATTGGTCCAATTTCACTGACGTAGGGTAATGAATCCGTTGATTTGAGAAACTACGCCAACTTTGAAATAAGTAGATGATTTCATTTGTTTTCGACAACCTCTGCATGAGAGGCTGTAGATCAAACCACTAGGCTACCAAGACTATACTACCCGCTGTGACAGTACAGCGTACCTAATTAATTCTTAAATCTAAGAGTTAAGTGAAAGCGAGTTATCGTGCGAGTTAAGTCCCCAATCCGCACTGGGCCCGCGTGGGAACTATAGCCCAAACCCTCTCGTGATGAGAGGAGGCCTGTGCCCAGCAGTGGCACGCAAAATAGGCTGTATTAGTAATAGTAGAGTTATCGTGCACAGGAGTACCTATCCTTTGTATTACTAACTACTACTACTACAGCCTATTTGCGTCCCACTGCTGGGCACAGGCCTCCTCTCACCACGAGAGGGTTTGGGCTATAGTCCGCACGCGGCCCCAGTGTGTATTGGGGACTTCACACACATCTTTGAATTACTTCGCATCTGTGTGCAGGTTTCTTCACGATGTTTTTCCTTCACCGTAAAGCTCAGTTGTAAATTCAAATTGAATTTCGCACATTAGTAAACTTAGAGGTGCGAGCCGGCCGGAATTGAACCCCCGACCCTCTGCATGAGAGGCGGTAGGTCGAACCACTAGGCCACCACGGCAAGGCATCCTTTGTATTGCGTCGTATCATCTTCATGCCAATCTCAGAAAACATGAACTAACAGTTGAGCTTTCGGGCATAAACATTGGATTCTCGGATGTATATCTAAATCTCTCTGAAAACTGTAAAGTCCGGATCAATTCCGTTGAATTTAATAATCCCAGACTAAAGTTTCCATCGTAAAACGGTTCAGTTTTACTGCGCTGTAAAAATTTTAAACTATTTCAGACGCTTGAAGCGGAATATTTCCAATATTTACTTTCCAGAACTCCATTTCTACGTGTCAGTAATTTTGAAACATTTACTTTATTTTTTAAGCGTTGGGGTTGGTTTTTCGGATGTATTGTTGAGGTAGATAAGAGCTTGTCAGCTTTATTAAATTCAGGACATGTCCGAAATTGACTCCAAATGCATCAAATTTTACGTTGCATTGCAACTGAAATGGATCTGATGTTAAATTATTAAAAAATTACATTATTTTAGTAAAGGTTCAGGGGGAAAAAAGACCCTGAACCTTATCAAGTGGTCACTATTTTACAACGTGTAACATACATAACCCATTAAGGCGGTTCATAGACCCAGCTCAGCCGTCACTGTCACTCGTGGGACGAGTGAAAGAGAAAGCGCTACGCACAGAACGCCCGATTTAGTTACTATTTAACACGTTTTAATTTCTATAAAAATACCGTCTAAAAAAATGGCATTTATAAAGCTGTCGATGTATGCATATAATATGGATATTTTTTGTGTTATAATTAGTTTTACACTGCTTGATATAATAAACTGGACTAAAGTTGGATTAGCGGTCCGAGTTAGAGGTTACTTTGGAATTAAATTGTATCGAGCGAAGTTTCGTGAAACATGTATCGAAAGCTGTTAATGTAAGGATGATATAAACAAATATAACATGTTTTTTCATATTTTTAACTTTTAACATTTCTTAGAAAAGTATGATCTTAAATGAGCAATTTGACGATGCTGGGTGAGGGAAGGGCCTTAAAAACCCCTGACGCCTAAAAAGATTTTCATTTTTCTGAATTAGCTTAGTGTTTTTATTTAAATTCGTTAAAGATAATCATATGTATCATTATTGTCATAGTTCTATAATTTGATAAGTAACTTTGCATTCGTTTAACATCCCTTCAGCTACTTCTTGTCGTTTCGAATGTCGCGTAGGTGTTGCATTAAGAACTTTAAAATAGGGCGCCATAAAAAGTGAAATGAAAAAAATATACGACCTGCCTGAAAAGAAAATATGGTGCAATAATATACTTTTGATTCTGAACAAACTGTTTTTAAGTTTTCAGTGGGTTAATTTAACGTGTTGTAGATATATGATGTCTTGTTTCAGCTGAAAGCTAGCGCAGTTGAAGATAAAGTAGAAGGGGACTGCTAGTACTTACTCTATAAACCTTACGAGGGTTCATTCCGAAAGCAACGTCGCAAAGAGCTGTCAAATATTTCGCTGTATCCATGAATTTCTGAATGTTACTGAATGAAAACATGAATAATCGCTCTATAGTTGAATAAAACATTAACTATAGATTGCAACAATTAGGTAGGTATCTATATTTTTTTTGTATTATGGAAGTAATATCTTTTGAAAACTTTCCATCGCATTTTCCATGCATCTTAATGAAATCTTATCATTTTAATGCCTAACCAATAAGTATAAAATGAGACGCGCCATTCAACCATAGAATATTATGATTACTTCTTTTTGATTCTGTAGTATTGAGAAATTAATAAAAACAGCGAAACATTTGACAGCTATATGCGACGTTGCAACTCCCGGAATAAACAAGTAAGTATTGCAGGAGCTATTCAAAATATAGTAGGTAGGTACAATTTTGCAATCATTGCGCCAATCAAAGTTGCCAAACTCAGGCGCAACCATCTCCAACTGTTCTAGGACGGCTATTCCCGACGGCGTACGAGTGACGGCGAATGAAACCCAACGGAGATCAGGTTTGACGTGTTTCTAATCTGGTTATATATTGTACCATCGAAATTTCAGTTGACTTACATTCGTTGTTTGACAACGAACAGCAAAATTATGCTTTAGATTTGGATCTACATCCATTCAAAGACGGGGATCAGTTTCGACGTAAATACGTCACGATAAACACTGCTTATTGGGTATGCTATCGAATTCTGTAGACTACATTCGTTGTTTGTAAGTTGTATTATACATGTAATGTAAATTTTGTAAATTTTGAAAAAATGCCTTCTGCTTGAGTTTGTTGCGACGCTTCTTCTCAAGCAATGGATCTAGGAAGCGCTGGTAAATTCTTTTTCACCTCAGCAGCTCGAACAAGTAGACTTTGCTGTCAGAAATTAGTGAGCAAAATCGTGTTTGTTTCACTCAGTGAGACAAAGTATTTTTTTAATTTGTTTTTTTTTATCCTTTTAACCCATCAGATAATCCCATCAGGCAAAGGCAAAGGCTTAAGCCTTGCAGCCACAGTTAAATCGTTCCCGCGCTTTTTCTTTTTTTTTTTTAATTTGATTACTGCGAATGGTCATTTCATATTGCGGCATCTAACTAGTAACTACTTCTTATACCAATAATTCAAACTATCTCGATTTTATCCGCTCTCTTCTTTTCATTTCTTTTAGAAAAGAGGTAGAATTATACTAGGCAAGTCTTACTGCGAATCTATTTTCGTAAAAAAAAAAACCGAATGAGAAACGTTCGGATACGCGCAACGCATCAGTACGCCATATTTTAAGACATTAAAATTATACGTTGATTTAACTTCTGAAGTTCTTACAATTTTCAAATGACTTATATTTCATATAATTATGTTATTTGTAATCATTTTAAACTAAAGTTTTAATTTAAAGTAAACTAAAAGTTGTCAAATATTACCGAATAAATTCGAAATGTATCATTGTACTAGTTTCCGAACATACTTTTGGAAAATTGCCGCCATTGTCTCATGTCAAAACATGTCTTTCTTCTTAATTTTCAATACCTAACTTTAAAGTAATTCTTTTAAAACATGAAATTCAAGTAATAATTTGAGTGAAAGGAGTGAAGAAGAAATGTTATTTCATATTTTTCGTGTTGTAAGTATTCTTTGCAAGTACCTTTTATGTGTTCTCGCTACTGAGGTGAAAAATTGTATGCGCTACTCGAGAGCAATTTATTTTACTTCTCGTGCCTTTGAGTCCTTCGCTAGCTCAAGATTCTAAACTAGAATCACTCGCTGAACGCTCGTGATTCGACTATAGAATCTTTCGCTAGCTCAGGACTCAAACATGGCACTCGAAGCAAAAAACAATTTTGCTCTCTTGTTGCACAAATAACTATTTCACCTCACTGGCTCGAAAGTGGTCGTTTTGCAGCTTGATATCCGAGCGCAAAAGTTGTTTTTATCCGCTAGCGTGGAAAGTGTTTTTGAAATTCGAACGACGCATGACGCCACTGTCACGATAAAAAAACAACGATACGTTCTGAAACGCAATTCGTCGTGAGAGTTTTATTAAAATAAAGGTTCAATTTACTTAATATCATCATTAATAAAATTATATTAATAATACACCGTTTCAGATGTATTTCATTATTTAACTATGTTTTATCACAAAAATACTTAAATATGTGTATATTTTAACTGTATTCAATGAATAATTGAATCTTGAAGTACGAGTAAGAGTGATTTGGAACGCAACCTCCGGAAAAAAAAACATGAAAAAAAAAATTAAAAAAAAGTTTTAGATTGCTGGTTTTGTAATTTGTAAAAGTAATAAAGAAAATATGAGCGATTCCAGCGATGACGATACGAATTTAACTCCTCCAGAGTTAGCACAAACTGTACGTGACGCCGAACTAAGTCTTCTTCCCGCAAAATCGCGCGTGAGGTGAAAAATTTTGTGTTGCGCTCAGCAGCAAAGTCGTTTGCGGTCTGCCTTGAAACCCTCGTTACACTCAGGATTCTATATTTGAACCACTCGCTTCGCTCGTGGTTCAACCCTAGAATCCTTCGTTCACTCGGGTCTCAATCACGCACTCACAGCAAACAACAACTTTGCAGCCTTGCATAACAAATAACTATTTCTGACGTGTAAAAGTGCCCCTATGTGGCCAATGTGCTGAATAAATGATTGAATTGAATTGAATGTTGTACAGCGAAATTGCGCTTTAGATTTGGCTATATCAATTCGGAGATGTACTTGTTTGTCAAGTCGCGTAGTAGATATTTACAAAAAAGTTTCAACTTGAATAGTAAAAGTTTTCATCTTACTCCCTTAAAAGGTATGGAGTGTGGAATGTATGTTGGTAAGGAGCGCAATCTTATATGGCGAAATAGTTGAAAACGCGTCCAGCGGATTTGATAAGCAACAAAACAAAACACACTCTCCTCACAGCCGTTTTTGCTGCGTGTTCGCCTCAGCAGCGCCATCTGAAGGCGCTACTGCAGACTAGCCGCCTAGGTGGCTTGACTGGAGTTGCGACCGCAGCGCCCCCAATCTACCCGATTTGGTGTCCACTTTTGGAACTATAAAGATTGCGCTCCTTTACTTCAACCCTCCATATTAAAAGGGTTCACTTTGACGCTTAATTTATGTGCGCTTAAGTCGCTTTTATCCTGTAGCGTGGAAAGTGTTTTTGAATTTTGAACTGCGATACGGCACAGGCTGAAGCCAACTTTGTCTTTGAACTTCAATAATGTATTGTTCTGAAACGCAGTCCGACATGACAGTTTTCTAGTTAGTAGTGAGGTGAAAAATAGTCTGTTTCACTCGTCAGCACAGTTGTTTCGCATCTTGTGCGTTGAAGGTAAGCTTCTCTATGCTCTTCTTGTTTAAAAATAGCTAACTAGGTATTAATAGTAGTCAGTTAGTAAGCCGTGGTGGCCTAGTCGTTCGACCTACCGCCTCTCATGCAGAGGGTCGGGGGTTTTATTCCGGCTCGCACCTCTAAGTTTACTCATGTACGAAATACAATTTGAATTTACCACTGAGCTTTTTAGTGAAGGAAAACATCGTGAGGAAACCTGCACGCATCTGCGAAGTAATTCAAAGATGTGTGTGAATTCCCCAATCCGCACTGGGCCCGCGTCGGGACTATAGCCCAACCCTCTCGTGATGAGAGGAGGCCTGTGCCCAGCAGTGGGACGCAAATAGGCTGAGCACCTCACACTGAAAACCAAAATCCTTTTTGCAAGCGCAAGGAAGTTGGCCAAGGACAAGGGTTATAAGTTCGTTTGGGTCAAGAATGCTAATATCTTAGTACGGAAAACTGACGAATCCCGTGTTCTGAACATTCGCAACGAAAATGATCTCTTGAAAATATGACTATCATATCATCTGCATAAACATATTAATAAGCTGTATTTCCATTCGGTTAATTTCTTCTTGGGCTGTTTAACTTTGTCGACAGGGAGCATTTTACTTGTTATATTCGTATTCTTTTACTCGACTATATTTAATAGTTAGTCAAAAATTGTCAATTTACTATCAAAATTGTGGTGGTTTAAAGTCAAAACTTCATGAATTGCGCCAGAATTTGCTGTCTTGTAACTATGATGTAGTAGTAATTGTAGAGACTTGGTCAAATGATTCCATACAGGACGCTGAAATAGCAACCGATGACTACGTTCTCTTTAGGCGTGATCGTAACTTAGAAAAGACTCGCAAGAAAAGCGGAGGAGGCGTACTCATCGCAGTAAGGAAAAAAATTGTTGTTATAAGGCGCGCTGATTTTGAGGCAGACGAATCTGAGGAGATATACTTACTATTCCCGAATTCCAAATATAATTTAATAATGTGTGCTTGCTACATACCACCCTCTGTAAATAATGAGTTTTATGAAAATAATTTCCTCAAGATTCAAGACATATAATCTAACATGTGCCCCTGCAAACTTTTGTTATTGGGCGATTATAATTTACCTGATATAAAATGGCATTTTAACGGCAGCGCAGCTCCTAGTTCTCCTCTTTCAACCGATCATGTAATTGCTAAACATCTCGCATACACTATGGCATTAACCAACCTACAACAGCATAACCATATTCAAAATGAAAATGGAAGAACTCTGGACTTGGTGTTCTGTGATGACGATTGCGTCTTATCTTCGGCTTCGGATCCGTTGCTCAATAACGTACCTCATCATCCTCCTTTAGAAATACTATTTGAAATATCACAGTTCAAGCCCCTTACTCGTTCAAATAGACTTAAACGCAATTATCATAAGGCTGATTATGAAAAAATCACCACAGATATTAACGCTATAGACTGGTCTTCTGAGTTTGAACAATTAGAGCCTGAGGCTTGTGTATCAAAGTTTTATACCCACATCGACCAAATTATTGATAGACACGTTCCACAGACTGAATCTCGCTCCTCACATTTTCCTGTCTGGTTCTCCAGAGGGCTCATACGCACCTTAAGGCGTAAACAAAAAATTCAATTACGCTGGTCTATTTACAAATCACAAAGGGACTATCAAGAATTTGCGCTGTTACGCACTCGAGTAAAAGTTTTGCTTCAAAAATGTTACCTAGCATACATTAGCAACATTGAAGACTCCATGCGTAATAATATAAAACAGTTCTGGAAATATTCATCGAACCTGAGACATTCGAATCCTGGCTATCCTGCCGTAATGAAGCTTGATGATGTAAGTTCGGAGAGCCCCAGCGATATCTGTAACATGTTTTCTAACTATTTCCACTCAGTGTTTGAGTCCTCCATCCCTCAATATTATGACATAAACAACTTTGAAGAGTCTTACGACGATAACGCACATATAAATTTATCTAATTTAAACTTCACTATAAAAGAAGTGACTGAATCGTTAAAACAGATTGACGAAAATAAAGGCCCTGGACCGGATGCCATTAACCCAGTATTTATTAAACGCACTTCCACTGCCTTAGCACTGCCGTTACAAATTATATTCAACAAGTGCTTGCATGAGGGCATCTTTCCAAATCAGTGGAAAGTGGCTCATGTAACACCTATCCATAAATCTGGGCCTAAGGACCGAGTCAATAACTATCGTCCAATATCAATACTTTCATGCATCCCCAAAGTGTTTGAGAAGCTTGTACATAGGCGGGTATTTGAGGGCGTTAAAAACAGCATTCTGGATGAGCAACAAGGGTTCGTTCAAGGAAAATCTACCGCTTCTAATCTTATCCTGTTCACAAATTCAATTTTTTGTTCCTTGGATGCAAGGGCACAGGTAGATACCATATATACTGACTTCGAAAAGGCTTTTGACAAAGTCGATCACCTGATACTTCTTAAAAAGCTCTCATTCAATGGAATAAAAGGTAATCTTCTCAGATGGTTCGCCTCTTACCTTCGCAACCGTACTCAATCAGTAGTCGTCAATGGGTTTAAGTCGTCGCCATTAGTAGTAACGTCTGGGGTGCCGCAAGGCTCCATATTAGGACCCCTCTTATTTATCTTATATGTCAATGACATATCACTTTGCTTTCAACACTGTAATTTCCTGTTATACGCCGATGATTTAAAAATATTTAAAGTTATTAAATCAGTAGACGATACCTTGCTTCTTCAAGGCGATTTAAATAGATTATACGAATTCTGCAAACAAAATAAAATATCACTCGCATATCATAAATGTAAGCACCTAACATTTACAAGAAAAAAACAAATTATAACTAATACCTATCATTTGAATCAGCATCCGTTAGACGTTGTTAAAAACATACGAGATTTAGGGCTATACGTCGACGAAAAACTCACTCTAGATACACATGTCGATCACATTTTAAAAAAATCTTACCGAATGCTGGGTTTCATAATGCGCATAACAAAACCCTTCAAATCTAAACTTTCTCTACTTTATCTTTTCCAATCGTTGGTTCGATCTAATCTTGAGTACGCCTCCGTCGCCTGGAATCCGTATTATAAAGTCTACTCAAATAGAATTGAAATGATTCAAAAAAAGTTTCTACGATATCTGAATTATAGAATGCAAGCTCCGAAATGTTCTTATCGTTCCCTTTTAGTCAATTATAACATGTTATCCCTAAAAGACAGGCGTTCAGTGGCGGATGCTGTCATGCTTCGCAATATTTGCATCGGCGAGATCAACTGCCCCAAGCTCCTGGCTGCTTTGCGATTCAGAGTCCCACGCCAGCTATCGAGGACAAAACAACTTTTCTCTCTTCCGAAAACGAAGACCAAAGCTGGAAAACGAGCTCCTTTATACAGACTGTGTGACCACCACAATAACCTGCTCAACGATGTCGATATGTTTTCTTGCTCCCGTGCCCAGTTTAAGACTGCTGTTACTACTATATACAATAATAATATAGTAATGTCATAAAGTCAAGAGTAAATTGCCCTTTTATTTATTTTTTATTTTCTTCTTCTATTTAAAGATTTTTATTTTTATTTTATTTAATTTGTAAAGTTGAAAAGTCAAAACGTGTCAGTCATCGCATGTTGCTCGAAATTAAGTACTTACGTATTCTTTTATTTATGTTCTCAGTGAGATATGTTAAGGAAATAACTACAACTATTGTTACTTAGTCAATATTTATATTTATCTATAAGTAATTCTTTGTTAATTTCTGTTTTATCTCCAATAAATAAATAAATAAATAAATAAATAAATAAATAAATAAGTAGAGTTAGTAATAAGTAGCAAGTGGAGATATGCGAAAATATATTTCAAATATACAAATCTTACTTCCACACCCATTTCAGGCTCATCTAATCGATCTTCTTGAAGCAAAAGGGTTTGTTCAGGCTATTCGGAGCTAAATCAAAGAAGGAACCAATCTTCTTTCTAAAGCAACCATATATTTTAAACCTTTGTTGGCCAAAATCGGCCACAGCCGACGAAGTCGACAGCTTCTAGCGGACTTTAGGTCGTGCAGCGTATGGTTAAAATTGGCGCAACGCTTGCTGTCGGCGTGGCTAACGGGTCAACGGACGAACTGCCCGCCGAATGGAATGCTGATAGAACGATAAATTCTTAGGATTGATCCGGTGTCCTTTAGTCATTATTCAACGCACGTAGATAAATGAAGGAGTTTGCAGATCACAATCACGTCGTGAAGAATGATATTTCATAGGAAGGTAAGTACAGTTTTTTAAGTTGTCTACTTTAATTTTCATTAATTTTGGGGTTTCAAGCAATTTTAACATTGTTTGGTTTATAAATACAAAAAAATGAAAATGATGATATTAATAAAATGAAAGTAATTTGCGTTTCATTCATTTCAAAAATAGGTATTGAAATTGTAAAGTCGTGTGAATATCCACGTTTACGAAGTCACAGGCAAAAGGTAGGCAAAATTCAAAAATTCAAAATGCAATCATTTATTCTGCAAATTGGCCACATAGGGGCACTTTTACACGTCAGAAAAAGAATTTACCAGCGCTTCCTATGCCATTTGTTATGGGTTGTGGTGGAAATAACGACAGTGACATGTGCAAACAACTGAAATATATTTTATGTAATAATAAAGCTAAACTTATGAACTAAGAGGGCGCCAGGAGGGTTTTAATGGGGACTATCGTTTCTTTGCTCACCAGTTGGCGCCACTGTTGACTAAGGTCCAGCGGTATAGCTGTCAAAGGCGACTCTATAAGATCGGCGCCGAAACAAAGTTTTAAATCTTGAATCTCATTAAGTTTATTAATTATAAATAACTATCATCATATCGAGCAGCTATGCCGCAATGTTGTGCAGCTCCGTTTTGTTTGAAAAAAAGATTTTTTTTTCAAAGCGTTTACATTCATAGCCAAATAATCCATATTGGCGGTAATTTCACGAAGGAGATCACTATTCAACAGGTAAATTAAAGAAATTATGATTTATATCACGAAGCCCGCCAAAACCAGTGAAAACTGAATGCTATTGGACCTCACGCGACACTAGCGCCTCTAGTGGCAAATTCACACGCGATAGCCCCCATTGACGTGAACCAGGAACCCTGCCAATCCTGAATGACGCCGGCTAGCTTATGTCCTTGACTTGGTCTCTTACTCCTCAAAACGTATTACAGGAATACGCTGCCAGAAAGGGCATTTCATTAGGCTAAAAACAAAAACAATAAGAGGTAACTAACTAGATGTTCGAATCCCTACTATGAATTCCGAAAGGAATTTAAGTAAATACTATAGAAGTAAGACTACAGTACTTATTGCTAAACTTACCCCACTTACTGCTACTTTGACACACCACACAAACATAATATGACCAAAAAGTCTTTATCACAATATTATTGCTTACTCGATAATTTTAATGGCCGTAACAATAGTACATTACAGACCTAGGGTGGTGAATTCGTAAATGTCCCAGATTGCAGGTTTCTGTGCATAAATATGCGATCTGGGGCTTTACGAATTACCGCCCGTGGTTTGTCAAAAGTTTTACGTCTTGCCTTGGCCAGAAAGTGAGATTTTCTCTCCGCGTACCGGGCAGAAAATCACACTTTACGGCCATGGGTGACGTAAATTAATATAATGTGGGTACATCCACCATGACCGAACACAGTTTATTATTAGCGTCTACTCTCAGTGAAACATTTCGACAAAGTGCCCCAATTACCTGAGGTCTTCTACTATCTAAAGTCCCGCGCCTTCACATTTCAAAACACTTCAATGTATTTAAAAAGCACCACCAACACTCTCAACACATGTGTGCGTGCTGAGACAGCCATCAACTATGCGTTGAGAGTGTTGGTGGTGCTTTTTAAATAATACTAAAAAAATTGAAGCGTTTTGAAATGTGAAGGCGCGGGACTTTATATAGTAGAATATCTCTACGTTTATTTTATTTCAAATACAAGAACGGTCAAAGTAAGAAATTCAAACTAACCCATTGCTTGAGAGAAAGCGCCGCAACAAATAGTACATGTTTTATAAGATTGATTTAAGGCTTTACCCTCCTTCTTTTTTGAAGTTTTAATTTTTCTCTCTATTATGTGTAAAATCAGCCGTTTCCTCAGAACGGCAGAGTTTACACACGGACTTTAATGCACTTTCCGAATGCGTGTAATCCCGCTGCGCATGCACAAAGCAGCTCCTGAATATTTACGATTGCAATAATCTTGAGTGGTCTGGCTTTCGCGTTGCCGTTATTATGGCTAGTATCCTGGTACAGAAACCATTGACCCATAATAACATTTGGACGAACAGTGCCTAACAGAATATGTCAAAATATATGGAGCAAACTGACATTAGAAAATACGTTCCAATATGCTAATAACGCCTCTTTATAATATGTGTCAAGTAGGTATAGTAATACTATAGGATTTAAGTGTCAAATTTACTGAGCGCCAAACGGGTGCCCGAGTTGTTCGGGCACCCGTTTTGACGGGCCATTTTTCTCCGGCTGATTGTGAATCCTTACTTATAATAGATCAATGACACAAACGTACTATTTAATGCATTATTGCTGTAAACAGCTGAAAATATCATGCCGAGCTTAGCCCTCGCTATACGAACTCTTTAGGGCTGTAGTTTTGTAAAACGTTCTAGAACTGATAATCATTTTAAAAATTAAAAAGAACGCGGTTCTGGAATGTCTATAGAGTAGTCTGAAGCTCGTCGTAGTAACGTGCACATGTACTTAGGCCCCACTATAAAAATATATATAAAGTATCAATTTAATCCTTTTTTTATTTAGCCTCAAGGTAGTACCTACAAGCGCTAGAGATCTTCTACTATCTATAGTCCTGCGTCTTAACATTTCAAAACGCTTATTATTATTTATTTATTTTAAAAGCACCACCAACTCTCTCAACCCATAGTTGATGGCTGTCTCAGCACGCACACATGTGTTGAGAGTTTTGGTGGTGCTTTTTAAATACAGTGTTTTGAAATGTGAAGGCGCGGGACTTTAGATAGTAGAAGATCTCTACCATCTGACGACCCCCAGTTTCTCGTCACAGTACATATAGTATGTTACTCGAACAAAACTTCAAACCAAACACAACCAGCCTATATATTTACGTCCTAAGCCAGGCATAGGGCCTATTCTCTTATGACGAGTGGGCTTAGGTCACACTCCCCACCTGGGCCCATTGTCGATTGGGGACTTTACCCAAATCTTTAAATACTTCGCAGATGCGAGCGGGGGCTCTATTCGGATCGGAACTGTACATCTTGATCTTCCATATGATAAAGTGACGAATAAATTCCAAGTTCTCTTACATGCTGCCTTATCTCCTGAATGATACACTTGGTGGTTTTTAACTAAATTCGTACATTCGGTTCCGGCTACGTCTTCGAACCTTCTTCGGTCGTTGATTCGAACCAAGCTCGCACCCTTGAGTTTACTTATAAGCGGAATTCAAATCGATTTTACCACTGAGCTGTTCTGTGAATTAAAACATTATGAGGAAACCTGCACGCATCTTCGAAGTATTAAATAAATCTGTGTGAAGTCTCCAATACGGACTAGGGACTTGACTTCAAACCACTGAAGTCGAAGAGATATAAACAAATCTTGCTTAATTCCATACACTCTACATTCTTATACTGGAAAGTTAGTCTACCATTTCTCTCCATTTGCGTTCCTGGCAGCCTGCAGCTGTCCGGTACAATTTCTCACTTCATCTTACAATGTCTGCTCTCGTGGACAGTGGGAGTTTTAGTGCCACGGACGTCGGTTTTACGGACTTAGGTCTTGAGTTGAAGACTAGTCTTAAAGTTAGTTTATATACCAGTATTAAGGCATGATGAGGAAACAGACATTGTGGCAAAGTTTTAAATCCCCAATCCGCGCTGGGCCCGCGTGGGGACTATAGCCCAAACCCTCTCGTCGTAAGAGAAGGCCTGTGCCCAGCAGTGGGACGCAAATAAATAGGCTGTAGTAGTAGGAGTAGTAGAGGAAACAGACACTGTGACACGCTATGTAGTAGGACACGTGGGCTCAGTTCGCTTTGGACACTTCAACACACATTTCAAGTGGAGTTTTGCTTCACAGTAAATTTTGGTGGTAAACAGAAAGTAAAAATAAATACTTACATTTTCAACATAAAGTTACTTTTGATCCCTCGATCGTAAGTTGTTCTTGTAGGAACCAAAAGCCAAACTTATCTTTATAGTCCAGCCAGCCTATAATCATGCGTTTCCAACTAGAAAACTAAAACGGATAAGTACAGTTTCGCAGACACCGCTTTTTTCTGATCAAATCACTATTGCCACAAATAAAATACTTACTCCCAGATGGAAATGACATCTTGATGATATAATTTCCATCTTGTTCTCTCACGCACACATTACTTTCACCAACAGGCGTCTTGGCCAATGATAATTCTGTCTTGTTTCATATTATACCTAAGCTTGAAACGGACCGATGGCCTGCTTGATAGTAGTAATAGTATGTATTAGTCCCCATACCTAACTCATGAACATGTGCAACACAAGAAGATCCTCCACTGCGTTTCCGACCTTTAAGATATAAAATAAACCGTATTTCAAAGATGATCCAACGATTAAAATGTTACATCCGCAATCGACTTTATAACTTTTAGTAGTGTACAAAATATCGAAGCGAAGGGCGAAAGACGTTGACACGATGTTATCGAAGCAGACTTTCTGTCTACTATTTATATTGCGTTATTACCCTACTAATCCAAAGAGCTTAAAGCCCTATCAATCGCATACGCACATACGACATTTTGGATAAAAATAATGTTTGTGTTTTTCTCATCGTAACAAAATCCGCTAAGCTTCATTCTGTGTAATTTATCGGAAAATTGTATTGGATTTCATATCAACTATTTGATAGGCTGTGGCGTTGCAATTTGATAGATTTTTCCCTTTGTTGGGATGTTTTGCTCGTTAGACGGTTTTTGTAACGTATGAAAAGACATTAAGTAAGTTGGGTATAAAAATATAAAAATGTTGAATTCAAAGAAACAGGGATCGGATATACAGAAAAAGACATTTACGTCACACCAGGCCGAAAAGCGGGATTTACCGCCCTTGGGCGCTACGAAAAATCCCTCTTCACGGCCAGGTGGTGACGTAAAATCGTATACTGACCACAGGCGGTCGTAAAGAAATCCTCAGACCGCTAGATTATAGCCCTCGCCTCCGGCTCGGACCTCAATTACCCGCGATCTGAGACTTTCTTTACTTGACCGCCCTAGGTGTGTAATGTACTATTCATTCCTAGAACCTTCAGTGATGTTTGAATTATGATTATTATGAAAGTAAAAAAGTTGAATAATTTATTTTAGTTGTGAGTAAAGAATATTTCTATAGCTTCATGTTTTGTGTTTCTTACATATGATTATCTGTTTATCAAAATTACATATTATTATTTAAGTAACTTGTAACTGATTTCTCTGTTTGACCTACTTATTGACTTCTCGACTGCTAATTATTGAATCCATCTAAAAATATACTTACAACTCAGTAAGCTAAGTTAATAAGGTTCATAAAAGAATTAATTACAGTTTAATTAATTTGTGATTTTGATGGAATAATTAAATTTACACTGAGAAACACCTTGACTGTACAAAGGTGAACTTTCTTTCTTTTTTCACTTAATGGGGAAGAAAAAAGATAAAGAATAGATTTAACCCTGTTTCTGACATCGTCTGTTATACTTCCGCTCATTAGCTCCTAATTTCTTTTACTTGAAAAGGAAATCAATTAAGGTTTAGAAATAATTGTACGCTACCTACCTACAACTTCAAGTGATCGGATCGCAAATGAGTGACCGGTGATAACATTTTAATTTTTCGCTTGATTAAATAAATTCATCTAGGTAAGTATATTTTTGGCCTGGCAAAGATGCATGTAGCAGTATGCTTTTAAAATGCAGTGGAATCAGAGTGATCCTTTCAACTGTTACAGAAAAAATCAAAGTCTGTTCATCCTTAGGTAGTGTATAGTTGTCATAAAAATAAAATTCTAACCTCAAAATGCGTATTTTTGCACTATTACTGGCTTCTTAAGCGTAAATAAAAGAATATCTGAACAAAAATCACTGAAAAGATGTCCCATGAAAAGATGAGTAGCAGATATAGCCATAGTCAGTCTAATATTCCGATCAAACCGCTCTTATAAATCACAAGTCCGCAACCAATGCCCAATTCCATCATTTTCCGTGACAGATGGCTTCCTACCCGCAAATATATCGGTTTCGCCCGCCGTCACCCTGAAATCCAAGAGATACGGTTTTATTTTCAGTGGTACGATGGAATAGGTGCAAGCTAGGTTTGTAGGCATGATTGATTCGTTGTAAAACGTTATTGATTGCTCTTTTGGTTTTGAGTTTATGAAACTACTAGCTTTTTCCCGCAACGTAAAATGTAATCGTTTTTGCCCGTTCCTGTGGGATTTTGAGGAAATCCTCTCTTAGTGCTTCCCTACGTTCCCTAAGGAACCTGCATGCCAAATTTCAGCTCTCTACGACCAGTAGCTTCGGCTGTGCGTTAATCGATCTGTCAGTCAGTCGGTCCGTCAGTCAGTCAGTTTCTTGTTTTATATTATATAGATTATGTATGATTGTGAATGGTTTTGTCTGATTCAATTCAATTCTTGTGTTTTGTGACTCCATCGAGACTGTCGATGATAGGTTTTGTCTGAAAGTGTTCAAAGCAAATACGAGTATATTTGGAGTCATGCCCTCGATCCCACTCCAGCTCTTGATGGTTCTATCTCTAAAGGAAAAATACTTTGTTGGATCTTATTGTCCGCCTGAGACTATAATAGTACAGTCAGCAGCAGAAGTAGATAAGCTGTCCAGGTGTTCAAAATGACCTACACACGCCCTTAACGTCTTAAGAATAAGGTCGTGTGTGGGTCATTTTGAACACCTGGACAGCTTATCTACTTCTGCTGCTGACTGTACTAGTGTGTATAATAAATTCAATTTGAATTTACCACTGTCCTTTTCGGTGAAGGAAAACATCGTGAGGAAACCTGCACGCATCTGCGAAGCAATTCAAAGATGTGTGTGAACTCCCCAATCCGCACCGGACCCGCGTGGGGACTATAGACCACACCCTTTCGTGATGAGAAGAGGCCTGTGCCCAGCAGTGGGACGCAAATAGGCTGCAGTAGTAGTAGTAATGTATAATAAAACCTTCAGGACGGTGGGCCAAAAAAGCTACATGATTGACTAACGGAGCAGAGGCAGACATAAAAGGAGATGTTGGGACAACTTGGACGCATTTGACGCAAACTTGGACGCAGATTAGCGGGTGTTAAAAAACTACATACTACTAGAGGAGACTGGCGAATAAAGAGAGGTGGCCTTTGCCCAACAGCAGGACACTATATGGGATGTAATGGTTAAAAAATAACTCGTGTTGAAAGCAGTCTTGTGATCTGAAAGCATCATGTATCAGTTGTGTGGCGTCCTTTACTTTAAAATCTAATTCAAAGTGATTCTCGAGTTTAAGGGATATGTAAATGAAATAGGTAAGATCGTGGAGCGAGATGAGTTGTGGGACGCATGACTCACCTACTGTTTTCATTTAGCGAGGTATTTCTTTGTGTAAGGTTGCAGGGAAACGTTTTAAATTGGAAGGCGGGAGAATGTGGATGGGGCATGTTTTAAGAAATTGTGTTAATCTGTATATATAAAAGGCAAAGGTGACTGACTGATGTATAAACGCCCAGGCCAAACCCGTAAAGCTAGAAACTTGAAATTTCGCACACGTATTCCTCTTATGACGTAGGCATCCACTAAGGAAGGATTTTTCTAAATTCAACCCCCAAGGGGGTGAATTAAGGGATGAAAGTTTTAGATACACGCAAAGGCCAGACCCTTAGGGCTACAAACTTGAAATTTCGCACACGTATTCCTCTTATGACGTAGGCATCCACTAAGGAAGGATTTTTCAAAATTCAACCCCCAAGGGGGTGAATTAAGGGATGAAAGTTTTAGATATACGCAAAGGCCAGACCCTTAGGGCTACAAATTTGAAATTTCGCACACGTATTCCTCTTATGACGTTGGCATCCACCAAGGAAGAAAATTTCAAAATTCAACCCCCAAGAGGGTGAAATAGGGGATGAAAGTTTTCATAAAACGTTTTATTCCTTGGACATATTTGCATGAAATTTCATACGAATTGAGTGCGGCAAAAATAATGAGTAACATAATTCAGAGTTTTCTAAAATTCAACCCTTAAGCAGGTAAAATAGGGGATGAAAGATTTAATTAAACGCATAGGCCAAACCCTTCGGGCTACAAACTTAAAATTTAGTACACGTATTCCTTTTATGACGTAAGCATCCACTAAGGAAGCATTTTCCAAAATTCAACCCCCAAGGGGGTGAAAGTTTTAAATAAACGCAAAGGTTGGCCTTAAGGCTAGAAACTTGAAATTTCGCACACGTATTCCTCTTATGACGTTGGCATCCACCAAGGAAGGAATTTTCAAAATTCAACCCCCAAGGGTGTGAATTAGGGGGTGAAAGTTTTAGATAAACGCAAAGGCCAGACCCTTAGGGCTACAAACTTGAAATTTCGCACACGTATTCCTCTTATGACGTTGGCATCCACCAAGGAAGAAAATTTCAAAATTCAACCCCCAAGAGGGTGAAATAGGGGATGAAAGTTTTCATAAAACGTTTTATTCCTTGAACATATTTGCATGAAATTTCATACGAATTGAGTGCGGCCGAAATAATTGGTAACGTATTGCAAGAGTTTCCTAAATATCTACCCTTAAGAGGGTAAAATAGGGGATGAACGATTTAAATAAACGCACAGGTCAAACCCTTCGGGCCACAAACATAAAACTTAGTACACGTATTCCTCTTATGACGTAAGCATCCACTAAGGAAGGATTTTTCAAAATTCTACCCCCAAGGGGGTGAAATAGGGGGTGAAAGTTTTAAATAAACGCAAAGGTTGGCCTTAAGGCTAGAAACTTGAAATTTCGCACACGTATTCCTCTTATGACGTTGGCATTCACCAAGGAAGAAATTTTCAAAATTCAACCCCCAAGGGTGTGAATTAAGGGGTGAAAGTTTTAGATAAACGCAAAGGCCAGACCCTTAGGTCCACAAACTCGAAATTTCGCACACGTATTCCTCTTATGACGCTGGCATCTACCAAGGAAGGAATTTTCAAAATTCAACCCCCAAGGGTGTGAATTAGGGGGTGAAAGTTTTAGATAAACGCAAAGACCAGACCCTTAAGGCTACAAACTTGAAATTTCGCACACGTATTCCTCTTATGACGTTGGCATCCACCAAGGAAGGAATTTTCAAAATTCAACCCCCAAGGGAGTGAAATAGGGGATGAAAGTTTTCATAAAACTTTTTATTCCTTGGACATATTTGCATGAAATTTCATACGAATTGATTGCGGCAAAAATAATGAGTAAATATCGTGCAAATACCCGCTCAATGCACTCAGTGTGTTTTGCTGGGCGAAGAGGCAGCAACTTCAAGTCAGTCATCGCATGTTGCTTTTTGTGTAATTACATAATGTCTACTGTTCCTTGATTGTGTGGTGTTCAATAAAGTATATTGTATTGTATTGTTGCTCTAAATTAAATATGTATTCTTTTATTTATGTTCTTAGTGAGATATGTTAAGGAAATAACACCAACTATTGTTATTTAGCCAATATTTATATTTATTTATAAGTAATTCTTTGTTAATTATGTTTTATCTCCAATAAATAAATAAATAAAATTTGGCTCAAGATTGTTCCGTGGGGAAGAATTTTTCGCCCATTTCAACACATTTTCCACTGCCCTCCATCGTCATTCGTTAAATTGAACTTCACACATAAGTAAACTTAGAGGTGCGAGCCGGAATCGAACCCCCTATTCGGGACGGAGACAAATCCAAAAAATCAAAGATCATCGAAATCGGTTCAGCCGTTCTCCAGTTATAAATGGTGTAACTAACACAACTTTGTTTTATAGATATAATATCACTACATATTATAAAACAAAGTCCCCCGCCGCGTCTGTCTGACTGTCTGTCTGTCTGTCTGGATGTTCGCGATAAACTCAAAAACCACTGAACGGATTTTAATGCAGTTTTCACTAACAGATAGAGTGGTTCCTGAGCTGAGGCAGGTTTTAGTATATACTTTGTTTTCTGTAAATTCGATGAAATACGACGATGTTAGTTCAAGTTGGCGGATAAAATCAAGCCGGCTGGGAGCTTTCATCGAAAACGCTGCCTAACCCCTTTGAGGTATAACACAACAATGTATAGAAGAATTGTTGCTCTTATTAAGGTCTACAAAAAAGTCCGCGATGGTATAGGTCTATCTTCTAAGGATAGCTTACTATACCTACCCATTTTAATTACTAAAAAAATGGTCCCATATAAAGTGTGATTTGGAAAGAAAGCTATTTAAAGGGATACAGTATTAATCATTTTAAATACAATAGTTACCTTAAGCATTTCATGGACTTTATGATTGCCATTTACACCATGCAAATCAAATGAATATCTTTGGGAGTTATCGAAGAAACAAAAAGTTCCCTGGAGAAAATAAATTCTGCGCCTGCCCGCAGAGGCGCATAGAGCTCGCGGGAGCATAATAACCGAATTCCACGCGGGCGAAGCCGCGGGTTAAAGCTAGTGTGTTAATAAAGCCGTGGTGGCCTTGTGGTTCGACCTACCGCCTCTCAACGTGGGGACTATAGCCCAAACCCTCTCGTGATGAGAGGAGGCCTGTGCCCAGCAGTGGGCCGTAAATAGGCTGTTGTAGTAGTAGTAGTAGTTCATATAAATACGCCATTACAAATGGACTAATTTTCAGTATCAAAAAAGAACGGAAAATATAAAGCAAGCGGCTGAAGACAGTTCTTCAGCCTATTTGCGTCCCACTGCTGGGTACAGGCCTCCTCTCATCACGAGAGGGTTTGGGCTATATCCCCACGCGGGCCTAGTGCGGATTGGGGACTTCACACACATCTTTGAATTACTTCGCAAATGCGTGCAGGCTTCCTTACGAGTGTTTTCCATCACCGAAAAGCTCAGTGGTCTACAAGAACAATTCAATTCAATCATTTATTCAGCAAATTGGCCACATAGGGGCACTTTTACACGTCAGAAAATGAATTTACCAGCAACACCACAAGACGTAGTAGTTACCTATACATTTTAAGCCTCTTGACTTCTTTTGCTGCCCGTTTTATATCGCCACATGGTAGGTATATTAAACACAACTCGTTACTTGTCCGCTTGAATTCGGTTACAGCGTTCCCGCGGGAACGATGCGTTTTGCGGGATAAATAGTAGCTGTCCTTCTCCGGGACAAGAACTATCTCCATACTAAATTGAACCAGCGGCTTAAGACACACAGACAGACAGAGTTACTTTAGCATTTATAATATTAGAATAGATTTAAGTACCTACTCCATTCCTTTCTTTGTGCTCAGTTTTTAGTTGAGAGCCTTAAAACTCCATGCCTTTTTCTCGCATGACGTGTACTGCCGGTTTTCCTTTTTCTTGCCTTACCGTACACGACGCTAAGACGCCATGCAGAATATTTTAACATATTTCTCATGAAGAAATGCAGTTCTTCTTGCAATTATTTTTCATCAAAAACGGAATTTTCGAAAAGGATTTTTCGAGGAGTTCAGCATTCAGCTAAATGTAACGATCCATGATCATCATCGTCGTTTCAAACTAGTTCAAAAATGAGATTTAACCTCGCTTTTTTGCTGTCAAAATAGTAAATTTTTCTGCATTATATAGTTCTATCTCTACAAATAACTCTATTAACTATTACTTGTAATATCCTTTTTGTATACAAGCCACACTACGCTCACACGCGCATACCATGCTCGAATCAAAGATATAAGCACACACACACCCACACGCACGCACGTTAACGCACACACACATACACACAATTACATACAAGGGTGCATTTTGAATCCCTCTTCCACTTTTTAATTCTTGGTAATTTTATTACTTGCTAATGTCAACTGGCTGACAACCTTTCTTTTGTGTGTGGGGATCACAGTGACCTGTTTCTCTGCCGCATATACATAATTATATGTTGTTATTTATTTCACATGGTCTGATTCCCACGGGATAGGCTCAGCCTAGTGTGGGGATCACAGTGACCTATTAAAATATGTATTGTATTAAATTTTAAGGTAAATAAATAAATAAACATTTTATTTCACTAAAAACACTTGTCACCTGACTGCATCGCACCAAATACCTATGCAACTTTGTCTGAGTGCCTTCAGGTGCATCTAATGGGCTATTGCAGTAAGCAGATAAAACGCTCCTTTATCGCGAAAGCGAATTCCCAATGCTGTATCAATTTGCGACGTTTCTACGTCCCTTGTAGCGGTGACGCGGTACACAAGTAGTGGTAAAGATAAGGATAATAATTATTACTTATTATTATTACGAGCCCGTTGTATCCCACTGCTGGGCAAAGGCTTCTGCAGCGCATCGGGGATGTTCGCCGAGGCCAGGCTCGACGGCTTCCACGCCATCGTGCGCAAGAGGGCAGCGTCCCTGCTGGCGCCGGGTGCGGGCCAGCTCCAACATCAACCTAAAAATGATAGGGGACAGGTTTGACTGCCCCTACATGCAACACTTGTGGAGATTACACGCCCCTTCACATTACTTTTTAAGATATACTATCAAATATGACTTGTAATTACTTGAAATAAATATATTATTATTATTATAAAGGCCTCCCCCCACTTTTTCAACTGCTCTCGATCTTGTGCAGTCTCTTGCCAGTTTCCTATAAAGGAATCGATTTCATCCCGACCGATATGAGCCGACGAGGTCTGCCTCTTCTCCTATTGGGCTATTGGTAAGGCTCCTGAGTCAAGACTTCTCACATAGACCTATGTGGTAAGAACGGCCTCGTAAATCGCGCTGTGGAGGATTGCCGGCCATTAAGGTGGTATTGATCAATAAACTAATAATAAGTCTGTAGAAGAAGTCGCGTCTGATACTTGAAAATTTAAAAAAACTATCAAGTCGAAGGGACTACATAAACGACACTGAACACAAAATAACAATTTTTAGAAAAATTGTCTGTATTGTATGTCCGGATTTAACTCGAAAACTACTGGACAGATTGCAACAAAATTTGGTATGGGAGTAGTTTATAACACTGGTCAACATAGAGACTACTTTTTATCCCGGAAAAACGCACAGTTCTCGCGGGAACGCTACTACCGAATTCCAAACGGACGAAGTTAGTGTTACATAGTTTTATGGCTACCTTATGCACGTGAACTAAAATAAAGCTTAAAATGTAGTATTACTTTTGCTATATCTAGAGCAAAATACCACCAGCATTTTAGGCCGGTGCCGTAAAAGACGTATTTCAGTTTTAGCGCTCCACTTTGAACACTGCAAAAATTACTTTAGCTCCTTTTTGCTCGAGCATTATTTTTATCCTTGGACTTTGTTCCGGGTTGCCACGGAATTAAAGCCCGCGCCGGGGGACGTTGCAGATATTAAATGCACCTGGCTCGGTGTGTAGGACAGACAGATAGACAGTAGGTACACGCTTTCCACGTTGTCTTTAGGATAAGAAACTAGAACTACTAGTTACCAGTATCAAATATCACGTCCCTCTACTACAGGGGCTCTATTCGAAGTTTTAAATAGAGAAAGAGTCATTCACAATCCCTGTGCTCACACGTCACCGCGCGCTAAATTGAACTTTAAATCTAGCTGTTTAAAATTCTAGTCTTTCGAATAGAGCCCCAGGGCTCGTTTCTGATCATCTGTTATAATTCCTTATGTCCATGAGCTACAAAGACCACTTACCATTAGGTGGCCTGTGTAGTCATTTGACAAACAATGCCATAAAAAAAGTTTATGAGACGTGGGCCCAGTGTGGACTGAGGACTTTAAACATTTTTTACTTCACAGTTTAGACGTAGAGTATAGTGAGTGCCTTCCCTAAAGAACTAAGGGTAGATAAATTGTTTCAAATCCTTCAAAAATATAAATTCAGTTTTGATACATACGTCTTAGACGTACCTATTTTTTATGGAAGGCAAACGAGCGCACGTCGCCAGCTGATGGTCAAGCGGTCACTGCAGTCCATGGACACCGGAAATCTTATGAAAGAAAGGATTTACTCGCACATATAGCGAAAATATACTGGATGTACAAACATCCAGCATATTTTCGCTACGTTGCCAAGTGGCGTGTTTACTTCAAGAGTATCTTCCGGTACGGCGGTTGCCACTCGAAGTTTTTGGCTCAAGCACATACCTACTTGTGTGCGCTATTGCACGATTCGAATAGTCATTCATTAGTACCTATTCTTGAGACCGTTCCACTGTTCCTTTCTCAGCTGTATCAGCAGCATCTTCCGTCATAATGAGATGAAAAATAATTCGATTCTGCAAGTTTATAAGATGAATAAGATTTTACTTTTCATTCATCTTATCTTCGGATTTTCAGCTAAAAATGATATCTCACTTAGAAACAGTGCTGAATAGTTCTCCATCTAAATATATAAAACTCAAAGGTGACTGACTGACTGACTGACTGATATAGTGATCTATCAACGCACAGCCCAAACCACTGGACGGATCGGGCTGAAATTTGGCATGCAGGTAGATGTTATGACGTAGGCATCCGCTAAGAAAGGATTTTGCAAAATTCCCACGGGAACGGGAAAAATCGGGATTTTACTTTTTAATATTTCTGCGCATACGAAGTTGCGGGGAAAAGCTAGTTTCATATAAAAGAATTATAAAAAAACCTCATTGAACATTTTTGCTACAAGATTTACTTCGATACTTGTTTTATTTATTCTTCAGTTAATGAGTTTAAACACTTTTACCTAGAATCACCAATTAACAATACTTACAAAGAAGGTCCCATTAATACGTCTGCAAAGTTTTGGGTAAATCCATCAAGTCAGGGCATAGAAAACCTGGCAAGTGTGAGTTAAACTCTCACTGAAACGGTTCGGTTTTTTCATGTTTGGCACTTTAAATAGACTTATTAGGATTTCTCCGTTTATTCTCCATATTAGCATGTAACATTCCTTAGTTTAACAATTCACATAGGCCTTCTGTAGTTTAAAAAAAATTGATTTATTTTGCCAAAAAACATTAGGATACAAAAATATTGACACTTGGTCCTTCACTAGGCGATGCCTGTCACGAAGTGCGAAGCTGCGTCAAACTTTAACAAAAATTTTGTTCATTATGGAGAATAAAAAAAAAGAAGAATAACAAGGAAAAAAAGTACGAGACAATTAATATTTTAAGATCATGCAATGGGAAAACAGTAAGTTTACTTACTTAAGTAAAAACTAACTACTAAATTTTAATCGAAAATTTAGACCCGGGGATAATAGCCTCTAGCGGAGATAAGGCTAAGGGCCTAGTCTTTATCTCCGATTTATGGGAAATATATTGTTATTGTTTGCAAAACTTTTTTATTACTTGGTTTCTAGTTAATTACTTCCCAAAAGTGCCTCCTATGCTTAGATTTTCTTTATTTATGTTACATGTTCATTCGTCTATATATGGGTCACTTATTGGGCTGACTATTTTTGGAACAAATCAACTAGGCATAATGCCAGAGAAGGACAGAAAGACGCGCTTTCGATCCTACTTAGAGTATCGCTTTTATCCTTTTGAGGTGAGGAACCACAAAAAGTACACGAAAAGTCTTGAAACATCCAGCTTACGGGCGACTCTTGACACCTTAACATTCGAGCGTTTACACACACCGTACAAAAAAGGATTTCTAGACATCCTAGAAATGAGGTTACATTTTCTCCGCCTTACACCACATAAAGGGCGTGAAGGCGGACTTATGACTAGGGGCCCCGGGGAAATAAGGTGCGACGTCTTATTTGCACGGCGACCTAGGTGAGATCTGAACTATTCTTATTTATCACTGAAGTTAAAAGTTAAGCGAAAAAATGGTAGTTCATGGAGAGAAAATTTAATTTAGCAAGAATTCGTTTTTTACCACCTCGATATTAGATGTCTCGATTTTGATCTTGTTTTTGTTTGAAAGGTTTAATAGGTATACGCAAGTAGTGTAACTTGGAAAGTTTTACAGATTAAATTAGAAACTTTTAAAAGACGCCGAAACTTGCAAAGTTGCACTATTAAGTTCTTTTATTGCGGATGGACTTTTCTTGCTTTCATATTGTATGATTTTGGTGTGCATATGTAATATAAATAGGTTCCCCTTGTTTACGCATTTTTTTTTTGGCAGAATTCGATTTTGCATAATCAGTATAGGCATAATAGTGTTTACGCAGAAACTAATCTCGCATAACGATTTTTCGTCGAATTCTATTATGCATAATCTATTTACGCCGAATAGTATTCACGCATAATTTTCGAATTCCGAATATTATTTAGGCAGAAAATTACTTTCACCGAAATTTGTTACGCCGAAAACTACTTTAGCATACCTTTATTTTCGCCGATTTAATTAAATGAGTATCCTGTATAACATCGATGACTATATTGATTATCTAAATAGGGAGAGCGGGTATTTTTACTAAATGATAATTTCGTTTACTTATATAAAAAATAACCTAACCTAACCTATGCGAGTCGACTTTGCTCCAAACTTTGGTGTTACCGCACACCGTGAACTGCCGAACTCTATCTAATACAGTTTTCGGACTAGCAATTTTATATGACTTTGGCGCTCCCTACATTAAATGTTGTTTCGGACATAAATTCGGACAATATTTCGTCCTATCAAAATTCTGCTAAATGACTAGTATGCCAAACAATATTATGCATAATAAAATTCGGCCAAGTCAACATTATGCCAACACAATATTCGGGTAAACACCCATTCGGCCAATTAAGAATTATGCTTAATCAAAATTCGGCAAAGTCAAGATTCGGCGTCAATAAATTATGCGAAGCCTGTTATGCGTAAACAGTTTCGGACAAAAAGAATTATGCCAAATAGATGGCATCCATATAAATAGTATGATAGCTCATTAACATCACACTTCAAGTGGTTAGAATAACATTATATAAATTTCTGCAATATTTATCTGTTTAATATTGAACATAAATTGGATGTTTAATTTGGTGTAAAGACCTGATCGCATGGATGAAATAAAATAGTTATTCCGGCATACCTACTGATGTCGTAACTAGGTAAAATGCGATTTTATTAAAATTTTATTTTAATTTGCACATGCAAAACATTATAATATTTTATTGAATAAATAAGTATTCTGCAACAAAATTAATTTCAAAATTAACACGTAGACAGTATGTACCTAATTAAAGGATAAATTTGTGTGAAACTTGAATAAGGCCCGGTTCCTATATCCACGAAACGCCTCGTTTTGCCTACGGACGGTTGATTTTTGACATTTGTTCCATAGAGAATCTGTCAAATTTTAACCGTCCGTAGGCAAAACGAGGCGTTACGTGGATATAGGAACCGGCCCTAAGACTTTCAAAAGTTAATAGAAATAATAATACACTATACTTAAGTATAGTTCGCTGAGACACCGCGACCGCGACCACGTCGGGAGAAGCAGAAAAGTAAAAATAAAGGTAAAAGGCTTTTTCAATTTGGTTCAGTTTTGGTGATGGAATCCATGAGAAAATGAGGGAACTCCTCGAAATTTGGTAGCACGTAGATGATTTTGGTGTCAATTTCGAAGACTTCAGAGTTACTTATGTACTTCTATAGTAATGTATGGAAACTGTAGCTAATTTTTTTTTTTTATAAATAAAACTCCGACAGACTGCGATGTCAATGTCAAGTTCACTATAGGATCATCATTTCTTTGGGTCGGTTCACTTGACACCGACTTCGCAGTCTGTCGGAGTTTGAAGGCGGTTTTTATTTCTTTATTTATTTATTTTTTTCGACTGTTTATCGCGTGACGACTTGTCATATAGTGTGTATAATGTAAACTTAAGTAATATTTTTAATTATATATAACCTAATGCAAGAGATGCATTTTCTACAGCCTATTTGCGTCCCACTGCTGGGCACAGGCCTCCTCTCATCACGAGAGGGTTTAGACTATAGTCCCCACGCGGGCCCACTGCGGATTGGGGACTTCACACTGGCTCTTTACACTGGCTCTTCATCTTGAACATAGACATAAATAATACTTCGTATGGACCCGGAATAACGTAGATACATGTCATGTTTCCCCACTTCATTGGTGTCCAATCCAAAGTTAAACTTGTATCGTAACACTAAAGCTGGGTCACATTTTTCCAACAACAAGACGAGTTTTTAGATACTGAGAAACAGTTTCGAAAAAAGGTTTTTTAAAAACGCTTATTGTCACGCACGCTCGGTGACAGAACTTTGGATTGGACACCGTGGAAGTGGGGACATATTACGTGTACGTTAGACCGGGTCTATATTATTTACGTCTATGATCTTGAACGTTTTCTTGTCAGGTATGTAGGTACAGGTTTACACAGCTTAGAAGGCGCGTGGATTAAGCAATATTAGACTCTGCGTCAACGGCTTAAGTGCTTCGCCGCGCACCTTCTAAGTTGGATCGTGCTGTACCACAGTTTATTTATTTATTTAAACTTTATTGCACATAAAGAAAACTTAGTGTACAAAAGGCGGACTTAATGCAGTTTGACCGCATAAATACCTACATCTACCTACGGCGACCGAGCATTAGCTCGGAGAAAATAGCTAGTATTGTTTTCACAGATATGAGATGTTATAGATCGAGCTTTTGCCGATAAATCCCTATTTTCTCTTTTCATCGAAATCCATACAGCCTTTTTTATTTATAGTACTCTTAATTGTATTTTACTTTACGTATTTTATTTTCTCTTTGTTGTATTTTTATATCAACAATGCACAAACAACGTCAATTTCGAAACAACACTAAAAATCCTATTTGAAATTCGTACTTTACGACTTAAGCCCCGTGTTGCCACTCTATGGACGGCCATCAAAATAATCGACAGTTGTAAAAAACAAACGACGCCGATAAAAACCCGTAAAAAGGTGCGTTCAAAAACATCAGTCCTTAATGCAAGTAATCTGATGGATGTTGACCTTTTCTACCGTAAAGTGAACGCTTCCGTGCGAATCGGCCAGATGCTGGTCTTTCAGGTGCATTTCGGAAAATTCTACCTATCGAAAGGTGGCTCATACATTGTTTCTAAGAGAGCGCCTCATTTATTTTTAAAATTACAAACACTAACGAACAGACAGCCTACCCGCTGGCATGTAGAGGCATCACCGATGCGTTGGTTATTTTGTATTTGAAGACATCGTTTTTAAAAGCCCCAAATAATTTAAACGCAGTTTGAAAATGACAACAAGAAGTTTAAAGGTAAATTACCATTTCAATTTGACACTCCATCTCATCTCTGAGTAATTTGCAAATTAATTAGAAAGAAGAAGAAGAAGAAAAACATATATTCGTGACGATAAACACACAACATGAAAGCATAAAAAGACGGGTTATGGTTGGTCACAAAATGGTCCCAACTCAGCGTAATGCTGGCATTAAAGCCAGCGCTGGTCTGGTCTGGCGCTGGTGGTAATTGAATTTCAGACATTATTGTATTTTTAAGAAAATTATAAAGGTTGTACAATTAAGCTTTATCTAGAACACGACATATCAGTGTACCTAGAGAAGATTTCTAATTTAATATTTGAATGAGCATTAGAACAGCTTTTCGACTGGCACGTGCCATTGAGGGTATTTTAAATTTCGAATCCTCTTGGTCATGATTGATGACGTATTTGCAGGGGAGCCCTGTGATTGGCTGATTTTGAATTTCGAAAGCATTCGCTCTAAATTTGAATGGCGAAAATGGAACGTCTTGTTGAACGTTCTGATTTGTGAATTAGGGATTCATTAGGTTCTTTTACCGGGTGGCTTTGTATTTTAAACGCGTAGGAGGTACTTTTTGGATTTAAATAACACTTGTCCTATTGGAAATTGGTGTTGAAGATTTGAGAAAATAATGATTTTTGCAATAATTCAAATATTTCTTAATAGCGCACATGGACCGAAAGACGTCCACTGATGGACATAGGCCTCCCCCAAGGCTCGCCACTCAGACCGGTCCTATGCCACTCGCACTCTACCTATCTATGTGTAGGTAAATCCGATAGTACCCAATATGTTTTGAGAGATACCCTAACCGAGAAATAATAGTACATTTTGATGCAAGTGCGAAAAGTTTGTCATTTTGTCACGAGTCCCTAGTTATGTTGACGCGAGCAAACGGAACGAGTAAAAATGTCAATTTCACACGTGTATCAAACGACATTGTTTAATACATTTGCGAAAAAAAAGACTAGTACATAAATGAACAGGATAAAGCTCAAAAAACTTTACGCACTAGTTCGTAACAAACAACTTTAGGCACGCTCACTAGCTGTCAAAAAACAAAAAGCGCTTGTTCGGAAATTACAAACTTTTGGCGCGTTAAACAGGTATCGAAATGCTTAATTTATACGAGTATTCAATACATTTATTCAAAAGTGTGTGATCGCCTTATTTTAATAGGGATGACGACAACTTTTTTTCCTTAGTCTAGTCTATCAGGAAGATTATTGAAAAGTATTGGACACGTATTTTTTCTTTTTTCACGTAAACAAACTTATACGGAGATGTACTGAGTTGAAATGTCGCGTGACGTCACGGTTAGGTACGATTTATACCTAACGGTGACGTAGTTAGCCCCCACTCTCCAACTTTAATGCGTTTTAACTTAGTCATTCTTTGTTAATTTGATAAAACAAAAAAGACGTGTCTAATATTTTTTTATTACCTGACTGACGGACTAATTAGAATTTCGATTTCTTCACCCTGTCGTCATCCCTATTAAAGATAAGTACATTGAAAAATAGCTATCACAAAAATTAAAGCAATTTATTAGGAACCAAAACGAAAAATCTTATGCCAAGTTGTTTCAGTAATTCTCCATAAGTACGATTACAAAACAATGTGTTTACACTTTGCGGATTGGAAACGCGTCGCCAAGAGCATTAAACTTTTCCCTTCAGAAACAGTCAAATTGGGCGAGAGAAGGGGTGGGTCCAGGAGAAAGATGAAATCGGATGAGGCAGAGGCATTCCATCTTAGGCCTCAGGCACAGAATAAATAACGGTACTAACTACTAACGTACTCAGGGTAGGCAACGCATTCGAGATCTTATGGTTTCTTAAAGGGATCAAATGATTTCGGTGTCCATGGGCCGCAGTGACCACTTACCATAAGATGGGCTGTGCGTTTGCCTATACCAATGATATAAAAAAGGCATTTTCTAATTGCTAACAGGTGAAATTTTTAGAAATTTCTAGAAGAATTTCTTTGTTAGGTCTCTGGGTTGGCGCAACATTCACAACTTTAGGCCACAGAGACTACTTACTTACCATCAGGTGGCTTGCGTGCTTGTTTGCCAACCATCGCCATTAAAAGTAGCTGTCTTAAATAAATCATCTCCGTCATTATTGTATACTTTATTTCATAACTATCTTCTGCCCGCTTCGTGAAATTCGGTTAACGCGTTCCCGCAGGAACTATGTTTTTTCCGGGATAAAAAGTAGACTATGTTCTTACTCGCGACAACAAGAATAATTTCAATAAAACACATAAAAAATAGTATATTTTGATGCAAGTGTGAAAAGTTTGTCATTTTACCACGAGTCCCTAGTTAGGTTGGCGCGAGCGAAAGCGAGCGTTAACACTAGGGACGAGTGAAAATGACAGTTTAGCACGTGTATCAAACGACATTTTTTAATACATTTACGAAAAAAAAAGAACAAAGAAATAAATGACCAGGTGAAGCTTAACAAATGCAATGGCAAGCTGTCAAAAAACAAAAAAACGCTCGTTCGGAAATGCCAAACTTTTGGCACGTTAAACAGGTATCGAATTGTTTTTGAAAACTATTCGAGCACATTTTATTGAGTCACCATGTTTTTTTTTTCAGATGTGCCGTATCCAAGGAACTTGAATAAATATTCCGAATTCTGAGCCATCGGGAGATAATAAAGATCCAAAATAAATACGAGCGTTCACCCACGTCGTCGCTTATTTACTCCATTCCTGTAAATTACAGCGTTTTCACGAGATGGAAATAAAGCAAAACAGTTTACCAATGTTTTTACATCACCCTTGGCCGTAAAGTGGGATTTTCTGCCCGCTACGCGGAGAGAAAATCTCACTTCTCGGCCAAGGCAAGACGTAAAACTTTTGACAAACCACGGGCGGTAATTCGTAAAGCCCCAGATCGCATATTTATGGCCCTCACCTTCGGTTCGGGCCACAGAAACCTACGATCTGGGACATTTACGAATTCACCACCCTAGGTCTGTATTGTACTATTACATGTGCTTGGTTTGCTTGATGTACGAATAAGTAATTGAGTTTACTTTAGTAACACTTAATACAAAACTCACGATACAACTAAATACATCAACAGCGACAGATAAATCGCGCGCGGTTTTCGCTCGCTGTAGGTTTTTGTAAGCATGCTATTTTTAAGATTTGAATAAATAAATAAAAAAAATAAAAAAAAACAAAAACACTATAATACAAAATCACTAAACCGAGAAGGGACAAATTGTACAAAGGCGAGCAGAGCTTAGGTAAGGAATAAAACATATATCCTACTACTACTACTACAGCCTATTTGAGTCCCACTGCTGGGCACAGGCCTCCTCTCATGCAGAGGGTCGGGGGTTCGATTCCGGCTCGCGCCTCTAAGTTTACTTATGTGCGAAATTCAATTTGAATTTACCACTGAACTTTTCGGTGAAGGAAAACATCGTGAGGAAACCTGCACGCATCTGCGAAGTAATTTAAAGATGTGTGTGAAGTTCCCAATCCGCACTGGGCCCGCGTGGGGACTATAGCCCAAATCCTCTCGTGATGAGGGAACGCAAATAGGCTGTAGAGATCTTCTACTATCTAAAGTCCCGCGCCTTCACATTTCAAAACGCTTCAATGTAAGGTATAGCGGGGTAAGAACGGACGGATTTGAGACCAATTGAACAAGGGTTGCAAGATTTTTATTTTCTCGACATCTATTTAAGATAAATCAATGAAATAAAAAGCAATAGTTAGTTTAAAAAACGACACACACATGTAAATTTAGTGTATTCTTGTAAACTCAACAGTTTCTCTTTTTAAAGCTTGTAAAAACAAGACTAACTTTTTTTTGGCCATAGTAAAAAAATGACCTTCGGGGGTAAGAACGGACGTATTTTTAAAACCATTTCTATCGCTTTGAGAAGAAGGTGCATAAAAGAGATTTATCCGATGTTTAACGCTCTAAAACATATAAAAAAACCAGCATGAAATAACTTTGATGACAAATGTTCCAATCGATTTCTTATTTTTGTACTGTTTTGCGTCCGATCTTACCTCAGACCTTGATTTTTTTACATTTTAGGGTTCTCAAACTTTGTCTCGCCATAAAATGAATCATTCGCTTTACGAGGGAAAGGTCGGATGGATTTGACTTTTGTCAAAATTAATGATATGGAGTATAAAGTTTAGTGTAAGCATATACTACGTACTAGCTTCTGCCCTCGACATCGTCTGCGTGGAATTTGGTTATAGCGTTACCGCGGGTACTATGCATATTTCCAGTATAAAAAGTAGACTTGCCCAGGACTCCCCATACTCCTTTTTACAATATAAAAATATGGAAGTATAGACGTGTAAATGGGCATGGGCGCATTGGCCGAGTTTATGAGATACAGTAATTCTGATGCATAAGTTTAGTAGAAATGATAAAATAGTCCAGAGTGGGTTGAAATAGTATTAGTATACTAGGTGACATATCGTTGAATAGGTCTTGAAAAAATATTGTGAGTTTGTTAAAACCATTTTTTGATTAAGTGATGCGTTTGTGAAATATTAAGCTTTAAAGTGCTATTTTTTGTTAGAGTCACGTGTCCCCCCCCCCCCCTGCCAGCTAAATGGTGGTATTTGGATGGCTGAAAAAAATCACGGTTGTGGCATATATAACGTAGTTGAAAGGAAAACTATCAGAGCTAAGTAGGCTGTACAAACTTACGAGTAATAGTCGACCAACGATGATAATTTTTCTCGAGCGGCAGGGGCGTCGGGCGGGCACGTCATACCACAGGCTAGCTAGATGCTAATAAGTCTTAGAAAGGTACTCTGGGCATCCTCAACTTCGGAACCCTATAATTTGCGCGTGGCCCGACACGCACTTGGCCGGTTTTTTTAATATCAAATAAGTACAAAGACAGAATAGTAAGTATAGTGAATGAAAAATCACTACAAACGAATGTAGTGAGGTTTCTAAACATTTTGCAAATAAAACATTCATGAAGTAAAATGTTTGAGAACCACTTGCTTCTTTTTATTCCGGCAAAGACCGGATGATTTCGTTCGATCTTCACCCGTGAGGGGGAACACCTGATATCAGTTAATAGGCGTCTTAAGAGAGTCTTAATTAGATCAATTTAGCCATCACTACGAAAAAATCAGTATCCATATGAGATAATCATATAACAAGCTATATTTTCGCCAAAATAATTAAATAAAAGTGCAAGGGAAAGATCGGATGGAAGCAAAAAAGACGAAAATTACGTTGTTCTCTAAAATCCGCCGTAGCACACGTCCACATCGTCGTATCAGTAAACGGGAACTAGTGAACGATAGAGGACAAAATGACGTCCTACATCATGTTGCCACCGTTAAAAAATATGGTCGCATTTAGGAGTTTTTTCATGCATACGGTCTTACACCCTGTCCGATCTTACCCCGCTATACTTATTTAAAAAGCACCACCAACACTCTCAACACATGTGTGCGTGCTGACACAGCCATCAACTATACGTTGAGAGTATTGGTGGTGCTTTTTAAATAATAATAAAAAAATTGAAGCGTTTTGAATTGTGAAGGTGCGGGACTTTAGATAGTAGAAGATCTCTAGCAGTAGAATAAACTGTTTAAATTAAACACTAAGTCCAGAATCGGGGTAAGTTAGTACGGTGATCGTATTCGGACAGAAACAATATTTACGACCAGCTCGTAATTACATTCTACGACTAATTCCTTAAAGTTACAACGGTATTCGATAAAATACGCTAGCGAAATTAAGGCTGGAATTCTGGCTAGGAATTTTAATACGCTGCTACTCAACTAGGTTATAAAGGGGTGCCCTCTATTTGGCATAATTCTTTTTGTCCGAAACTGTTTACGCATAACAGGCTTCGCATAATTTATCTACGCCGAATCTTGACTTTGCCGAATTTTTATTAAGTATAATTCTTTATTGGCCGGTGTTTAGCCGAATATTGTGTTGGCATAATGTTAACTTGGCCGAATTTTATTGTGCATAATATTGTTTGGCATACTAGTAATTTACCAGAATTTGGATAGGCCGAAATATAGTCCGAATTTATGTCCGAAATAACAAATTATGTAGGGACGGTGTGCGCGGTAACACCCAAAGTTTGGAGCAAAGCCGACCCGCATAGGTTAGGTTAGGTTATTTTTCATATAAGTAAACGAAATTATCAGTTAGTAAAAATCCCCTTCCCCCCAATATCATGATTGATGTTATACAGGATACTCATTTAATTAAATCGACGAGAATCAAGGTATGCGAAAGTAGTTTTCGGCGTAAAGAATTTCGGCGAAAGTAATTTTCTGGCTAAACAATATTCGAAATTCGAAAATTATGCGTGAAAACCATTCGGCGTAAATAGATTATGCGGAATAGAATTTGACGAAAGATCGTTATGCGAGTTTAGTTTCGGCGTAAACACTATTATTCCTATCCTTATTATGCAAAATCGAATTCTGCCAAAAAAAATTATGCGTAAACAAGGGGAACCGTTATAAAGCCGTGGTAGTCTAGTGGTTCGACCTACCGCCTCTCATGCAGAGGGTCGGGGGATCGATTCCGGCTCGCGCCTCTAAGTTTACTTGTGTGCGAAATTCAATTTGAATTGACTGAGCTTTTCGGTGAAGGAAAACATCGTGAGGAAACCTGCACGCATCTGCGAAGTAATGCAAAGATGTGCGTGAAGTCCCCAATCCGCACTGGGCTCGCGTGGGGACTATAGCCCAAACCCTCCCGTGCTAAGAGGAGGCCTGTGCCCAGCAGTGGGACGCAAATAGGCTGTAGTAGTAGTAACTACTGAACTGAAACCTACGAGTATTTATGGTCCAACCAAATTCGGAAGAACGTCGAAATGACCAACCTAATCGGGGAAACCGACTTCATTGGCTATCGGCCACATTGAAAGGACCGAGGAGTGAAAAAAGGTCGTCCAACTGGACGTCGTCCAGTGACGCGCCCTAGATACCGCCATAGAAAAAGTAAGGTAAGTAAACCTAGAATGTCAACCTTCATAGTTACGAATTCAGCGTATGTCCGAAATAAGTGTTAAATGCGATAATAGAAACATGTCAATAGTAAATGTATATAAGCAAACTCGAACACTTTTTGGGACACGCTTTTTTTTCTGACTGTACTTTTCTTTGTAAATCCTTCATCTACCCTTCAAGACGAATCAAACGAGCCCAAATTCGATGGGTTTAAGTAGTTTAATTACGCAGTTCCTATGACCTTCCAGCTCCATCATCAGATCAGTTCCACGTCATCATAATATTGCATTGTCACGCGATTTATATATTCGTGCAAAATTTCAGCTCAATCGAAATCGGAAATTGGGTCAAATTTAACTTGCAAGATTCCATTACATATTTACATACAGTACAGGTCGACCTAATAAAAGCGTGTTAAAAATAGGAAGTTCGTGGATTTCTATTAAAGTCTAAATACACACACACGTTGTTCTAACGGTATCTCTTCAATAGTGTTAATTTTTACTTCTAAAATCTATAAAAACAAGTGTTTTAAAATCAAGTAAAAGAGTAAAATTAGGTAATTAGACAGTGACCTGAGGTCGAATGCTTGATTAATCTACCAACTATCCCTTTAAATCCGATCTCCTCCGACTTCGTTCAACCAATATAGGCGATTCTTCAGAATTTCGAAACATACGACGAAGTATTAGAGACGGAACCGCCCTTTTTTTTGTTTGCCTATACCGTCGACATGAAAAAAAAAATTATAACAGTGTGCTCATACTGTTGTGTGCCGGTAAGGGGTTAATATTATAATTGCGAAAGTAACTCTGTCTATCTTTTACCTCTTCACTCTAAAACCGCTGGACTGATTTAGATAAAATTTGGTATGGAGATAGTTCGAGTCCCGAAAGAAGGCTACTTTAAGAATATCCCGGAAAAACGCGAAGTTGCGGGCAGACGCTAGTGCACAATATACTCATACCCACCGCGTTTTGCGATACGGATTTTCACAGCGAGCGTGTAACCACACGGCGGACACGGCCTATAAAAGCACGATTTCGAACACAATTCGAATGAAGTGTCACTGTTTGCGTGCGAGGACGTCTGTACACTTGTAAATGTGTGTGTACCAGTACGCGGGCCAATGATTCACCCGCCATCTCCGGATGAAACAATGGACGGTAAGGGCGAGTTGGGCGCGAGTTGCGCGCCGGCTAGATTCAGGCGGGTGGTTCCGTGGCCATTCTGTATACTGTAGTACTATTAATTAACAAAAAAAGTAGGCTATCCCTTCCCGGGACTCCAACTACCTCCATATCCAGCGGTTTAAACGTGAAAAGGTAACAGACAGACAGACAGACAAAGAGTCACTTTCACGTTAGCACTTTCCCACTGCTAGAAAAAGATAACACTGAAAGGCGGCTTCCTTCAGCTGCATCTCTGTTGAGTAAAGTAATTATTCTATAAGGAATAAACTGTTTTGAAGCCGTGGTGGCCTAGATTCAGGCGGGTGGTTCCGTGGCCATTCTGTATACTGTAGTACTATTAAATATTCTGTGGTGTGACGACGCAACAGTTGCCCGTATGAGCTCCATCAAAGAGTTGTTTGATTTGACAAATTGCGTCCTTTGTCGGCCAAACTGTCGATAACCCCACTATTTGTCGGCCCCGTCCACGTTAAACGATTTCGTTCAGACGGGATATAGTTTAGATATATTTTTAGAGAGGATATATTTTCTATAAAGCCTTTTTGAATCCGCGCGTTAATAGGGATGACGACAATTTATTTTTTCCTTAGTCTATCAGGAAGATTATTGAAAAGTATTGGACACGTATTTTTTTCTTTTTTCACGTAATCAAACTTATACGGAGATATATTGAGTTGAAATGTCGCGTGACGTCACGGTTAGGTACGATTTATACCTAACGGTGACGTAGTTAGACCCCACTCTCCAACTTTAATGCGTTTTAACTAAGTCATTCTTTGTTAATTTGATAAAACAAAAAATACGTGTCTAATATTTTTTTACGTCACACCAGGCCGAAAAGCGGGATTTACCGCCCTTGGGCGCTACGAAAAATCCCCCTTCACGGCCAGGTGGTGACGTAAAATCGTATACTAACCACAGGCGGTCGTAAAGAAATCCTCAGACCGCTAAATTATAGCCCTCGCCTCCGGCTCGGGCCTCAATTACCCGCTATCTGAGATTTTCTTTACTTGACCGCCCTAGGTGTGTAATGTACTATTATTACCTGACTGACGGACTAATTAGAATTTCGATTTCTTCACCCTGTCATCATCCCTATTGTATTCTGTAGTGGTAGGGATCTCCTACTATCTAAAGTCCCGCGTCTTCACATTTCAAAACGCTTCAATGCATTTAAAAAGCACCATCAACACTCTCAACACATGTGTGCGTGCTGAGACAGCCGTCAACTATGCGTTGAGAGTGTTGGTGGTGCTTTTTAAATAATAATAAAAAAATTGAAGCGTTTTGAAATGTGAAGGCGCGGGACTTTAGATAGTAGAAGATCTCTATAGGCTGTAGGATTTTTTTTCGTACTTTTCCTGAAAGTGGTTGATAGGTAATAGAGTTTTTAAAACTTTTAAACCCCTCGCATTTGTCTTGTGTTTTGTTAATAAGGTGTTCAATAAAGAGTAGAGTAGTGTTTTTGGCATTTTCTATCATCCCATCTGGCTATCTGTTTACAATTATAATTGTTTCCTATATCGGTACCATTGCGTAATTTACAGCCAAACTAAGTACAAAGTCAAATAACCAAAATTGATTATATTAAAACGTCTTACTAGCGAACAAACAAAACCTACAAAACTTGCTATACCTATCTCTTTGTATTAAAGTAAATAAAGGGTGATTGTAAAAGGTGTTACCTACTGTGAAGGCATCACAAAGGCACAATTTTCCTATTTTCGTTTCCTCTAAGAGCGTGGGTTCTTTACAGACGTCTTGGTGCTATAAATAATATGACAATATATTTGAGTCGAGTGTAACGTCTCCGTCGGATGGTTCTCACCTTCGGGAATATTCTTTTGACCTCACTAGCTCGAGTAGTTTTACTTTGGCGGTCGATTTCTGCGCGTGGCCGATTTAGCGAGGAAAGTTTTTTTTTAATTTCAAACGACGACTACATCAAGGGCAGAAAGCTAGGCTGAAGGCTAGGTAGCTTTTTCTTTGAACTTCGAAAATGGAACGTTCCGCTAACGCGGTCCGACATGACAATTTTATTTAATTTAATTTGACAGTTTTTTTAACCCTTTTAAAAAAAGGAGAAGGTTCTCTACATCTTTTTTTTTCTTCAATTTGTTTATGTAAGTATGTATGTGAACTGATTTAAATTGTTTTTTTATTCGAAAGGTGGTATTTCCAAGTTGGCTCCATATTAATTTGGTTCAGTTCTGATTATGGGATTATGAGAACAAAACTTCTAGGCTACTTACCACAACTTAGCAAGCAGTTGTGACATACCAATAGATAAATGTAGTACCTATGGAGGATGGCTTTTGTATTGGTAAGGACCGCAATCTTATAAGGCGAAACAGTTGAAAACGTATCCAGCGGATTTGATAATCAACAAAACAAAACACACTCTCCTCACAACCGTTTTCGCCTCAGCAGCGCCATCTGAAGGCGCTACTGCAGACTATCCGCCTAGGTGGCTTGACACTTGTGACGACCGCAGCGCCCCCAACCTACCCGATTTTTTTTGTCCACTTGGTGGTTACGTAACGTTTTATTAGGGGGGAGGGGGCGTACAGAAAAACGTTATGGTGCGTTATTACATGGGGGGAGGGGGAATCAAAAATGTCCAAAAATTACGTAACGTAATATTTGAACGCTCCCGAAGTATAAATCCTCCATAGTAGTAGAGATCTTCTACTATCTAAAGTCCCGCGCCTTCACATTTCAAAACGCTTCATTTATTTTATTATTATTTAAAAAGCACCACCAACACTCTCAACGCATAGTTGATAGCTGTCTCAGCACGCACACATGTGTTGAGAGTGTTGGTGGTGCTTTTTAAATGCCAATGCATTTAAAAAGCGTTTTGCAATGTGAAGGCGCGGGACTTTAGATAGTAGAAAATCTCTACCTATTGTATATTGTCAAGTTAATCTTGTGAAGGTGAGCCTAATCCCAGTCCCTATGGGACGTGATAGATTGAAGTTATAACCGTAACATTATTAGGCGAAGTTCTGTTATTATTAGGTGGAGTTGTGTTATTATTCAATAACTGCCCCCGTGGACCGGATTTCAATTACGCAAGTTGGCGTAGTTCGAAACAACGCGCTTAGTGTAATTAGGAAGTTCGAGTAATGACAGTGATTTCGAAGCTTTCAAGAAATATTCATAATCATATTCATTTATTTAGTATTAATCATACATTGTCATAGTTCTGTAAAAATCATAACTACTAGTTAGAATCTAGTTATATATATAAATATATATAATTAATACATTTTAACATTAACAATTGTCTCGTATCAATAAGTCAATAAGTAGGTAATACAATAGTATAATTAATTTACTAATGACACTTCGCTGCTACCAGTACTTACATTGATATTCCTTATTGATTCCATTAAAATAGCGATATACTTACTTTATACGATTATAATAGGTATGCGACTTGGCTAGTGCAGTTGTCTTTTACTATTTTCTACTATGACGCTTACGTTATGAAGCAAAGTATCATTGAAAACTCATGATTGTGTCTATGCTTAGGTACTTATAATACTTAAGGAGCTGACAAGACCTAAATTGACTTTATTCAAACAGTACCTATTGAAACGGAAACTATTTGATTTTGTAAGGCGAGTAAAATACTTATATGTTAATAAGTAAGTACTTAAGTAAGTAAGTAACACTTTATTGTACAGAATAAAACACACAAATACAATTATCAATACAGAGAAGAGACACATGTACAAAGGCGAGCTTATCCCTACAAGGAATTTCTTCCAATAATAAATAATCACTAATAATATTCACTATATCCTTAAAAAACTTGATATTTCGTAAAAATTATGTCATGAAATCGGTCGATGAAAAGAAATCGTGAAGTTACATCTTCTTATCCTATTTAAACGGTTCTTTAAGATTATTTTTTCAACGCAGATTTCTATAATTAAATACACTATTCCGTCATACTGATACCAAAAAAATTGCTAATTTATATTGTTCATGAAATGTGTTTTTTTATATTGATTTTTCTGTTTTTCTACGTATATCACCCACATGCAGCGGTCGAGCTTCTCGCTCCCTCCAATGCAATCCGACATTCTCCGCTGCGACAGTTGCCTGCCTCGATTACTCAAGGTCATTAGCTCTTGTCAGCGTCTTAAGTTTAGTTCAATAAGGTAAATAAATAAAAGCGAAGGGTATCAAACTATGTGACATCACTGGGAGTGTCGTCAGGTCCCGCTCGGGACAGACCGTCACGAAGTTGGTACAGGTGTGACCTCTCTAGTTACTTGTATTAAAATAGCACATTTAATTAGAAAGGGACCGGTTTAGGTATAGGTGTTCGGACTGCCACAATTTGAACTTGATTTCAAGGAGCTTAGTAGAGATTATAGAAAGTTTTAATAGAGTTCGCGTCAACCGTAAGAGACAAATTTCTGGGAGACTCATTATTCTCCATGGATCATCATCATCAAAACTGAACCATTTTAAAAATCTTTGGGATTAAATAAAAATAGGTACTTCGAAACTTGTACATTTTCTGACTCGGAACTTAAAATTCTAGTTAAACAATGAATGAACGTACCTACGTTAATACAAAAATAACTATGATTTGAGAACCTCCTCAAATCCTCGTTTTGTTGAAATCTGCTCAAAATGTGTAGGTACTTGTGGCAGACAGCCAACAGTTGCGTGTTAGCCTATTTATGTTTTAGTTCATCATCATCATCATTTCAGCCGATAAACGTCCACTGCTGGACACAGGCCTCCCCCAAGACACGCCACTCAGACCGGTCCTGTACCACTTGCATCCACCGCGTTTCCGCTTCATTTACAAGGTCGTCACACCTTCATTATCCCGGTCATCTTGCTGTGCTCCATTTATGCCGTGTGATGCCGGCCTAGAATTGCACCACCCCCTCTCTTCCCGTTGGTGTCGTAAGAGGCGACTAAGGGAAAAACTCATTGATCGCAATCCTCATCGCAAACGGACTGGCTAAGGGCCTTATCCCACTTGCGATTTGCGAGCGTGTTTTGTATGGAGGCGAAAACGCCGCGAGTTTGCCGTGTACGAGTTTTGTATTGAAAAACGCTTTCAACTCGCTCGCAAATCGCAAGTGGGATAAGGCCCTTACGTAATACCGCTGCAGGAGAGTGATAGCGGTTAAATCATCCCGACATTGATCTATTATAAGTAAGGATTCACCATCAGCTGGAGAAAAATGACCCCGTCAAAACGGATGCCCGAACAGCTCGGGCACCCGTTTGGTCTTCGTTATAAAGAGGCGTTATTAGCATATTGGAACGTATTTTCTAATGTCAGATTGCTCTATATATTTTGACATATTCTGCTAGGCACTGTTAGTCCATACTTATCAATCAATGTCAATGGATAAACCGGCGGATGGGCAGCAGCGGCCTCCGAGCACTGCCACCTCAAAACTGCGGTCGCCAACCCGCCTGCCAAGCGTGGCGACTCAATTCAAGTTCAAATTCAATCATTTATTCAGCAAATTTATTTATTTATTTTAGGATTACCAACAGATAATACATCATGTGAATCATATTTAATAAAGGCTTATGCTAGATGCTTATCTAATTATAGGTAAACACAACTTGCAAAAGAGTGCCATCCATATGCAGCAGACAGAAATTGAAAAGAAACATGCTACAATTCAGAAGACATGCATTAAGTTATAATTACATAGTTTTAATAAAAATAATTTTAGATAATTTATATTTAAATTTAAAGTGTTATAAGTGATTTAATTCAATCAATTTAATATATTTTAGAATAATGCTCCGATATTTTTCTTTTAAATTTAGGCATAGTATCGTGAAAAATGTCGACACCTACAGAATCCGGTATATGTATGTACAGCTGAATCATCCTTTAGAGTGGTGAATTACTACCTAATTTAGTTTTACGAAAAGGAGTCTTAAACAGTTTGTGGACACCCGGGCGAGGAAGTCTTGTGGGTACCGTAAATTTGATGTTTCCTAATAGTTCTGGACAGTCCAAGCATTTACAGTTTACCAATTTAAAAAGAAACAACAAGTCCAACACCTTTCTACGAGAAGTAATTGGCCACATAGGGACACTTTTACACGTCAGAAAAAGAATTTACCAGCGCTTCCTAGACCCATTGCTTGAGAAGAAGAAGAAGAAGACTATTGACAAATCCCCCCAAGGGATATATAGACTTGGGAAATGTTTTAGCTGTCGCTTCCTTCTTGAGTTTCATAAGAATTTTTAAAATGCTCATGGACAAAAAATGAACGGCACTAAAAGAAACTCCCACACCAAAGGGCAAGGATATTTAATTTATTCTTATAATTAAACAGCGTGGAACAAAAAGTTGTATCAAAGAAAGGGTTTTATCTGGAGTGTTTACGAGATGTCATAAAGCTAATACTTTTGTCCTTTAAAGAACAAAAGGGCGGAATCTGGCGAAAGAGTGTCGATCTTGAATCTTGATGATAAGAGTTTCGCGGGGTCTTAGAATAGCTACCCCTTCTGTGCCACTGTAAATTCAACTCTCTTTAACATATATTTAATGCTTTATTCCAAAGTTTTAAGTGGTAGAGAATGCCTCATGGCATTAAGTTTGCCTTTTGTATAAGGTTTTTTTACTAATGTGCAATAAAGTTTAAATAAACAAATTATACCTACCTATGTGTACTGTATTAAGTGTCTACAATTCTAGAACACTGCCAAAAATTCACACAAGCGCCAACAAAAAATAAATAATGTTTACCTAATAAGCCTTTTTTTACATAAACAACACGTCCTAAATCCTAACTGTATATTTAAACCTCTATCTAGGTATATTACAATGCAATATTACAGCAGCTAAGCTGAAATACTGCTATTTAAATCCTAGTTAGAAACAGAAATGTTTCACGACAGAGAGCGTGCGTGTGTTACCGAGTTTATGGTCGGAAAATTGGCTTAAGTCGCGCGAAACGAGATTCGCGAGAACTTTCTCTCGTGTTTCTCTCCATATTAGTTTACGTAGCTGGGTTTCGTATGTTTTAATAAATATAGCTAATTACGTGTTACTCTTCTAAGGTTTTTTATGGGATACGAAACAGAGTAAAAAAATCGTTTTAATTGATTAGTTAAAATATTGATATAGCTATAAACTAGCATTAGGTACATAGCACTAGCAGAGACTGTAATCCCAGTAAAAATATCCGAAAATAATCAATTAAAAAGTCCTCGAGGGAGTGCTGAGAGCGTGGATAAAGGGTAAAAATCCCTTTTTAAACTGACAAACTAGAAAATCATAAAATATTCTACGAAATTGGTCATGTTTATTTTTACTTCGTACAAACTGGATTTGCCTATAGTCTTAGATTAGATATTGCCTGAAAGTGTTAACTCTAAAATTTCCAAGCCGTATCGAGCTCAAATTTTAATCCCATGAACGGGGAGTGAGTAATGGCCGGTACAAATCAGAGAACAGGTATTACGGGATAATTAAAAAATATCTCCGAGTGTTAGCCCGGAATTTATTCGCGGTGGATCTAATTGGCGGGAACAGTAATTTCCCGTAGGACCGCCGGGCGCAAGTTGGGAGATGCACGTGGAATACATTGTTTTTTCAACTCAGCAATTCGAATATTTATCCTGGAAAAACGCATAGTTCTCGCGGGAACGCGATAACCGAATTCCACGCGGGCGAAGTCGCGGGCAGAAGCTAGTATTTTTTAAATAAAAGCCCTTGGCAAAACTGTTCCTATTGTTATCATTTTGTGATTAATACTGACAGTACGTATTCAGCACCGCATTCTTGTTATTGTATTACCAATTATCACTACCACCAGTAGGTACAAGCTTGAATACGTACCATTTACAATACAATTTATTCATTTACAGTTCAATTGTAACTTTTATTTGACTTTCTTTCTTTCTTTTATTTTATTTTATGACTGAAAATCAGCGTCGAGGTCTCTGTGCCTCGACTTAGCTGCTGAGTGGACTCCTTTCTTCGGTTTACTGTAACATTTCTTTCTCCTAGATCATAAGTTATACCTTAAGACTTATTGTTACAGTATCAAAAATAAGCATTTTCTGTTTTCTATTTCTCTCATAGGTACCCGGCAAGCATTATATTAAATCCCCATTACCCCATTTCCGTCACTTGCCCCACCATCCATGACCCGATAGTATAATTCTCAAACCGGCACAATTATTCGCTAATGACTGTACCTATACAATGGGGGTACTTTTGATTACGATTAACCGTTTCTTCACCTAATTGGGCTCCTATTTCTTTGTGAATATGGATATTACTCTGATTCAAGATTAATTAACTGCGAGTGTTAATTATAGTCATTAATTAAATTGTAATTTTCACTCGACGACGTAATAGATGTAGGTAAGTAGGTAATTAATTTCACAATAATTAATAAAAGGAAATTATCAATTAATGAAGATCTTAAAATAAATGTCACCTTTTGCGGTAAAATTACTTATTACTTACTAGTTATCTACTGATATGTATAGACTGTCAATTTCCTTACATTGCAGCGTACATCGGAAAAGCTCTGTGTGTGAGCAATATGCAGGAGGCGCTACAAAATTTCAAACAGGTTACCTAGGCAGCGACATCTATTATCGCATTTAGGTAACACTTATTTCAGGCGTACTTGCCTACTGATTAGTATCAAGATTGTCATCCTAGATTTAAATAACTTTTTCTATGAAATGAAATGAAATGAAATATCTTTATTCGGCTATTTTGAACAAAACCAAAAATAAATACACTTCCACTTAAAAGAAACAACAGAAATTAAAATAATTTATAACCTCATTTAAAAAAAGAACTAAAATTAAAAGTTTAATAGCCGAAAGGGCTAACAGCTCAGCATAATACTGGGGCTCGGAGCCACAGCGCTGATTTTCAGCTGCGCCCATAGCTTATATGCTTATAGCAATAGTTTTATCGTCATCTAACATTATAGTAAGAGCCTTGCTAAGTTAGGAGCTGGGTCAAATGATGTGAAATGTCCCTAGATTTCTTAATCATCAAAAAAATGCAGTCGTTATTGCCGCTCTAGATAAATTGATTCATCACTAAAAAGCCTTGTAAATGCATACAGGCGCAATGTACCTACTACTACAGCCTGTTTGTGTCCCATTGCTGGGCACAGGCCTACTCTCATCACTGGGGCCACATGGGGACTATAGCCCAGTCCTCACGCGGTCCCAGTGCAGATTGGGGACTTCACACACATCTTTGAATTACTTCGCAGATGCGTGCAGGTTTCCTCAAGTTGTTTTCCTTCGCCGAAAAGCTTAGTGGTTAATTCAAATTGAATTTCGCACATAAGTAAACTTAGAGGTGCGAGCCGGAATCTAACCCCCGACCCTCTGCATGAGAGGCGGTAAGTGGAACCACTAGGCCACCACGACTTCAAATGCAATGTACCTACCTAAACGGAACTAACATAATTTGGAGGTACTTACCGAGTTTACTAATAAGTAAAGTAGCGAAATTTCATTAGTGTCGCACGCGCCGACCGCAGCGAGAGCATTTTCACAAAGTTTTCGGAAAGTTTGACCACGTAGCATTCAGCACTCGCATTTGTTTTGCAAAAATGCTCCTGTTTAAGACATATAATTATTTGTTTTGCAATGCAGCAAAACCATAGGGTCGAGGTCTCAAGTTGGACCGCGAATCGAAACGTACCATTTTTCTTTTTTTTTCATGTCATTGGTATAGGCAAACGGCCACACAGCCGATCGGTAAGTGGTCACTGCGGCCCATGGGCACCAAAATCCTATGATCCCCATTAAGAAACCATAACATCTCGAATGCATTGCCTACCCTGAGGCCTAATATGGAATGCCTCTGTGACAGAAATTTCACCGGCTGCTTTAACCCCTACCGGAACACAACATTGCGAGCACTGCTATTTGGCGGCAGGTTAGCGGGGAAGTACTGTGGTACCACTAACAAATTCCATGTTCCAGCCTGCGACATGTCTATGTCTGCCATTAAACTTTCAAAAACCATTCCACAATAGGATATAGAAATAAGTAAATGTCGCATTTCAATGAGGCATTTCGACTTTTCGAGCTAAGTGAGAAGAAAGAAACATAACATTCCTTCTTGGAGGCAGTTGGTTTCCCAACCCATAAACCGCAATTTCCACAACACGTTAGTGCCAGAAAATATAAATAATATCTGTTACCAGTCAACGGTGAAAAGTGGCGCCGCCATATTTTTGCACAGGTCTACATGGAAACCTACTAAACTGAATGTGTTTCGTAAAGGTGCTTTTACAACACACGTGCTGGAAGAAGTCGTACCACGATGCACCGATATGTTATGAACAGTTGCGAACTTGGTTTATGATTCAATAGAAAGACTAGCAGAGGCGCCAATCTTTTCAAAAGTCCACTAAATCATGAAAGTGGACAGCGGCTATCGAGTAGCGAATTGATATATATATAAATAAATTAAATGTTTTAAAAATCTTTTCAACTATCGCTACGACAAGTACGATTAAGTAACCTTATACTAAAAAAAACTCATTCCAAACCAGATCACAAATTATACATACCAAGCCACTGCCATCGACATGCTTCGTTTCTTGCATCTGGGATGTACAGTGAACCACGTTTCTCCAACTTTGGATTAGAACCACGACTCAAATTAACGAGATGTTAACGAAACGCTAGCGGCGATGTTGCAACTGTTGCAAGTCGGTCTAAAGCTACATTCGATTAAATTATGGAAATAAATGACATTTATGTGTGAAATTACGAATGTTTAACGATGACTGAATCCTTCTAATAAGAATTTAGGTAGAATCATCAATAATTATCAGGAGCCGCTATTCTGTTTGTTTTTACCTTCATCTTACGAGGTAGGTCGTTAAAAATAAAGTAGGTGTATGTTTGATAGAACTACTTATGGGTCTTGATCTTGAGCACATATTTCAGCAGCGCCGACACACTGTATAATTCGGGTTTGCTTGATGCACACCAGTAAAATGCTTTACGAACACGGTCATAAAGAGGAGTGTTTTGTGGCAGTATTTTGGGTTTATATTCTGAGCTTGGTCTAATGAGGACTTTTGAGTTTAGACGCCACTTCAACGTTTATAGACAAGAGCACTAAAATAATAATAACAAGAACTGGTAGGCGTGGCAATTATCCGTAAATGTAAGTCCTAAGGTTTGGTATTCGCCATCAATATCATCATCATCAGTATATTAAAGAAGTAGGTGAGATAATTTACGTCACACCAGGCCGAAAAGCGGGATTTACCGCCCTTGGGCGCTACGAAAAGTCCCTCTTCACGGCCAGGTGGTGACGTAAAATCGTATACTAACCACGGGCGGTCGTAAAGAAATCCTCAGACCGCTAGATTATAGCCCTCGCCTCCGGCTCGGGCCTCAATTACCCGCAATCTGAGACTTTCTTTACTTTACCGCCCTAGGTGTGTAATGTACTATTACTTACCGTCCAAAGTTTTTTACACTGCTTTCGGATGTTAATTTACCTAATAGTTCCAGCAGTTTTTTTTTTCTGTTCTAGGCAAATGTTTCACTTTTATTTATACATATATTGATAGGCCAACGTAGATAGCCCACTTGATAGCAAGCGGTCACATTTCGAATGTGTTCTAAACCCTGAGACCTAAGATGGAATGCCTCTATGCTATGCCAGCAATTCCCTGAGGGTTGAACGGCTGGAGCCACGCCACAGCGTGAATTTTAATTCGTTCGTGGTGAGGGTTCCGACCGACCCTCTGTCAACCTTCACGAATGAGGAGCTTTGGCCGAGGGGAGTCGTGTTCCGTCGCTTCCGTGGAAGACTGAACAGTGACTCCAGAGTGCGCCTCACGACGCAGAAGTAATCGTGTTAGTTTTTAAGATTCATTTTAATATGTATACTACTACTACTGCAGCCTATTTGCGTCCCACTGCTGGGCACAGGCCTCCTCTCATCACGAGAGGGTTCGGGCTATAGTCCCCACGCGGGCACAGTGCGGATTGGGGACTTCACACATATCCCCGAGTCACTTCACAGATGCGTGCAGGTGTCCTCACGATGTTTTCCTTCACCGAAAAGCTCTGTGGTAAATTCAAATTGAATTTCGCACATTAAGTAAGTAAACTTAGAGGTGCGAGCCGGAATCGAACCCCCGACCCTCTGCATGAGAGCCGGTAGGTCGAACCACTAGGCCACCACGGCTATTTTAATATGTATGTTAGTCGTTAAGGTATATGTAATATGGGCCTAGATGCCTGAAATAAAATTGATTATTATTATTAATTCCACCGACTGCCTTACGCTCTTACCGGAACGCAACAGTGCGAGCACTGCTGTTTGGCAGCAGGTTAGCAAATAAGACGTTAGGTAGTAAACCTTGCACCAGGTCTATCACGAGCATATAAATCTCTTCCGTTATGTAGAGTGACTGACTGACTGAGTGATTATTTTTTTTTACTATTTAGTCGAACAGTATAAAGGCACCCACTTGGACATCGGGCACCAGGAGCGTGTCCGCAACGGATTTCTTATGGTAATATATATTTCGCACTCCCTATCTGTGTTATTTCCTCCCCACATGCTCCGTATAATAAAACACTCCTCATATACATGACTTTGGGGCTTCAGCTTGGGTATTATTAATGACTTCTGCGTATCCGGAGGCTTTTAAATTCAAATTGGGGATGACTTATAGAAATGTTTGCTTTAGAAAATATATTTTTGCACTTTCTAATTTGGTTGGCTAGTGATGGACTGATTTATTGAATGATTATTTCTTATTCTTTCACAGTTCACTTCAACATCACTCACAATTCACAAACAAGTCGGCAAAAGTGTAAATTTACGAGTACTTACTAAATAGACAAAATAAATAAAGACTATATTTCTTTTAAAAAAAATGTATCTTGGGACACCAAGGAATTAATTATATACGGAAATTAGGCATACATTTCTCCAATATCTGTTTATTGAGTACTTTCCATCGGGTGGACTATGCTTCTCTGTGCGTCTGAAAATCAAATATTGAAACATAATATAAAATAAAATGAAATTAATAGCCATTTCACAAAGTTTGCTTGATTTTAATTATAAGTTTAAGACCTATTTTTAAGTCGTAAAAACCTATGTTAAGAGGCCTCACTCTTCCTTAACTAGACAGGGTTATCTGTTATGGTCTAGTTAAAATAATGAATGATATAATGGGTGTGTGGCTTGGTGCGTATGTGTGTGTGTGTGTGTGTGAGAGAGAGAGAGAGAGTATATATATATGTATGTGTATAATCAAATCTATTGGTAAAATCGCTACGATACGGATTAACTTTAAGTATCTAGCAACTAATCTATCGGATAAAAAGTTCCGAGATAAAAAGTATTAAAAATATTCTTTATCAGTAACTAACTGTAATTATTGATAATAACACTCTCGAATCAGATTTTAACAAACATGCTGCGTTTAATATTTCTATGTTTGTTTATTAACATTATAAAATGCGAGGAAGACACGAAGGTGGTTATTTTGGACAAAGGGGGTGTGCAAGGGGTGAAATATTGGAATGGGGAGTTTTATGAGTTCTATGGAGTGCCGTACGCGACTGTACCTAAGGGAAGAGACCGGTTTCAGGTAAGTTCTACCAACCTGGTTATCACTATTGTTAATCGAGCAACCGCAACACATTTCACAACCCTACGAGACGAGCCGATTTTGACAGTTACGTCACGTGTCCTGGTCCCCTCACTACCCAAGTGTCAGTCAGAGGAGAACGGTTGGCGCACGAACCCGCTATGACGTGTTGATCTGCTGATTATTAGCTTCCAGTTAGAAAATAAAGTTTATTGTGATAATGTGTGTTTCTGATTTAAAATTATCACCACACTGGCATATCATCCCACTAGGTACTACTATATGATTCAGTATTCAGTACTACAGGGATTCAGACATTTACAAAGTTAAGGACAATAGTAGATTGTATGACTAGGGAGCAAAATGGTATATTTTACCGCGGGTGACGGATTGAATCTAGAGCGACGCGAAAGATTCCAGAATAGAATCCCGAGCGTAAGCGAGGGATTCTAGCGTGGAATCTTGAGCTAGCGAAGGATTCAAGCTTTGTCACCCAAGGCATAAATAAGTTTGCTACCGTGTTGTACACTCTGCTTTTCACCCCTCCTATGAGAAAATCACTAGATCATTCGTTCATCATTGTCATTAAATTAAGTAAAACAAAAAAATAATACATTTAGAAACAAACAAGGTTAAAAAGAACGTGTGTTTCGCGCGCCTATCATAAATTCATAGGTAGAAGGCGAAAATGGCTTCCATATTGAAGAATCTCTAACTACTTCATTGTATTTATATTCTGTCATGCTCGCATGCGTTGCGTTCATAATAATTGGTAAATTTTAACAAATGTGAAAAAAATACACATTTTGACAATTTCGCTCATGTATCAAACAAAGTTTTTTAATACATTTGCGATAAAATGAAAAAAGGGCAGTGCAATTCATATTACGTACTTACTTACATAATATTCCTTTGGAATTCTCAGAGGTGTTAATCCCAATACATTGCATCACCTAAACCACTTTTTGATTTCATTAATTCTCTACGAAATAATTCATAACACTACATAAAGTACGTTTTATTTTGGAAATTAAGTGTTAAATAATACGGCAAGGAAATGAGCGCTCACGAAATTCGCGGGTTCGAGTTTTTTTTTTAATTCGATCACACGACGAGTTTGCGAGGAATGCTACGGCATTGGCCTGCACCATTCAGCCAAATTGAAAATAAAAAATTTAAAATAATTTATCAAAAGTAAGTATATATTTATGAATTTATGGATTTATAGTATTTGCATTAAAGTATTTATGTAAAACGCCGATATATAATATTCTAAATACGAAAAAGATACGACTTTTGAATACAACTTTTTACAGTCTCCGCAGCTCCGTGAACGCACTGCTAAAACGTATTTTGCTCCCTGTTAGCGGGGCAGAAATGAAAAAAAATTAAAAAAAAGCGAAGAGGGAGCAAAATCGCATTTTGCTCCCTCTAAACGGGCAACAAAACACTTCTTTTCGAATAGGAGGGGTGAAAATAGAATTTCATATCGGCCTACATCCACCCACCCACTGCTGAGTAAAGCCTCTTATTTCTTACGCCACTCTACTCTATCCTAGAATAGATTTAATAAATAATTATTGTTTTATAGGTTACAAGAAGGAGTACATTTTACGTAACTGCTACTTCTAACAATCTACCTATGCCAGCAGGTGCCTAGTTGTACTTATAATATGACCTTACGCCTTATGGACGACGTAACATAAATTTGAAAACATTGGCAGTTAATTTTATACTTAGGCTTTCCCGTAAAGCCGTGGTGTGGTGGCCTAGTGGTTCGACCTCCGCCTCGCATGCATAGGGTCGGGGATTCGAATGCGGCTCGCACCTCTGAGTTTACTTATCTGCAAAACTTAAATTTAATATACATATATACCACTGAGCTTTTCGGTGAAGGAAAACGTTGTGAAGAAACCTGCACGCATCTGCGAAGCAATTCAAGGATGTGTGTGAAGTCCCCAATCTATACTGGGCCCGCGTGGGGTGGGAGTGGATGCTTGTGCCCATAGAGCCACAGTGGGACATAAATAAGTTGTTATTGTGTTGGTGGGGATGCTTTCTCACTTTGTACTGACTTGCCATTTGGTTAATTTTCAGGCACCTCTACCAGCAGAATCGTGGGGCGGGGTAATAGCTGCAAACTCCAGAAGCTCAAGATGTTACCAAGCCTATCTTTCTGCTGCTGAAGACGAAGAAACCTTGGTAGACGGAGAAGAAGATTGCCTAGTGATGAATCTTCTTGTTCCTAAAGTGGCAAATGAAACTAATCTTGTACCAGTAGTAGTTTACATACACAGCGGAGCATTTTCTGGGGGGAATGGTAATATGGCGCAGTTCCATTACCTAGCCAGACATGATATTGTTGTCATCAGCTTCAACTACAGATTAGGAGCTCTCGGATTTGCCTGTCTTGGTAATAAGGAAGTACCTGGTAATGCTGGTATGAAGGACCAAGTGGCTGCTTTAAGATGGATCAATAAAAATGTTGCCAAGTTCGGTGGAGATCCTAAGAAAGTTACCGTCGCAGGTTTCAGTGTTGGTGCTGCCATGGCAGAGCTACTGGCACTCTCAGATACAACTAACGGATTAATAGATAAGCTAATTCTAGAAAGTGGTTCAGCACTATCCCCATTTGCTATTAACAGAGATCCGATTGAGACCGCTAGAAACATAGCCATCTCCATTGGATATAAAGATAATGGAAGTTTACGAGACTTAACTGAGTTTTATTTAAACTCAACGTTAGAAAATTTGACTTCAAAAAGCCAAAACTTCTTTTTACCTAATAGTACCTTTGGATTTGCTCCTTGCATTGAAAATAAACATGATGGCATTGAAGCATTTTTAACGGAATCTCCTATGGATATAATTGGAAGTGGAATAAACAAGCAGCTTGCCATTTTGACCGGTTTTGCAAATATGGAGGGTTTGAGCAGATCAGTTAAATTTGAGGAGTGGAGTAAAAAAATGAATGAGAAATTCGATGACTTTCTACCTGCTGATTTGAAATTTGATGATGCCAAATCCAAAGAAACCTTCATACAAGAAGTAAAGCAGAAATACTTTAAAGGTGAAGAAGTAACTCATGATACTTTGCAAGGCTATATCGATTATTTTTCTGATTCTATGTTCAAGTACTCGATTCTTAAATCAGCAAAAGGGCATATAGGTAACACAAAGAGACCTGTTTATTTATATGAGTTTTCTTATGTTGGAGACTTGAATATGAAGCATTATTTTATGGACAAAATAAAGGGAGCTAGTCATAGAGACCAGACGTCTTATATACTGGATTTCTTTGGATGGACCAACAAACCAAGTGACCTGGATACTCGAGATCGCATGACAATGATGTGGTCCGATTTTGTAAAATATGAGTAAGTACTAGAAAGTTGTATTGGATTTATTTAAGGTATTGGTAAAAATTACAAGAGATATGTGTAGTTTTCTGTTATCTAATCGCTTCTATATGTCTACTCTACCCACGTCACAAGAAATCACAGCGTGAGGATGAGAATTAGCGTTAAGTATATGAGAAGATCATTAATATATTATAAGTAAGGATTCATGAAGCCGTGGTGGCCTAGTCGACCGTCGACCGTCGACCAACTGCCTCTCATGCAGAGGGTTGCGGGTTCGATTCCGGCTCGCACCTCTAAGTTAACTTATGTGCGAAATTCAATTTTGAACTTACCACTGAGCTTTTCGGTGAAGGAAAACATCGTGAGGAAACCTGCACGCATCTGCGAAGTAATTCAAAGAGTGTGTGTGTGAAGTCCCCAATCCGCACTGGGCCCGCGTGGGGACTATAGCCCAAACCCTCTCGTGATGAGAGGAGGCCTGTGCCCAGCAGTGGGACGCAAATAGGCTGTAGTAGTAGTAGTAGTAAGGATTCACAATCAGCTGGAGAAAAATGGCCCCGTCAAAACGTGTGCCCGAACAGTGCCTGCACCCGTTTGGCCTTCGTTATAAAGAGGCGTTATTAGCATATTGGAACGGGTTTTCTAATATCAGTTTGCTCCATATATTTTGACATATTCTGTTAGGCACTGTTCGTCCATATGTTATTACTTATTATAGGTCAATGGAGAAGATGAAGATCTGCATAAATAAAATTGAAAAATATAATTTGAAAGTAGTACCTACCTAGCATCATTTCTGCCGATAGACGTCCACTGCTGGACATAGGCCTCCCCCAAGGCACGCCACTCAGACCGGTCCTGTGCCACTCGCATCCACCGCGTTCCCGTGACCTTTACAAGGTCGTCACTCCATCTTATTGGTGGCCTACCGACAGCTCGTCTACCGGTCTACCTACCTAGCAAAAGTACTAAAATATGTTTAAATCGATATTTTCTAGCAGAGTGAACAAACCAGAAGTACTTTTGTTAGTCATACACATGAGTGCTCGCAGAAAGAGGGTATTCAGTTGGAAGACTGTTTTTGAACCCAACTGCAATCGCAAAGTGTCCTATTTGTTTTATTCTTTGAACATGATTTTGTATATTGATGAGTTGATTCATATTTTTCCTGAACATTTAGTGTTTCCTTCTATTTGAAACTTAATATTGAATTTATGTTATTTAATTTCACATTATTACTCTTTAGCTTAGGAAATTCTTTTCAGTTTATTATACAAATACCTTATGACATCTTTTATTTTTCAGAAATCCAACGGCATACGAAAGTATTTTAACAGATTTTCAGTGGCCGAAATTCACAAACTCTCATCGAAATCATCTACAAATAGGCGATGAGCTTAAGGTAAGCAAAGATCTTTTTGAAGATGGATACAAATTCTGGAATGAAATCTATGATAAACATTATTGGAACCCAAAACCTCCCAAAACAGTAGTAGAAGAGCCTGTAAAGGTAAACAAAGAGAATGATAAAGAAGACAAAACAGTCAATGAACCTGACAACGATGGCAAAAAGAAGGTAAATAGTCCAGAAAAAGTTGAGGAAAGGCCAAATACAATTTATGCTAATGATCCTAAAAAATCAAGGGAGAGAAAAATCAATACATCTGAACCTAGTAAAGAAACTGGACCATCGTCAGCAACGAACAAAATAACCAAAACAGAACTATAAATCAGAGTAAATAAATTGGTACTTACAAATAATACTAGTCCTATGCGGTGTGTTTGACTCCATAGTCGAGTTCAATAATATTCCCTTATAGAAAAAGCAATGGGTAAGTTCTTATGATAAAGTAAATTAATAGGTTAAAATCACAGTATTTGGATGTTCAGGACGAAATTTTTCAATGAAGTTCTTGCCAGTTTCTATAGAAATTATAACTTCTTGCTGCATATAAGATGATCTATCGGTAGGTAAAATAAGTATTGCTAGGGCCTTTATCTTCAACGATATTGCGTGCATCATTTGTTGCCCTGAAAGTAATTTAAAGAGGGGGCCTCCTGTTTGGAGGTGTCAGTCACACTGCTGATGGTACAAGTGGAAAGAAATTTAGTCCGATATGGAAAACTATACTACTTAATCGTGAAAATTATATCTTTTAATAATAACGATCATACACAAAATTATCTAGTTGCTAAATTAACTCCAGCACTAATTTCAACTCAAAATGAAATTGGATAGAAGAAATCGTGAAGATTTTGTAATTTTTTTTTCGTTGCATTCAACAACTGGGAATTAGTTTTCTGGCCCATTTAAGTCATTTTTAAGGTTGCGCTTTAAAGCCAAAGTAATGATGCAGCGTGTTATTAAAATTAGATTCATATAGATTAAACCATGTCGGTAGACCATATGAAATGTCACTTGAAAAATAAACCGCTTTATCCTTGATATACTTAATTAAAATGATATTTATTCACGCTTGATCCACGTTCTTGCGCCACAAGATAACCCAAAGCAATACAAGGGTTAATATAGTATAGGAAATCGGGGTTTTGAATTTTTCAATAAGGAATATCGATCTTGAGGGGTGATTCCGACGCGTCAAAGCGCAGAGGGGTGGAAAGAATAAAAGTGCGATGTTTCTCGCCCAAGCGACCCATTCAGAGAATTCTGCTTGAAATCCAAACAGCTCAACACAAATACCTACCAGATTCAGATTTAAAGAAATTTAAACAAATATGGACATCTGGTGGGAAAGTAAATCAGAAAGTCCAGTTAAAAAAAACTCTTGATTGACTTCCGCGATGCAGTCAAATTATTCTACTACTACAACTACAGCCTATTTTCATCCTACTGCTGGGCACAGGCCTCCTCTCATCACGAGAGGGTTTGGGCTCTAGTCCCCACACGGGCCCAGTGCGGATTGGGGACTTCATCACACACTTCTTTTAATTACTTCGCAGATGCGTACCTACAGGTTTCCTCACGATATTTTCCTTCACCGAAAAGCGCAGTAGTCAATTCAAATTGAATTCGCACATAAGTAAACTAAGAGGTGCGAGCCGGAATCGAACCCCCGACCCTCTGCATGAGAGACGGTAGGTCGAACCACTAGGACACCACGGCTATATAAAGAGAATGAGAATGAGAATGAATGAGAATGAGATCTTTATTTGCGCTTCGTACATATGATACATGCAAATATATTGTTAAGTACAAAGTTATTATTAGGATTACAAAACCGCTAAGTGTTATCGACACTTATAGCAATTTTGCAATCCCAAGTAATAAAATAAAATATAAATTAAATGTCCATAATCTTAATTTACATGCTACATACATTATAAATTCCCTTAATCTAACAAGTTGGCTAAATATTCATAGAGAAAGAAAGAAAATAAATTTATTAATAATTTATATAGGTACATTTAATCATGTTCAATCCGCATTTTGATGTAAATACTGTTGTAGGTACGCCGGCTGCCTAAAGCCATCGTAGGAGATATACTTACATCAAATGTAAATAAATTACTCCTAAGTGCGACAATTCTATGTTAAACCCCTTTATAAAAATAACTTGATGAAAAGAAAAATGGAGTTTTTTTAAAGAATTTGTATTTGCGTATTTTTATTTTGTACAATAAAGTGTTACTTACTTTCTGAGTATTCCGAACGTTTGTGTATCCTATTATGATACAGTAATTCCCCTAAATTTCCACGTCAAAACCCTGCAATGCCCCTGCATAGACAAACCTCCTGAGAATCACTTGACGGATGATCGGTACAAAATATCCCTCCATCGAAGGGTTCACGGTTTCAATACGAAAATAGACTTTACCAACATTAATAAGGAGCAATAAAATAACAGCACCAGATGAAAAAGATCCCTAACAATTGGAATTACTAGACGTTAAGTAGGAAATCTTAACAAAAACACGAATTTTGGGACACGCCACGATTTCGTGAAGTGTTAGTTGTAATAATTGAATGGGACTTGATTGGACGATCTATGCAGAATTCTGCATAGATCATCCCAATTGCTGAACAATTTCAGTGTCACTGCTGCAGCAAAACTGGACATCTAATCTTCATTGTATTCCAATACTATTGATCATGTCTATAAACGCACCTAGGTCATACCGACGTCTCGATCTTGTCACCTTTAATATCATGGATAAGACTGAGATCCACTTGCATTCCCAACTTTAGAAACTTTGAAAGTGCCGTTAAAAGTTTACCTTTTTGTTTACATAATGATGTTTCTTTTTATCAATCTTTACACAATAATATTGTGAGGATTTTTACCTTCATCACCTAGTAAACTAGTAACCCAACTTACAAAATCTACAATGGCATTTCTAGAAACTCTTCAGTGTTTCCAAGTGCCAGTTATACTGGATGCTGTTGTAGTCTACAAGGGTGAGAATGGAGTGTTTTAAAGTGTTGCAGATGACGGGGAGATTCTGTATAATGTATCCGAGTGGCACAGGTGACAACGCAGATAAACGGAGCCTATTTATAAGTGTCAAAGTCACAACTTGCGGGAGAAAAATGAAATGTGTGTTGTGACGAGCATAATGGCTTCAACGTTTTCGGGTCGTTAACTTAGCGTTTTATCTATGGAGTACGAGTAAATAAATAAATATCTTGGGAGCTTTTCACGCAATCTCTACAAAAAGCATTACTTATTTAAAAATGTGAAAGGAACTTTATGTTACCGACCGATTTAGGTGATATTTGGTACGGAGATTGTTGGAGACCCGAAGAAAGACATAGACTACTTTTTATGCCGGAAAAACGCATAGTTCCCGAGGGATTACGATAACAGAATTCCTCGCGGACGAAGTCACGGGCAGGAAGCTACCTAGTAAAATTCATCATCATCATCATCATTTCAGCCAAAAGACGTCCACTGCTGGACATAGGCCTCCCCCAAGGCTCGTCACTCAGACCGGTCCTGTGCTACTTGCTTCCACCGGTTTCCCGCGACCTTCACGAGGTCGTCGCTCCATCTTGTTAGAGGCCTACCGACAGCTCGTCTCCCGGTTCGCGGGCGCCACTCGAGAACTTTCCGGCCCCATCGGCCATCAGTCCTGCGAGCAATGTGCCCCGCCCACTGCCACTAAGGCTCGCAATTCTTCGGGCTACTCGGCTGGGCAGCGTTCGGGAAGCTTCGCAGTGTCGTTTCGTCCAAATTACCGCAGTATCTCAAGTCGAAAGTCTTCGACCAGTGTGTGTTGCCAGTGATGACTTATGGTTCCGGAACGTGGGCGCTTACGATGGGCCTCATAAGAAGGCTCAAAATCACTCAGAGGGCAATGGAGAGGGCTATGCTCGGGGTTTCTCTGCGTGATAGAATCAGAAATGAGGATATCCGCAGAAGAACTAGGATCACCGACATGGTAAAAATTACCCCACTTCAAAGGTCTCGAAACTAATCACATAGGTGAAGTCGATGTCAAGTCAATCGAGAAGGGCAAATAATTGATGTCTTGAGAGGCTTATTACGTTATCGCAGGGTCAGTGGTAACAAAGTAATTTTGGTACGCAATTTTGTAAATACTCGCAAGAATCCACGTAGCTCGGTTAACGATACTATTCAAAATACTCTGTAACGGTCAACATTTGTATAAGGCCATATAGGGTTAAAATCATAATAGTAGTAAAAATTTACAGGGGTTCTTACTAACTAAGGTAACTTCTTAGTAAATAGGTACTAAATAAGTAACACACATAATGAACCTGATTGACCCTGGCTCCCAAACTAGGATTAAACCTGTGTCTTGGAAGACAGTGCTTAAATTGAGCATAATATTTCACCAAAAAATAATTAATTAATTAATTGAGTTCATCATCAATCATAGCTTTTGGCTTGTACCATCATTCCCTCAAAGAAAGTCAGAGAGTTCATCTGTTAAATGCCAAGTTATATATAACATTACCTATACTAGTAGAAATATACATTTGTCCAACATCACAAACTAAATTAAGTAATTATCCATAGCTCATCCTGTATTGGAATGTTCAGCACTCCGGCCACGTTGTCATTCGGCATTCTGTCATACAGAATGATTCAAATAGTTCCCATGGTTCGAATTTTCGATAACGTATAATTTTAGCTGTCAGGAATGTAGGGGCTGCTTCCATGCAGGTATGCGGGTATTGAGTGTAGGTATATTGACTGTTAATAAGGGGTCATATTTAGGTATCATGTATTGCATGCGGCGGTAGAGAATGTTAAGTTTTGCAAATTAGTTATATTGAGTTCCTTCAATGAATTGGCAATTCCTAAAGGCCACCCGTTTGCGGTGAAGTCTGTGATTTTATTTAAAATAAAATTGTTTCGTATACATACATAAATCCACTCCTGTTTCCCGTTGGGGTAGGCAGAGGCCAAAGAACGCCACCTGCTTCTATCAAAGCATATCTTATGGATTTTATAGGTTACGTTAGTTAAATATGTAGCTATGACGACCGGATTGGTGCAGTTGGTAGTGACCCTGCCTTCTATTCCGATGGTCGCGGGTTCGAATCCCGCTAGGGGCAAACTTTGTGTGATGAGCACGAATGTTTGTACTCGAGTCATGGATGTTTCGTATTTATTTACCTATGTATTTATTCCTCTATATAAGTATTTATATCGTTGTAGCACCCATAATACAATCGTTGGGGGCTAGGTCAATATGTGTGAAATATCCCAAGATATTTATTTATTTATTTAGCTCTTAAAATATGAAATTTCAGGAAACTGAAATGATTTATTATAAACTTGAAGAGTTTTGTGATTTTCAGCTATCCTAAAAATCTGGAATGCCTGTCTAATATGAAAAAGTAGATAATAACCTTGTAATCACCCTGTATATCAGTAGTATTGATGAATTCCTGCGACGTCTGTAGCTCAAGGCAAACCTAGGATTCTCAGGAACGTGTTTGTAGCTTGGATTGGGAGTCAGCAAATATCCCTAAATGTATGCAGCATCTTGGATTACTATTTGCGTCCTACTGCTGGGCACAGGCCTCTCATCACGAGAAGGTTTGGGCTATAGTCCCCACGCAGGCCCAGGCCATCTTGGATTACCGTCGGTAATTTTTTGCCTGACTGCAATCAAATAATCGAGAAGTTTTTTTGATTTTTTTATCGCTTACCTACAATGCATTATACCTATCTACTATGCATTTTTTATTTTGAGAAGATGATGAAGGTATCTTCGTCTTATATCATAAAGTCGCTGTTCTATTTGGAAAATGTCAATGTACTTAGGTTTTATTTTTCTTTTAAAGTACACTTCCAGTATACGAGTACAAACAGATGGCAAAGTTGAAATTCTTAATTCCTCAAAATTCAAAACCAAGAAAGAAAACTAACGTAAAACTACCGATTGAACCCATAGGAGCGTCATAATGCAGGAAATGCACTATGGCTTCTTCCCTCTGGTCATATTTTTATAATTTTTCCTACCCCGCTGCTCTGTGTTTTCAAGCGTATTCTCATTCTCAAAAACCGCAAAAATCTTTAAGAAACCGATCCCCTAAATTCTTTGCCGGATGACTGTGCAATTACGGATGTCGCTTAAGGTACGGTTTCGCTGCGGCGTTTGACGTACGCCTGTTAAAATGATTCGGATTTCCCTCTGAGTTTTATAAACACAATTTAAACTTTTACTCGTAAGGTGAATATGACGTCGATTATGACAGCAGATTTAAACCTATAATCCCTTGACGCTTTCATACAAAAGGCCATAAGACACAAAGATTTTTAACATTTTTGTAGTTATGTTGCTTATACCAGATATGTATATATTTTCGGATCAAGCTAAAAATCAACACTGGTTTTATTCCACAGCATAATGTATATGCTGAGCTCTTTTGGCTAGCTATCTCTATTTTAGTTTTTTTTTTATTATGGTCGGAAAAACATTCTCTTTTTTTTTTTAAAGTCATCTGTTCTACGCCGGTGAATTTACTCCTATGCTCCTATTTCATGAGAGGCATCGATTGCTTATTCAGATAAAGCGCCTATTCGTTTGCCCACCAAAACCGCGTTTGTCGCATCAACAAGCCCACCCCCTAACCGTCGCCTTCACCGCGCCGGAAAATTCCTATTCGAGAGCTATAAATCAGTTTTCCGTTTATTAAAACACCCCCGCATCGCCCCTAAGTCAGGGGGTCACGGACGCTCGTAGGGATCCGAAGTACCAAAGGTGCTAAACAATAACACTGAACATAATCGCGCGGCCAACTTTTTTCCCGGATAATTACAATTTAGGATTCGTTAGATTAATTCCGATTCAGATTTTATGGCATTTTTGGCAAAAAAAGTACACATGCAAGTAAGCGTCCGGGTGGTACTACCGGCTTTCCCCGCTATCTGCGACCAAATAACAGTGCTTGCACTGTTGTGTTCCGGTAGGGGGTTAAGGCAGCCGGTGTAATTTCTGGCACAGAGGCATCCCATCTTAGGCCTCAGGGTAGGCAACGCATTTGAGATCTTATGGTTTCTTAATGGGGATCATAGGATTTCGGTGTCCATGGGCCACAGTGACCACTTATTACCATCAGGTGGGCTGTGCGTTCGTTTGCCTATACCAATGACATGAAAAAAAGCATGTACCTACGGTATTGTCATCCATCCGGACGGACGGACCCTGTATCAGCGAGATCCTACCAACGGCAATGTTTTCTTGAAGAGGCCTTCTTAAGGTAGACACTTCGTAAGTAAGTTTTAGTATTTTAGAATTCACCAGAAACCTAATTAGTCATTGAAGATTACTTAGATCTGAAATCTATCGAAAAAGAGGCAACAAACAGACATAATTACTTTTGCATTAAAAAGAAAGTTTAATTTAAGCAAAATTAATAAGTTCCGATATAGGTACCTTATTCGCACCCGAAACTCATAAATGAGACTCCAATTTACACATGCAAAGAGCCCCAAAGGTCCTCCAGAACCGTTCAATTACAGGATGTCACACACAATGCGAGCGAAATTATTGCTTGAGGTGAACCACAAAAAATGAATGCCGAAGAATGGGCTTGATTGGAAAATTCAACTCGGCCCGGCATTGTCGTTTGAAATGCGGTTAACTTTGGAAATGGCTCTTTCAATTTCAGTGGCAGTGCCTAGATAATTAGTTATAAGGGACGTTGAATAGTATAAGGTTTTTCAAAATTTTAACTTTTTTATGGCTTTGGCATTTGGCATTGGCAATGAGCACACAGGCCACCTGATAGTGACGTGGTCATTGGGCTCATGGACTTGAGGAGCCATAACATTTCGAATTCGTTGCCAACTAAATACGATACGATTGAACTTTATTTGACATTCATAGAATTAATCATGATCATGATAAAGAACCACGAAAAGCCAATTTACATGTTAAACATATTAAACACAGGAAAGTGGTAATTCTTTGAAATACCAAGACACCTTTCCTTACAAAGTACAACTTATTAAACCCCACACTTGTTCTATAACAAAGTTAAAATTGCCTACATAAAGGTCATAAACGTTGCAACGACTGAAAATCGTCGAACTCGACGTAACGCTACCTGTACTCTGGGGAAATTACCTACCTGCTTAGACAATGCAGGATCTGAATTTGAACAAATTTAATTAAATTAAAGAACGTGACTAATTGTTTGAAGAAAGAATATATTTGAATATTTCATGACATTTTTGAGTAATGAATTATATAGGTACTATAGAAAATGTGATAAATATATACTTGTTGATGTTAAATAAATTGAGATATTATCACAAACTACTACCTACCTTTCAAGTCTTCCGACCATTTCATTGCATATAATGTGTTTGAAATTAGGTGTGCATAATTTTCCTTTTAATAAAATAATACAATTTCAATTCATGATCTTTTTGCAACATGTTATAATTTTAATAAAAAAAGAACACCTTGAAAAAGCGTAAATATGGAAAAACGTCTCTCGACTCTTTCATTGGTACGCTTCGTTAACTTCCAAAGACGAGTGTAAAACCAACTTATTTTGTCAAGTGGCGAAAACATATCTTCATACAAGATTTACATCGCTTTCAAGGCGAGAGCGCTGCTTAAAACAGCATTTATAAGTTTGTAAACGGACTCGTGTCACCTCTTGGGTTTCATACAAGATTTAAATGGATAAAGCGTTAATGGAAAGGGGTCTCAGTAGGTGTTTTATGCCTCGTTACGAGCAACGAGACTTGGTTACTTAATTTAAGAAAGAAAATGTACGTGGTGTAAAGACGATCCTAACGGTGAAATATTTTATTCCTGATTTTCATTATATTTTTATTTTGTATTCTTTCTGACGATCTCAATGTGAAATTCTCTTATTTTGACATGTAAAATATGCTGTAATTTGATATTGAGAAATAAATGTCTATGTCTATGTCTATGTATTAAAAAATACATTCTCTGACGCTACAGTGTATCACTGAACTGTTTGCAGCTGCAGAGCAAACGTTATTTTTCTCTAAAAAAACTACCTCCCTAAAACTTACACGTCTGGATATTAATAAATAGTAAAAAAACTTCCCAGCAAAATATTCCACGAAATCGTCTAGACTTCAGCCGCATCTGGTGCGAGTTGGACGCAATCGCTGTACCGCCTCCGGATTCAACCCCACAAAAAATGTTAATCATTATCAAGGTAAAGTAATTAAAGTTATGTAGGAATGTATATCTGTTGTGGTGGTGGATGCTTTTAACCGTCCTAAAGATTTTTAGCCAAAACTTAATTGACGGTAAATTTATTTAGCCTTAGGAACACTGAATTTAAGTAAACTATTTATTAAATAATGTCAAAATATTTTGACAAAGCACCCCATTGAGACGTTTTGACTTTTTTCGACTTTTGACATAAAGTTAAAAAACACCCGACTGTTTCCGTATGAACCAGTCGGGTGAACTTCGTCCATTATCTATACGGACGCACTTTAATCCGCTAGATTTTAAGTTCAATTTGAGCGCGCTGTGGATTGGGAATCTCCCTCTGTAACACTTCGAATAGAGCCCCTGAATACACAACACAAAGCGAGACGAAGTTCATGATTTTTCAGCATCCAATATCCCTACACAACCCCGAATCCCACGTTTTCATAGCCTGTGGTATCACTGATAAATATTCACACCGTGCGACATCCAATCGCAGTTTTAATTGAACCGCCGATTATCCGACAACTGTCGCATACATTTGAATAGATATCCGTTTTATTTGTTCTCCGTATCGTCCCTGATTGAATGGCAGCTTTCGCGTGTGAATTAGAGACTAGAGGCGCTAGTGTCGCGTGAGGTCCAATAACCTTCCCTTTTCACTGGTTTTGGCGGGCTTCGTGATATAAATTATAATTTCTTTAATTTACTTATTGAAAAGTGATCTCTTTCGTGAAATTATCGCAAATATGGATTATTTGGCGATGAATGTGAACACTCTAAAAAATAAATACGTTTTTCTAAACAAAACGGACCTGCACAACATTGCGGCATAGCTACTCGATATGATGATAGTTATTTATAATCAATAAACTTAATGAGATTCAAGATTTAAATCTTTGTTTCGGCGCCGATCTTATAAAGTCGCCTTTCACTTTCAACAGTGGCGCCAAATGGTGAGCAAAGAAACGAAAGTCCCCATTTGAACAGTACCAGCGATTTTAATTTGAGGTTTATACCTTCCTAATTCATTTCAAGAGAAAAAGAGCACATAAGCCACCTGTTATTAAGTGCTAACGAAGCTAGTTTTACTATACCGAATTATCTCGCATGAGTTTTTAACCCGTCCAGTTACGAATAACATCTATTTTAGACAGATTTGAAAAAATTGCAATCATATTAAACACACTATCACCGGGACTTAATCGCGTTGGCTCGACGTTTCGGCCGCGATGCAACGGCCGTGGCCGTGTCTTCTCGTGACCACGGCCGCTGCATCGCGGCCGAAACGTCGAGGTAAAATATAAATAGTTTTTAAGCGATTAAGTCCCGGTGATAGTGTGTTTAATATGAGTGTGTATCGCGAAAGTTTGAGACAAATTTGCAATCTTTTTCAAAAAGAACGAAGCTTTAAATAATTCAAAAATTGCACACCCAAGCACCGTTCTTTGAAATGCACAATCCATTTCGATCACCGCTCACGTGAATGTAAAATTGAAGAGAACGAGCAGATGTCTGCAAATGTTCCATTAATGGCCATGTATGAATATGCATGATGGCCGCCCGAGGGCGGTAATCAGGAAGGCTATTCGGTAACGTAAAAAGGAACGTGAGAAGGGATTTAACCATATCCCACATAAGGTACTATGTCCCATTATCACTCTTAACAATGCTATTCGGGAAATTAAACGTCCGTGTCAGTTTGTTCATTTGCCCTCACTGAACTCACTATATAAGTAGTACTACTACTATTATTACTACAGCCTATTTGCGTCCCACTGCCAGGCACAGGCCTCCTCTCATCACGAGAGTGTTATAAGTAGTAAACACAGACACAATATGGCTAACTAACTATAGGTTGGGATTTTAATCTCACTCAAGTGTCACTTTTGCTTGCGGAGATTCTTCTTTCAGTACTCTTGAAGAGCCCACATCGCTGGCACGCGGCACTGAAATGTGCAGGAGTGTTCGCACTGTCTGTTGTGTTTCGGTTGCATAGATTCCATCTTCGTCTTCAGGATTAGGCTCGCATTCGCAATCTTACAATTCCTAATGTCCATGAGCACAGAGACTCTTATTACCATCAGGTGGCCAGTGTGCCAAGAGCCGTAAAAAAACATCTCTTCGGTTATACTTTACATTCCCGAATAAGCTGCGCCGAACATTGCTGACGCTCTGCGAATTTGTGACGGGCGAGAATTCGAGGCATTTTGCATTAAGCAAGCTGTAATAATTACCGAGGATATGTTGCCACAAACTCGCACAAAAAGCTGTAGTTTGGGCTTTAATTGGTCAAGTTTTTTGAATAGGTAGATCAAATTAACAAACAAGACACCGAACAAGATGGAGCGACGACCTCGTGAAGGTCGCGGGAAACCGGTGGAAGCAAGTAGCACAGGACCGGTCTGAGTGGCGAGCCTTGGGGGAGGTCTATGTCCAGCAGTGGACGTCTTTCGGCTGAAATGATGATGATGATGAGATCAAATTAAATAGATAATCAATAAAAAACAGTGATCACAGATGAAGGACAGGTTTTACTACTTGTCCTTATGTTAAGTTACAAAGATCTTTTAGAAGATAGGTATTTTGTCTTCATGAAGATCTTTGTAAGCTTTTCAAACTTGAACCATAACCACTGCATACGACAGTATTTAAGCTAATAGTCCTCCAGGGGGCCTAGCGCGGATTGGGGACTTCAACAACCGTCTTAATTACTCGCACATGCATGCATTAGAGGCGCGATCCAGTTTTGTATGCCCAGTCGTCTACATGAGAGACGGTAGGTAAATCAAAACACTGCCCACGGCTTTTGAAACTCGTAACAATAGTGTACATTTTACTGATTTTTTTGTACAGCTTATTGTAGTGTATCAAACACCGGCTAGAAATTCATCTCAATTTCGCGAGCGTGCGAAAATTCCCAAAAGCGTAATTCATTCTAGAACATACCAAGCGAACGCTGACACAGAATCCTACATGCATTATGGTGAGTGCCTTTAAATGACGTAAAGTGGCCCGTTTTGCATCCTGGGCTCTTTAAAAGGACGCGTGCATATGACGGTTTTTTTCTCGTTTTAGCGTATTTTACGGTCCGTCGCTGGGCAAAGGTCGGGTTTAGTGTTATGGGGTGAGTTGGTACTTGTTTATTCATCGTCATTAAAATATAATAAGTACCTGGGCGAGCGAGATTTCTTCGGGTGAAAATAGATAAAAATGAATTTTCCCAGATATGAGACCTACGTGTAGCTAGATCGATTTGTCACCCCCGTAATTATTGTACTCGTATCCCAAATTTCATCGAAATCGTTAGCGCCGTTTTCGAGAAAACCGTTGCTAATTCTGAAAATACTTAACGTGGTCCAGTCGATGGACTAAATTTGGATTCGAAAATGTTTTTTCCTGTCAATTTTAATAATAATATATTTAAAATTAAAGTGGCGAATTGATTACCACCTTTTTTAAATCGGTCGAAAATATATAATATATATTTTCGACCGATTTAAAAAACGGTGGTAATCAATTCGCCACATCTCAACAAATATTCTCCTCGGGTGGATATTGCCAGTAGATTTATTTCTTCCAAACCATTATTTCACTTTAACAGTTGAAAATAATTGCTGAATTGTATTTGATCTCGATCGACTTAAGCGCTCTTTTCTAAGTGGCCGTTAAGACCGTGTGAACGTGCAACACTGTTAAGATAGAAACTTTTGTATCATTATGTACAGTCGAGTTCGCCAATATATACACACTTTTGCACCTTACCACGTTGTAATAAGGTCCAAAAGTGTACACATATTAATGAACTCGACTGTACTTTCTTACATTTCTACTGGAAATTCTACAGATTGTTCTACAGATGTACTGAATAAATATTTTCTTTTGTCAAATCTCGGGATCAATGACATTTATAAATATAATTAAATCTACCTACTTAAAATATGAAAATTTCGGTGAAGGATTGTTATTCAAAGATGTGAATTTCCCCAAATCCCCAACCCACACTGGGCCTGTATATGGGGAGATAACTAGGTAATATAACCTGGTCTGTTGCCAGCTTTGAGGCTTGAACAACACTGTTTAGGTCATTTTAACACTAATATTGAAACGGTGTCTGCGACAAGCTTGGTCGTAACCACACAGACACTGTTGGTGTGTTAATGTAGTTTATGCAAATATTTCGTCGTTACCATACCATAGCGACTTGGACCTTCACAACGTAAAAACAAATGCTTATTAATGCCGTTCCTATACCCAGTGCAGCCGTCACTGTCACTCGTGCAACGAGTGAAAGAGAAAACGCCCGATTTAGTTAGTATTTAACGCGTTTTTAGGGTTCCGAAGTCCACAAGGAACCCTTATAGTTTCGCCATCTCCGTCCGTCTGTCCGCACTATTGCTCGGAGATGCTTAGGTCTAGAGAGCTGTAATTTGGCATGAATATGCATATTAGTTACGCTGACAAAGTGGTACAATAAAATTTTGAAATATATTTTTTTATAGGGTACCTCCCCTACTCGTAAAGTGGGGATGTAATTTTTTTTTCTTGCGTACCCCATGTTGCGGCATATCGTTGAATAGGTCTTAAAAAAATATTGTGGGTTTGTTAAAACTATTTTTTGATTAAGTGATGCGTTTGTGAAATATTAAGCTTTAAAGTGATATTTTTTGTTAGAGTCACGTGTCCCCCCCCCCCCCCTGCCAGCTAAATGGTGGTATTTGGATGGCTGAAAAAAATCACGGTTGTGGCATATATAACGTAGTTGAAAGAAAAACTATCAGAGCTAAGTAGGCTGTACAAACTTACGAGTAATAGTCGACCAACTTATAATGATGATTTTTCTCGAGCGGCAGGGGCGTCGGGCGGGCACGTCATACCACAGGCTAGCTAGATGCTAATAAGTCTTAGAAAGGTACTGTGGGCATCCTCAACTTCGGAACCCTATAATTTGCGCGTGGCCCGACACGCACTTGGCCGGTTTTTTCTTTATAATTTCTATAAAAAACGTGTAACGAAAGCTGTCACTGTAAGAATGATATAATAAAATATAACATACGATTTTTTAAAAATTTTAACTTTTTATATTTCTTAGAAAAGTATGATCTTAAATGAGCAATTTGACGATACTGGGTCAGGGAACGGCCTTAAAGAGAACTTGGACGTTTATTTCATTATAATCTGACAACTTAAACTCTTTGTTACGAAAGGGCTGATACAAAAAGTTCATTAGTATTTCCAGAGGCTCAGGTGTTCCTGTATGTGGTATAAAGCAATGGAAGTACGCGGATTTGAGTTTAGTTTTGATCCTAGGCCAACCTGACGTATAGGGGAAACCAAAGCTGACGGACTTCATTGGAATCGTGGGCTGGGCCACATTGAAAGAATGGAAGAGGATCAAGGAGTGGAGGAGAGGTCAAATAGAGGTCGTCTAATGGGGCGACCGAGATACTCGTATATTATGGCTCGAGGGACGTGGTTCACGTGGTTGAGGTGGACCTGAGGGACCTTCAAGTCAATAGCTGGCAGGAATTGGTGCAGGATCACTATCCTCAGTGGCGTTCGGCCAGTAAGCTCGTTTCAGAGATCAAAATCCTTTTCGAATTGGAAGCCAGTCAGGTTAGATGGGTAGTTAGTTAATCCTGGGACCTAATTAATACATTGTCTCGAACTTTCGCGATACACACTCATATTAAACACACTATCAACGGGACTTAATCGCGTAAAAACTATTTATATTTAACCTCGACGTTTCGGCCGCGATGCAGCGGCCGTGGTCACGAGAAGACTGAAGTGACGGTATCAGCATATTTTTCTTGTCGCGCGGGTGGTTCGAACTACCCGCACTTGATTTTTATTAATGTCACTCGGAACGTCAACAGGCTGGCACACAACACTAACAATGTCCGCAGATTTATCCGAAGGGGCATCTCGTCGCTTACACTTGATGATCACTGGATTCCACGACGTCGATAACTTGAAACCATCCTCCCTATTGAAGTTAGGATGTTTTTTGATTTCCACCGCTTCGCGTACCATTCTTGAGTAGAAATGACGTTCAGTGGAAAGAATTTTGGGTTTATGTAATTCTATCCAGTGATTTGGTCCCGATTCCAGCAAATGCTCAGCAACGGCAGATTTATTCGTCTGACCTATATAGGAACTACCGCAACTGCAGTCTATCTTATACACGCCTGGCGCCTGATAGGGAATGACATCCTTTGGCGTTCCCACCCGTTCTGCTACTCTAGATAACGGCATATATACAGTCTTTATGGAGAATTTGTTCAATACTGTTCCAACTTTGTCCGTCGCCCCTTTCACATACGGTAAGTACGCACATTGCCTAGGCACATCAGGATACTTTTCCCTCCTTTTCCTTCTGGACTGCCGTGCCCTCACTATATACCCATTCAACCTCAGTACCTCCTGAATATGCTTCAGTTCTCCTTCCACAAACTCAGGGTCACACAAATTATGCGCTCTGTTAAGAAGTGAATCCTTAAGTCTGTTAAGGATTCACTTCTTAACAGAGCGCATGCAGCAGCTGGCGTGGATGGTGATGAGACATCGCGTTTAAATACCTATCGCGTCGTACGTCGAGGTAAAATATAAATAGTTTTTACGCGATTAAGCCCCGTTGATAGTGTTTTTAATATGACCTAATTAATATTTAAAAAAATAAGGAGAAATTACAAAACATTCACTTTTCATTACCTACCATTCTTTCGTCGGTGTAGTTTTCACCATGTCTTCTTTCATGTATACAGGGTGTCCCAAAAGTAACACGTCACAGTGACACCGGAGGTAGGTCAGCCTAAGTGGTACCGAGCCAACCTAACGTGACCTCAGTAAAAGTGGCTTGGTTTTCGAGATATCGCCAATTTTCAACTTTTTCAGAATTTTCCCGTTTTTTAACATGTTATGTGGCAACATTTGCTCAGACAGCCCTTGTGCTTGGGTTTTTTTATTTGTACTTTATCAGGAATAGTCCAGTAAAATGATACAAGTGTTATTTGGTCGATAATAAATGTAAAACGCGAAAAATTCATTTATCATCTTTCAAAAGGGAATGGATTGACTCTTTTGTCAGTTTATTAAAGTGGTTATGAGGTAGCAATCAATTCAGTTCGTTACCTTGTGTTTCGTGCGTTACCGGTGTTCTCTGCGTCCTGTCTCCTGTGTCACACAGTCGACACAGGTGACAGGACGCAGTAGTCGACTTGGCTTTTCTCTGGGCACTGATTCGATGATATCGGAAAGAAGTTTACCAAAATTGAGTCGAAACTTTATAAGACGGTGTAATTTATGCATTAGAGTTGGTGACAGACAGTTCGAACATTTGTTGTGAGCTTAATTTAAAATAAATAAACCATCAAAATTTTAACGTGTGTTTCATTGTCATTGAAAATTTATCTTGCGTCTAGCCAACGACGTCCATTATTATTATTTTTCTTTATTTTGTCTATCCTTTTGCTCTAGTTCATTAGACAAATAACAAAAAGGTTAGGTATCAAAGGCGATAAGGTAGTTTTTTTTTACCTGGCAGCTACTGTTTGTGACCGCATGGCCTTTCATGGGTTATTGGAAATTCCTTCCTAGATTACTGCATTAAGATTCATGTGTGATACCATTTTAGAATCAGCATAACATACGCATGTTCCTAAAGTCACTTGCTCATTTAGTTTCTAGTACTTTTTTTCACGGTAGTGTGTCAAAGACGCAATTAATGTTTTTCCGACAGTTAAATTCAAGTTTTAATCAGGAATTTTTCGCGTTTTACATTTATTATCGACCAAATAACACTTGTATCATTATACTGGCCTATTCCTGATAAAGTACAAATAAAAAAACCCAAGCACAAGGGCTGTCTGAGCAAATGTTGCCACATAACATGTTAAAAAACGGGAAAATTCTGAAAAAGTTGAAAATTGGCGATATCTCGAAAACCAAGCCACTTTTACTGAGGTCATGTTAGGTTGGTTCGGTACCACTTAGGCTGACTTACCTCCAGTGTCACTGTGACGTGTTACTTTTGGGACACCCTGTATTAGAGCGGTTTTTTACTGTACTTTGTTAGAGCATTACATTGTCCCAAATAGGAATCAGTGGTAGGTATATTCTGATCAGTGTTGATCAGTGGTGGAATTATAAAAAAAAGCTTTGGTAAACTACCTAATTTTGAAGCCCGCTTGAATCGTTACAGTTACAACCATAAGCTTCGAACCGCGTGATATGGATCACAGCCTGACAAAGGTCTGCGAATTGACATTTTGACAGCATTCGGCTACATCCGAATTTGACAGGTTAATTCGCCGGGATGACGGGGACGGACTTAATGGGAACATCCCCATTTAATCTTATACCTACTTTGAACGCGCTAATCTTTTATATTTATTTATTCATCCAAGCGATCTCAGAAACTGCTCTAAGGACGAAATTTGGAATATATGCGTTTACGGGAGCGAAAAATCAATATAGCATTTTTTTTACACCAATGGTATAGGCAAACCAGCGCACAGCCCACCTGACGGTAAGTGGTCACTGCGGCCCATGCGGCCACTCCCTTCATTCATACGGAACCTAAACTGCGGAATAAAATATTGTGGTGTATCGAGCGCGTGTGTACGTGAGTGCCCTGCTCCGACCAGTTTTCTATATTCCGACTGTCTTCATATAGGGCGGTGTGAGGTAACCTGTTTAGGTGCGGGGAGGTACGTTTCGCTCCTGGTACGATAGCACCTATTAGATATACTGTGCCAAATATAATCGCGCGTTTAGTAAAACGTGCGATTGTCGCAATAGCTACTAAAAGTCGCCGTCTATCGTATCCCTAAGATAATTGATTACACAATTAATACCAAACTTATCTTATCGTGAGATTTCTATTTCTCCGATAACGGCCGTATTAATTATTCAAACGGAAACTATCGCTGTTGATGATTTTGCCAAGGAAAATGGAGAAACTGTTATTGTATTGTTTATTGTTAGTAAATGGAGGATTGGTTTACTCGCAATTATTGGGTACAGGTATGTATTTAATATTTAGGCAGTTAGACGAACCATTTTCAATTTTAGCTTTCGTTTTATTTTCATCAAAGCCTAATTAGCAACTAAAATAATGAAATGCCTCAATGAACGCACACACACCCACACACGCATACACACAGATTGAGAGAGCTTCTTCAAGTATAAAAAAATAACAATGAATTTATCATTTTATTGCACATCTCTGAATGAATTTAAAATTATTGCAATAATTTCACCATTGTCTCAATTTCTTCCCTTCTATCTCAAATGTGCTATAATAATTAGGTAGTACGTACCTAAATATCATCCATGAAAAGATGATGAAAATTCACTTAGCGGTTTTGAGTGTATTTTCGTCATCTTATCTCATTATTTATTTTGCCCTTGGAAACTTACTTACTAGATCTCGTTTAAACCAATTTTCGGTGGAAGTTTGCATGATAATGTACATCATATATTTTTTTTAGTTTTATCATTCTCTTATTTTAGAAGTTACGGGGGGGGGGGTTACCACTTTGGAAGTGTCTCTCACGCAAACTATTTAGTTTAGAAAAGTTTTTTCGAAGACCTATTCATAGATACCCTGTGGCATACGGATGGACAGACATGACAAATCCATAAGGGTTCCATTTTTTGCTATTTGGCTACGGAGCCCTAAAAAAACAATAGTATTACGTAGGTAAATATTTTTTTTTTTTTTGGTTCCGGTACAAAATTATTTATTTATTTATTTAAACTCTTTATTGCACAAACAAAAAAAATGCAGTGTACAAATAGGCGGACTTAATGCTACAAGCATTAAGTCTATTATTAATAATTAGGTAACATTTGATAAATAAAAAAGGCCACATACGTACGGGCACTTCAGTCAGAAATGAATTTATTTCAGTACGCAATATTCGCCTGGTCAACCACGTGCCATACATTTTGCAATTCATGGAAACGGCGATGAGAGACATGGAAGAGTATGGATGGAGCAACTTGAAAGTACCGGATTTCACCGTAGACGTTGAGTGAGTATGATAAGATAAGATAAGATAAGATAAGATAAGATAATAGATGCCTATATGCGATATCAGTGCGTAGTGTGGTTTTAAGTGTGCAGGTGGAGTTAAGTCAGTAAGTACCTACACTATGGTGTAGGTACTTACTGACTTAACTAATACTTCGTATGGACATAAATAATACTTCGTATGGACCCGGCCTAACGTAGATACATGTCATGTTTCCCCACTTCATTGGTGTCCAAGCCAAAGTTAAACTTGTATCGTGACACTAAAGCTGGGTCACATTTTTCCAACAACGAGACGAGTTTTTAGATACTAAGAAACAGTTTCGAAAAAAGTTTTTAAAAACGTTTATTGTCACGCACGCTCGGTGACAGAACTTTGGATTGGACACCGTGAAAGTGGGGACATATTACGTGTACGTTAGACCGGGTCTATATTATTTACGTCTATGACCTACACTCTTTTTGGCGCGCTCGACCAACTTTGGGCATTGGTCGTCCCACCACCACCAACACAATCGAAGGGTGATGATGACCACCTCCCATCAAGTAATTAACTATTTAGGTCAAGCATGTAGGTAAAATCTTTGGCCACATCGTTACTCTCCATCAGGTGCCATCGTGTATTTTAAAGTTAAAAAAAGTCATGATTTTAATCGATTTCAATCGTATTTGGCAGTAGAAACGAACGTGAATTATTCCATCGAACGATATCATCGATTCGATCGATTGATATGGTAACACGTAAAGGTCGGCTGGGCAATGAACCAGCAGTCCAACAAATAAACAATCATTATTCATTACATGAAATCTAAAGATCGTGGACTTGATAATTAAGTTAATTAATCTTCAACGGTCATCAAGTGCGAATGACGAATCATACAAACGAAAGTCGAATTAAAAACTCATTAATTTACCAGAGTTATTCATCATTACTCATTAAGTACATTATTGACGGCCGGATTGGTCCAGTTGGTTAGTAACCCTGCTTTCTGTTCCGATGGTCGCGGGTTCGAGTCCCGCTCGGGGCAATCTTTGTGTGATGAACACGAATGTTTGTACTCGAGTCATGGATGTTTAGTATTTATATATGTATGTATTTCTCTATATAAGTATTTATATCGTTGTCTAGCACCCATAGTAAAAGCTTTGCTTAGTTTGGGGCTAGGTCAATATGTGTGAAATGTCCCAAGATATTTATTTATTTATTTATTTTTATTAGGTATAATTTCAGCGAGCCCCGCGCGGGTCCAAATTAAAGACTTTCACACGCACATCCTTGAATTACTTCGCATATGCGTGCAAGTTTCTTCGCGATGTTTTCTTTCACCGAAAAGCTCAGTGGTAAATTCAAATTTAATTTCACACATAAGTAAACTCAGAGTGCGTGACGAATCGACCCCACGACCCTCTTGAGACGATAGGTCAAATACCACTAGGCTACCACGGCTTCTTCCAGGTACCTACATTGATAACAAGTAATTAAAAAAAAACAAGCTTTTATTGAAGTAATCGTCAAGAGACTGATCAAGCGAGTCCCAACTCGATGGGGTTGTGCTTCCGGTGCCAGCATCATATCAGCTCCATGTCACAATAATTTTGCATTGTCATCCGATTTACACATGCATGCAAAATTTCAGCTCAATCGATAACCGGGAAGTGGATAAAATTTAACTTACATGATTACAGCAACAAACATGCAAACATCGGGACAGGGTGAAAACTAATTAAAAGGTTGTATTCTTTCTTTTCAACAGAGAGGATGTGTTCGAATGGCACGTCAAAGGTAGAGCGACCTTTAAAAACGCCTTTGTCGTCTCCGTCCAAAAACTTGACATCATCCAAAACACCGTCCAACAAGTTTGGAGGTTCGACAACACCGATAACACAACTAGTGTGTTCTGCCAAGCGACTCTGAGGATGGTGGAGGTGTCGCTAGGGTACGACATTGACTTCGAAATGGAAGACGGCACCCATCATTACTATACGGGACTGTTTAAGCATAATAATGTGCAGTTCCCGTTTGCGGTAAGATTGTTTCGATTTACCGCGCACAGTTGTAAAATTTAAAATAATCTATGTATTTGTACTAAACGACACTCTGATTATAACAATAAAATACACAAAAAGATGTTTAGTTTAAGTTTATGTATGTTGTTACGTGAGCTTTAGAATTTTACATGATATTTTTTTGCAGGTAATTTACAACATGTTCACAGAAGAGTTATCCGCGACAGTAACAATGAATACATTACCAAGAAGCACAAACAAAATCGTATTCGCACCTAAAAATAGTTTATCGCAAGTATTGTCACATCAGGTAATTATTTTCATACTTGGACAACATCACTTCCAAGCTCCACTATTTTTACATATTTTACACACCATAGGTACTAGTATTTATAAGACTAAAACATTGGAAACAATTGGAATTTGTTTGGTTTATTAAGTAGGTACTTGCTAAGTAAGTAAGTATTTCATGATATGTAAGTGTAACGAAATAAAAAGATTCTCATTTAAGTAATTGGTGGAGCACGGTAGTGCTAACGTCAAGTCTTCTATGTGTTGAGACGTTTTTCAATTCTTAACTTTTTTACAGTATAACGTCACAAGCGCCGCGGAAGGTATGGCTGCATGGGGCCCGAACATCTTCCAACCGATTCTTCTAGAAGTAGCTAGACACAAAGTACCCTTTCCGGAAATATGCTACAATTGTCCTGTGTAAGAAAAATAAAATGTTGAATCGATTAAGTAATTGAAAATTCCAGTATTTTTATTGTGTTGTTAATTTTCATCCGTTCTTTATTATTATGTAATAAAACATAATTTTCTGTCATTTACTGTTTTATTTATGATATGATAAGTAGGTACTTAACAAAACTAGAATTGTTATTGCAATTAGGAAGATTTCAATAGTTGAAATAACTAGCACTACTATTACCTTTACAGCCTATTTTGCGTCCCACTTTCTCCTTCGTCCTTCTCTCATCATGAGAGGGTTTGGGCTATAGTCCCCACGCACTAATATTGACTAAATCAATTGTATACTTACGTCACAAATAATAATATGAATCATCATTTGTTGGTGACGTTGGTGAACAGTGTTAGTGAAATTTACTTGTCTGAAATCGATGACGTCACAATGACAAATGTAATCATCATTTGGCGGTATAACAGTAGTAGTGATGCAAATGGCTCGTTGGGCTGCTCTGGCAATGTTCCGTAGTACGTGACTTGGCAGTAATGTTGCCAATTTACTTACTTGAATACACATGAAGGGAACGCGGACGGTTGTTCTTAGCACTATACGATTATTATTTGACGTAAGATTTTATTATAATTATAAGGAAAGTTTAAAAGACGTTCAATTATGTTTAGTCTTTGCATAAATCATTTTATTGATATTATTTATAACAATGAATTGTGACACTCACTGAATTACGTAGATGCAGTGCTTTCATTTTACTAAAAGGTTATTACCTACTCAGAGGGAGCTCGACTAGAAATCATATTTAAGTAGGTAATTATAAAAGCTTCTGCTGCAAAATGACAAGGTTATAAGACACTAGCCTCTATCCGCGTCTTCGTCCTCGTGGAATTCGGTGATAGTATTCCCGCAGACACTATACTTATGCATTTTCTGGAATGAAAAGTAGCTGAAGCGTTGACCGATGTTATAATCTACCCTCACAATACATTTAGTAGCAGGTCAACCAGTACCTAAGTAGTTTTCGAGTTAAAGGCGTACCATACATACATACAGACATAAACGGATATATATGGGACTATAAAGAACGCCCTGATCTGACCGAGGTGACTTAAAAATATGCATATGGGTTAAAACAACACAAAGTGGTTTTTTTTAACGAAAATAAAAAACTAGATACTGTTTTCGCAGATATGTAAATCCAGGTCCTGCCTACTTGATCAATACGGTCTTCTTATTCGTATATGTATTCGTTTATCAAGATCTGATATAAGTATTACAAATCACAATACTAAGTATCTAAATCGCTTTAATTTGTATTGACCGATACCTTACGATCACGCTTGTAAGAAATGCATAGTCTAGCCTCATGTCTTTGAACTCAGCACGGCACATCATCGAAGACGGGCAGCGAACCACTTACACCGCCGACGTACAGTATATTATAGCTTGATCCGCGCGCCATGTTAATAGTGTCCAGCTGTACTCTTATCTAATCGTTAAAACAAAAGCTGTATCGTTTTCATAATTGTTCAGGCGTTTGACAGAGGCATCATGGTGAGGCACTTGGGCGTCTTTGTTATTGTGTTTAATGTAAACTTAGTTTATTGTCAATGGGGTGAGTGATTTTTAGTTTTTAATCAGGATTAGGATAAAATTGTTATTTTCATAATAAACAAGTTGGCCCGTTGAACTTCGTTATTATGCAAAGTTATTACTCATTTTTTAGATGTCCGCGATTAATATTCCCGTTTTTTTTTAATTTCTAAACCTTCCATGAATCACAGGAAACAAAACAAAAAAGAATGAGCTAAATCGGCCCAGCAGTTCTCGAGCATTAGCCATACTAACACACGGCGATTCATTTTTATAAGAGAAAGATAATATAGTGAGTAGAAAAAAAGTGTTTTGTTTTTGTTTCTAGCCAGCCGAGTATTCTTGGTTGACCATGTGAATTACTTCCATAGAGTAATGACGGAAGCTATCCGTGATATAGAAGAGAAAGGATTCTGCAATCTAAAAATCAATGACTATTCAGTTAACGTCGAGTAAGATTTTGTTATAATAAAAGTACCGCTTTTCCGTGAAAATAGCTAAAAATGAGTGTTCCCTGTAATGAAACCTAGGTAAGTAGGTAGATCGAGTTTTCGCCCCCGCAAAACCCTGCTATGCAAATTTTGTCCAAATCGTTAGAGACGTTTCAGATATAGTTTTAATAAATATACATAAAATCTCGTTTTAAGTAGATATAAGATGAGATAATCAGTATCTATTTTGAAGTAGTCAGTTTTGTCCTTCCGCTTCCAAGTTTTCTTATTTTTTTACAAAAAATAAGATAAATGTTTTTTTAACAGTCAAGAAATGTATAAGTGGCATGTTACCGGAATCACAAACTACACAAATGGCTTTCTAGTTTCAATAGAAAAGATCGACATTACTGACGTTGCTCAGCAAGTGTCTAGCAGTACAGTCAACGGGGTTGTGCAGAGTATTGCTACCATCCACGGGAGAATGAATTTAAGAGACCTGAAGGTTAGTATTTGTTAACATTGAAACTTCTAGTTTCAACTTCAAAGATTTTCGATGCCATCATCCCTAATTCTCACAAGGTGGTTTTGCTGGTGGTAAGACCTGGTGTCCGGATAGTGATAGTGGCATTGTCTTACTCTCTAACCTGTCTACAAATAGCAGTAGGTACTCGCACTGTTGTGTTCTGGTAAGAGAGGATAAGACAATCGGTGATATTACTGGCATACTGGCATTCATGATATGGCTTTGACTGCATCTGTCTGTCATCTTTTCGAATTAAGTTACGCCTTAATAAATAAAAAATGTTTTCAATTGGCGCCTAGTAATCAGAGGAACTTTACAATTAAGTACAATAGTCCTATGAGATGGCATGATTTTTTTGTAGATCGGCTATGACGTATTAGCCCAAATGAACGAAGATGGGAATCATACGTATACAGGCACTTTTGTGCACACCCTGGCTCGATATCAGTTTCGGGTAAGTACGTAAACCATTTTTTGAGCTCTTACGGCTGACATGATGATGAAACCATTTTGTGTCAGTTTCTTGTTTGAGGTAAGGATACAACCTGGTGAAGTTCACAAGAGTCCATTGGCTGCGTGTAACGTGTAACGCAGAACCAACGTAGTCGCAAGCCTTGTGGGAGACCTAATGTTCAGCAGGCAGTGGACGTCTTTTAACTGAAACTGAATAATTATACTTACTAACTAGCCCTTTCCCCTCTCCCCCGGTAGATATAACCCGCGCACGTCCTGTTTTTTTCCGTCCACATAAGGATTTTTTTAATAAGTACTTACTCCCCATCTTACTGTTAAATAATAGTTATTTATTCACCAAGAGGAGTAATCAATACTTACCCTCGAGGGATATATAATACTTTATACTACTCTTACGAGGAAAAAAAAAACACCAAAATCTCGTACAAAAATTTAGATATATAGGATAGGTAAATAAGTATCATCTGAAGCGTTTTGCAAAAAAGAATTGATTTCATCTGCCGTTAGCACTTTGGATTTCTTACTGCGAAACCCGCTAGACTTCTTTTTCAGAAATGCTGCTAATTTTGAGTATTTCTTTATATCAATATTATCTCTGGATAACAATGTACTTCTCAGCATTGAATATATAGCCCACAGGCTGCTAGGCTTATATTTTGAAGACTTTTCACTAAAATAGGCTAGAAAAACATTTTCCGACAAAGAAGAAGCTTGCTTTTCAGTCTTCCACTGCATAAATTCTTCATACTGCTTCATGTATTTATTTTTTGATTTTTCCGGTAGAAGATTGTTAATTGCTTGTTGAGCATGAATTAATATTTCAGGTGGCGTTCCAATAATACTACCATCGCTACTTTCCTCATTTGTTGAAGACATTTCAAACACAAAAGCAAATTCAAAGTTATTACAATAAAACGAAAGGCGCGCGATATTCTTTTTTTTAAAGTGAAAACCGCGCCAACCTTTTTTTTTTAATTTGGGCGCGCCGCGTCTTTACAGCCAGTGACGAGACAGATCATTACAAAATTTCTTGCGTGCAACCCGAAATATAAAATCATATTTAGTATAATTAATCAATGCATATGTTTCTTCAACCAATTTAACGATATTGTTATCGCATTTTCGAGTTTTTTTTCCGAAAAACTTTTTTGATGTACATTCGTTTAGAACGTCTATATAGCTTGTGTAAAGTCGGCAGTGTCAAATAAAAAAAAGTATTAACTTACACGCATCTATGGCTCGTTTTGGAATTAAAAAAAAAACATAACTGTGGAATAATGGATTGTCATATAATATTACTACATGGGTAAAGTGTGTAATAATGGATTTGCATACAACATTATTAACCAGATTTTGAAGGAGGATTAATGAGCAACTTTCTCCCCAATTAATGGGTTAGTTTGAATTGACTTTCCGAGTAGGTGTAGTATAAACGTAATTTTTAGTTTTATTTGTAGATTGATTAATGATTACTGTTAAGTAATACACTTTTAACTGGAGTACATTTTTTAGCAACAATATGGAAACTTCGAGTTACTTTTTATTTGAAATATAGCAAATCTAGGTAAGTAAGCTTCAAACGGGATTCAACTGGTTTTATCAGATTAAAAATTATCATAAATCTAATTAGAAATACGAATATGCAAGCTAGAAGATAACAAAAAACCTAGGTTACTTATTATCTGGCATTTATCTGGTATCTAAACTAAATAAAGGTACATTGGAATCCGTTTATTATGACTCTGCCTATATTGACCAACCGCCTATTATGACGTTATTACACAATGAAGTTTAGTTTTCACATAAAATTCTTTGTAACAAAGTCGGATAACAGTTGAACGTCACGGATTTGTTTTTAGTGATATCCCATGCAAAAAAATTACATCTCAACGTCGTAAAGCATTTACGATTGAGGAAAAAGGTGCAATAATATGCAGATTAGAAAATGGAGAATCAAACTCATCTCTCGCAAAAATGAAAAATATACATACATGTATTACGTGCAATATTTATTTTTATTTAATATGCTATGTTACTCTATTAAAATAAGTATTTGCTTTGTATGACGTCCGCTTAGTATGACGTGTTTGTCAATCAATTCCCTTCGATGTCATTATAAACGGATTCCACTGTACTTTATAAAGTGCAGACTTTCTGTTAGCCAATGTTTGTTCTTTAGAGTTTTCTAAAAACTTAATCGTGTGTTTCAGATACTGAAGAATCTTCATACACAAGAAATAACAACCCAACATATGCTCGAAAGCTTTTCAGCGGGGCCCGATAGAATGGTTTATATGCCGGCTAGCCACGTAACTGAAGTTTTATCTAGAACTGTAAGTGCTGATCAAGAGATAATAACTAAAGAAAACTTGTTTCGTATGGAAAAAAATATTATTTATAATTATCACTTATCACATGCTTGCAATCCTCTATAGACAGGTGAAATATAGAGAGCCTCAATGCAGTGTAAAGATAGATAGGTAAATATTTATCTTACATTTGAATTTGATATAAAGGACATAAATAGGTAATCATAAATTTATACATTTATTATATGATTAAATATTATTGTATCATCTAAAAAACAGATGATTAACTGACTACAGGAGTTCATAAAATAGCAATCGATTGATTCAAATAATCGTCTAATGAACCTATTGAAATTAAAATACACACAATAAATAAATAAACACTTAATACCTAACAATAATAATATAATATAATAATAATTCCTTTATTATTAAGCAACAAGGCCCATAGACAAATACTTTACAGACTAACATACATAATATAATAAGAATATTAATATCAAAATGTAAACAGAACAAAGGGAACCAAATTAAGAAGTCTCACTTAGATTACTGGTTGGTGAAATTTGGTCACAATTTTTATACATATATCACTACGTTGAATGAATTCTTTTCCACGTGAATATGTGAAACTACTTTTTATTAAGTTAAGATCTTATCTTGTAACCAGCTTATACTTACATATAATATTTTTAAAGCAAATAATTAAACGATCGTACTTACCTACCTACCGTAGCTCCAATATAAGAAGACTTATGCTATAAAGTCTGATTATTATTTAACATGCTCTTACTGTATTTTATAACTTGGCTGTGGCACTTCCATTCAACCGTTTTCCAAATATAACAGTTGATTTTTCTTTCAGTACGTACCGAGCCAGGCGTTTACGAGCGTTGGAAATTGGGCGAGAGACCATTTTTTGCCTGCGATTTTAGACGTTGCCACTAATAGGATTAAATTTCCTGAGGTGTGCTTGGATTGCAGATAAGCTCAATCACCTAAAATAATAAAATGCTTAAAAATAACATAATGAGATCTTTTTACTAAAATTAAATAGGCATAGAAGACATTTAATGTAAGTATACCGTAGCGCAGCAGTCAAAATGACCAAGATAATGATTAATACAATAACATTGTAATTTATATGTTACGTAGAATAAACGATTTTATTTTTATCGATTTTTATTGTATGAATGAATTGAATGCTCTTTTAAACGAATTCCTGGTCAGGCTTTACCTCTATGTGGAATTCTAAGAGAATTCTACTTGCTTATATTTAAGTTTCTCGAAAAATGACTCTTAAATGTCACAGTGACATAAACATATTTTGCTTTGAAGTTTCGTTTTGTTTTGTACCTACGTATCGCAGCTCAAATAGAAATTTCTTTCGCTTATTGCTGAAAAAGCTAATTATCAATTAAAACGTGGTGATAATTACGAACACGTGTAAGATGCGTTGTTTAAAACTGTAAAATGGGTGATGAAACCAAAGAAGAGCGGCAAGACAACGAATATGCGGCACTTGAGGTTAGTTTGTATTTATTTGGTAATTTTTTTTACGTATTTTGAATAAAAAATCTTCAGTAACTTATCTGCAGTAGTTAAGTAAGCTAATACTACTAACAGCTTGTTTTTTCTTGTCTAAGTGTTAGCTGTTATATACGTTATAGTCCCGATTTTTGTTTTCGTTCATATCTTTAAAAACAATAACGCCGCTGTATAAATCGTTGGTTTATTATTACATCATTATGGAATAAAGATTTCATCCTGATCTTATACTATCTTTGTCTTAGGTCCTTTATTATTATTATTTAAATCTAATCTTCTAAAGCAACTACAATCATGTATTTCAGGCTATATTCGGGGAGGCTGTGGCGGACAACAGAGAGCATATCGCCTGGAAAGTATGGCGACCACTGGACCTGATGTTAACATTGCATCCGCTCCATAATTCTGACGTTCAGGGCGTCCATTGCTCTATCACACTGCATATTAGATGCTGCCCTAACTATCCTGACGAGTGAGTACTATCAATATCTGCTTTAGAATTTCATCAAATATGCCAGATTTAAATGAATATACCAAATTTTGATTAGAGTTTATTTTGACAGTTTTAATTTAGATTTTAATTACCTTTTTTTATGTTTATTTAAATCTTCGTCTATATCATTCCATTTTGAATCTAACCTGTGTACTTAAGTCAATAAATAAGCATGCATGCTCATCGCAAATCGAAACATTTTGTATGCTTTTGGGTGGAACATGATACTAATAACTCTGTAACACCTTTAAACCTATGTGTACCTACAATATAAATTACTTTGACTTGGACCTATTAAATAAGCTTAGTTAAAGCTGGAGTGACATGGTCATGGTAAAGATTTTTTTGATTCCTTTACTTAACTCAAGTATGTTGAGCTTTTGTAGGTAGAGTGCTCCAACCAAATATGTAAGATTTTCCCAGTGTTTCTGCAAGCTTCATGAAGTGACTTAATATAGACTACAGCCAACAAAGAGCACACTAAAAGACAAATACAAAATTGACAAATTTTCTACTAAACATGAATTCCTGTATCTGAAATTATATCTTGGGACATGAGCTATGAATGTAACAAATTTCAAGTATAATATTTAATGAATTTGATAGGGATCAATCAATGTCAATAGGGACGACGACAGGGTGAAGAAATCGAAATTCTAATTAGTCCGTCATTCAGGTAATAAAAAAATATTAGACACATATTTTTTTGTTTTATCAAATGAACAAAGAATGACTAAGTTAAAACGCATTAAAGTTGGAGAGTGGGGGGGGGGAGGTATAAATCATACCTAACTGTGATGTCACGCTACATTTCAACTCAATATATCTCCGTATAAGTTTGTTTACGTGAAAAAAGAAAAAATACGTGTCCAATACTTTTCAATAATCTTCCTGATAGACTAAGGAAAAAAAAGTTGTCGTCATCCCTATTGACACAATCATATCAATTTTGTTTCACTTCGGTACACAGGGTGAAACATATTTTGGGTCCTGACTACTTTTTGTGACTTCCACATACACTTACCTACACATGTTTGCAATGAAGATGCTCGATAGGTAAATACCTGACCATTTCTTATTGTTACAACATACAATTTTCAGACCCCCCGAGATAGTAATTCACAAGATGCACGGACTGTCAACGGAGAATGCTACTAAACTCTTGGACGAGTTGTCTACACTAGCCCGGCAGTTGTGTGGAGAAGTCATGATATTTGAGCTGGCGCAACATGCACAGGTAAAACAAGTTTAAAATACATTTCACAGATCATCACTTTTCACACTATCACTTCTTCTGCATCTAATTCGGATAGAGCATCTAGGGGTGTAACAAATATAGAATTTCGCACATTCGCGAATACAAATGCGAATGCGAATATTATGTTTTCTTTATTCAGCCATTGGAGATGTTAAGGAACAGTGTATTTATGTGTTATTTGAATATATTTTACTCAATTTCTAAAAATTTTTAAATCAATTATTGCTGATTTTTGAAACGGTTTTTTTTTCTCCATTTGAGTATTTTGTGGGTGACACCGAAACGTCATTCGCTACTGTGTGTTGCAAGTGGTGTTTTAAAAATCCCCGATTCCCATGTATCTTGTGAGTCTTGTGACTCTTGTGAGTGTTTCATTAAATTCGTCCGTTTTTAACTTGTCTCATTTTGTGTGCTTAAACAAGTAAATAACAATTGTAATGCGCACATAATTCATTTTGCATTATAACTTTGACGTACCGGTGTCACGACCCGGAGTGGCAGACCTTGTTCTCTTAGACCATAACCTACGCGGGTTATAACTTATGTCACAGAATATTTAATAGTACTACATACAGTGGCCACGGAATCACCCGGCTGAATCTAGCCGGCGCGCAACTCGCGCCCTACTCGCCCTTACCGTCATTTGTTTCATCCGGAGATGGAGAGTGAATCACTGGCCCGCGTAGTGGTACACACACACATTTGCAAGTGTACAGACGTCTTCACACGCAAACATTGACACTTCGAAATCGTGCTTTTATAGGCCGTGTCCGCCCTGTGGATATATCACGAGAGGCTGTAGTTATCGGCGACATAAACATGTTCTTTTCTACAGCAATTCCTTCACGATCACAACAAGCCGATCCTCTCTTTCTACGAGGAAATGCTTAAACAGAGAAACGAGATGGAACAACTGAAACTCCATGATATGCAAGCGAAAGAGGATGAACAGGTAACACTTTCAATGCAATACAAACTCACCAGAAAATTACAAATCTGGCAGTGCAAAAACATGCTTACCTGTATTGAAATGAAAAAGAAAACCTTGACTATTAAGAGACGGTTTACAACACCTGGGTGAAAGGGTTTCGAATGGAGGACCGATCACCCGACTGAAACCAGGCAGTCGTCCCCTTTTGTAAATAATAATACAACTCCTGAGTTATAAAATAAGCCTTTATTACTGACTATTAACTAAGTTACATAGAGACTATATACCACCTTTAAGACTTTGTTTAAGTTATTTTCTAAATAATAGCTTTGGGACTATACATCCCTTTAAGTACATTCTTGTGTGTTTTTGTTAGTTAGATATAATTGAGTTTAAATGTAACGAACATTTCAAATTTCTATTTACTGGATTCTACTTTTAATTTGTATGACTGACTTGTAAAAATACCCAAGTAAGGCCTATTTGCTGAATAAATTGTTTTATTTTGTTTAGCACCTCGGTTTTCGCGTTAATTTTCTAACCTAACCTAATTTATATTAATAATGTTTATTTTTCAGAGGAAGAAGATAAAAGAAGAAATTCAAAGAAGGGAGGAGATTCTGAAAGCGGCCGGTCGCCAGAGAGTACACCGGTCGAGCGCTAGTCAAGAAAACAGTAATGACGGATTGGACGCACCAGAGTTGGTTTAGTGAGTGATTTTTAGTTTCATACACCAGTCTGAAGCAGAACTAAAATAGATTAATAAATACCTCGGGACATTTCACGCAAATTGACCTAGTCCTAAACTAAGAAAAGCTTGTACTATGGGTGCTAGACAATTATATAACTAAATACTTATATAAAGAACCTCATACATATACTACTACTACTACCACTACAGCCTATTTGCATCCCACTGCTGGGCACAGGCCTCCCCTCATCATGAGAGGGTTTGGGCTATAGTCCCCACGTGGGCCCAGTGCGGATTAGGAACTTCACACACATCTTTGAATTACTTCGCAGTAAATTCAAATTGAATTTCGCACGTTAGTAAACTTAGAGGTGCGAGTCGGAATAAATACTAAATATCCATGATTCGAGCCCCAGATCGCATATTTATGGCCCTCACCTTCGGTTCGGGCCACAAACACCTGCGATCTGGGGCATTAGCGAATTCACCGCCCTAGGTATGTAATGTACTATTTCACCCAAATATCTGAAGTTACGTTAGCGTGCATGATCAGATATTTACGATAACCCCTGTTCGCTCACATATGTTATATCAAATGGCGACAAACAGTTACTATGAATCCTCTTGGTTCTTGCTATGTTTTCTATCTGTCACAGCATTTTTTTTCTTAGCTATGCTGATAACAAAGCCTCTCCAGCAAAGATGTCTCGCAGCCAAAGCGTGAGCGTAGCTTGCACGTGCAATATAAAAACGGCACAAATACTACGAGTGACTCAGCGGAATAATAAGAAGGTTTACATCGGGAACTGTTTGGGTGAGAAACTTGTTTATATTTATCATCAAATGTCTTTATTCACATGATGTTTTAGCATCTACTCTTACCAACTGTGTCAAATCTAAATCTCGTCTGAAAAGGAAACTTCACAACACAATTCAATCATTTCTTGAGGAAAATGGCCATATGAATGAAATAGAATGAAATAGTTTATTTGCTGTAAGTGTGGGTATTTACACAGATGTTACATATTATTATTATCAGTTCGCACACTTAGCTGCGTTCAGCATGAAAAAAATATCATAATTTTAAAACTAAAAATACTTATTAATTACATTAAATTTACAGTTTTTGATTGCTCTAAAAATTCTTTCACGGTGTAAAAACAACTGTTGATTAGCCATGTAAAAAGACTGTATCTAAATTTTCTTATTGACATTTCCTTAAAAGACTTTGGGATATGATTATAAATCTTAATGGCCATGGCATGACAATTGGCACCGAACAGGTTTTGCACGTGGGTATTAGTAATTTAGTCGGATCTCTTAGCCTTAATATCGGATTCATTACAGTTTGTTCAAAAAAATACGAATTTGATTTGACGAAAACGGCTATTTCAAAAATATACATGCTAGTCAGGGTTAGAATATTGAGTTTTTTAAAAAGGGGTCTACCGGGTTCCTGATGTCCCACTCATATACAAGGCACTTCTACGTGACAGAAAATTAAAATAATCTTGTAGCTAGTAGCTAGACCATTTCTAATAAGAACAGATACAAATACAGATACTTTATTGATAACTCCCAAGTTACATGTCGTTTTTGTTTACATTCTATTTACATTTGCAAAGCCAGATTTTTTATACATTTTTTTAAAATTTTAAAATACCTATAAAATTTAAATTTTAGTTAATTTTTACAATTAACAAAATTCAGGTAATTCAAAATATTCCTTAATACTATAAAAGGCTTGTTTTAATAGCCATTGTTTTAGTCTAAGTTTAAATATATTAGTGGAAGTTGCATGGAGTTGCTCGAATGGAGTCAGGCAGTCTGTTATATATATAAGGTCCCATTATATAGACAGATCTCTCGGACTTTATTAAGTTATGCTGGGGTGTTACCAGGTGATCTTTATATTATAACAAGAAAGGTACAGGCCACACAATACAACTGAAAATTTTCAAGGGACATTAACGCATTCACTGCCACTTCTTTTTACGAACTTTCGCCAGGTGCCACATCTTTGTTATTAAGGGAACATTGCAACGCACATGTGCGTTCGAGGCACTGCGGGAAAGTCAGCAAAACGCATATATGCGTCGGTGGCAGTGAATGCGTTAAATAATTTGACCGTTTTTTCACAGGTCACTCTTCAAACGGCTCAACCACCTATCTGGCAATCGACGATGAAACCGGCGAGCGTCTGATAACCAAGAAATGGAATCTACCTCCAGCCCCAGATTTCCAGACACGCAACCGGCAACTGAACTCCCTACAGCAAGACCTAAAGAACATGTGCCGAATCTCCAACTCGTCCCTAACCCCTTACGTTGCCATGGAAATGTCCAAGGAGACCACTAAACGGACGATAAAATTATCAGTGTATATATTCAGAGACTTCGTGTTAGGATCATCTTTGGATTACTTACGGACGAAGTTGAAAGTGTATAAAGATAAATATGAAGCATTACAGTTGTTAAGGCATGTAGCTTTAGGCGTTTTTAGTGCGTTAAAAGATTTGCATGACGTTAGTGTTGTACATAAAGACGTTAGGAGTGAGAATGTGTTTTTGGATGACGGTGGGAAGGTGCGCCTGGTTGGGGCCAGTTTGGATTCGAGGTTGGCTGAAATGTTGGACGGGGAAGATTATTGTGATAGGTAAGAGAGGTATTTTTTTTTCTCCTTCATCCTGCTCTTGTTATTTAAATATTTTCTTGTCTACATTATCCTATTTGTCGTAATTTAACACTTAAGTGCAATCCTAACTTACTTAAGGCCGATATGGTTAAAGTTTTCAATTCTCCTTGGGTTTCTTAAGCCTAATTAATAATAACTTATTCCTCACCTTATAAAACAAATCCAATTAAATATCCTTCATACTGCCAATATACTGTTTTCGATTTCAACTGTTTTTTAATACAGTTGCTCAAAAAGTAAAGCTTTTCGATACCCTGTTTAGCGTGCGAGAAGTTTGTCATTTTCGAACGAGCGCTTTTTGTTTTTAGACAGCTAGTGATTGTGCGTAAAGTTGTTTTTTACGCACTAGAGCTGTTTTTTTAGAACTAGGTCCTGTTTGTTTTTACTTTTTAATATTTATTTTATTCGCAGATGTATTAAAAAATGACGCTTGTTACACATGCGAAATTGCCATTTTCACTCGTCCCTAGTGGTTAACGCTTGCTTTCGCTCGCGCCAACATAACTAGGGACTCGTGATAAAATGACAAACTTTTCGCACTCGCATCAAAATGTATTATTCTTTCTAGGCAGACGCAAGCTCAGGACATTTACGCCACGGCACAAATGCTGCTCTCGATGGTAGCTCAAGGTGACCACGCATTTGAGATACCACCGGATCTTCCCAGCTCCGCTAAAGATTTCTTGTCGAGGTAATGAAAAAAACTTCATTTGTAACTCTAAGAATGCCGGGACAGAAAGTTACCAATGGGCTACCCTCAGTGAAATCTATACTTTATATCCATAACTTTTATGAATACCTATACGTTCAAGAGTAACAAACTCATCCAAAAAGTCCATCCAGATGAACTTTTTCATTTTATATCGTAGGCCAATTCAGGTCACAAACTTCATAAATATTATAAATGCGAAAGTAACTCTCTGTCTACGAGCGCACAGCCCACCTGATGGTAAGTGGTAACTGTGGCCCATGGACACCGAAATCTTTTGATGATAAGATCTCGAATGCGTTACCTATCCTGAGGCCTAAGATGGAATGCCTCTGTGCGAGAAATTTCAACGGAACACAAAAGTGCGAGCACTGCTATTTGGCGGCAGGTTAGCGGGGAAAGACGATGGTACCTCCCCGGACGGACCTAGCACCAGGCCCTGCCACTAGCAAAATTAATAATTTGTATTAGCTCTTGCTATTTCAAAAACGTGTATGTGTTGATAGGTGTTTGACAGACGACGAGCAGTCCCAGTGGTCTGCGGCTCAGCTGGTCAACCACGGGTTTTTGGTCGACGCCCCCGTCATACAACCTGACAGCAACCATAAAGACGATCCTGGGAGTGGCTCTGAGGTAAGAAACCTGTCACAAAGGATAATACAATTTTCAAACATATATACAAAAGAGAGAGAGAAAAGAAATCATAGTTACTCATTTTGACAACGATAATAATACTAGTACTACTACAGCCTATTTGCGTCCCACTGCTGGGCACAGGCCTCCCCTCATCATGAGAGGGTTTGGGCTATAGTCCGCACGCGGGCCCAGTGCGGATTGGGGACTTCACACACATCTGAATTTCTTCGCAGATGCATGCAGGTTTCCTCACGATGTTTTCCTTCACCGGAAAGCTCATGGTAAATTCAAATTGAATTTCGCACGTATGTTAACTTAGAGGTGCGAGCCGGAATCGAACCCCCGACCCTCGGTATGAGAGGCGGAGGTCGAACCACTAGGTCACCACGGCTTATTCACGATGATAATACCTGGTTTTTATAAACGTCAGAAAGTGAAGTACCTACAGTTCCTGAGGAGTAGCAAATAGTCAATGAATGCGTTGTAAATCCGCCAGAAGAGCTTGTTATTTGGGCGAACCAGCTTTTTTCTGTACCTAGTTGCCATGGTTACGGTCTCCTGACTCGCTTTTGAAAACTAATTTTAATTCACCAAAAGAAGGATTTCTTGGCTATTTTCACCCCCTTCCCTTAAGAGGCACTTTATAAACATCTCAATAAGTAGTCCATCTTAAAACAGTTTTTCTAAAAAACAACTCTCGTTTTGTCTCTTTACTAACTGGGACAGAATAACAACAAAAAATAGTTGATTGACCCATTTGTGAACTGAACTGATCATCTACTATAGATCGAAGTCTTTTTTTATATTTACTTGTTGAATAGGATGACGATGCAGTGAAAAAGATACAAGGGACCAGTTTACAAACAAACGGACATTCTCGACTCAACGCAGAGTTTGAGGTTCTCACGTGGCTCGGGAAAGGCGCGTTCGGCGACGTTCTAAAGGTATGAAACCAACAAAAACCATACTAATATTATAAATGTGAAAGTGTGTTTGTTTGTCCTTCCTTCACGTTGAAACGACTGGACGAATTTAAATGAAATTTGGTATGGAGATAGTTTGGGACTCTGGGAATAATAAAGGCTACTTTTTATCACGGGAAAACGCAAAGTTCCCGCGGGGCCGCGATAACCGAATTCCACGCGGGCGAATCCGCGGGCAGAAGCTAGTAAATAAAAACTGACTCACTAGTGTATTTTTTATGTTAACTGACTTAAATAGAATCAATTGAGCGTGTTTTGTTATATTCTCTACATAAATAATATACATATAAAATCACACCTGTTTCTCATTGGGGTAGGCAGAAACTACAGAACGCCACCCGCTTCTTTCTTATAATTTTTTGTTCGAAAAAATAACCCTGCCATTCTGAGTGCTCTCACTGCCGGTGATCAACTATAAGAATAATCGTCTTTTTTACTTACTTTTGTTCGTTTCGTTGGTGTCAGAGGTGTGACACTAGATCGACATCTAGCGTCCAGTGGCTGACCCCCGATTACCCGACCGTTTAGCAGTTGCTCCGCTACTTGAAGCTAGATGGCGAGCCAAACGCAAAGTGTATTTCTAAACAATTTACAACTAATATTATAACTAGAACTCTTTTTTTTAAATCCTTTTATTACACAGAGACTTTGAGTTGTAAGTTGTAAACTGTTAAGCAATAAAATATGCTTTGCGTTCGGCTCGCCATCTAGCTTCAAGTAGCAACTGCTAAACGGTCGGGTAATCGGGGTTCAGCCACTGGACGCTAGATGTCGATCTAGTGTTAACCCGGGTTTCGGAGCACGCACTACAGTATAGACTCTGCCACTCTTCTTGTATCATTTCTCTATGCTAGTGCCTTATACAGAAACATTATTACAGAAATTTCCTATTATTAAAGGTAAAAAACAAACTCGACGGCGGTTTTTACGCTATAAAACGCATCCAGCTTAACCCCGAGAACGTCAACCTTAACAAAAAGATAACAAGGGAAGTTAAACTCCTTTCTCGACTAAACCATGAAAACGTAGTCCGTTATTACAACGCCTGGATCGAGTCGTCCAGCGAGGTCGTTCAGTGCCCGAGCGAAGAGAGAACGCCAACTAAAAAGAGGAACAGTTTGGAGGACATAGTCGCTAAATTGGGACAGGAAGTGAAGGTCGAATGGTCCATGTCTGAAGGGATAGTCCAGAACAGTAATTCGGATAGTGAGGATGAGGGTGATCCGTGGTTTGATAGAAGGTGAGATATAGTTTGTTTAAACCTTTTTTTAAAAGCTTTTAATTAGTTTCACCTGTCCCGATGTTTGTTTGCTTGCTTGTCTGTCTGTAATCATATCTTGCAAGTTAAATTTGACACACTTCCCGGTTACCGATTGAGCTGAAATTTTGCATGTATGTGTTAATCGGATGACAATGCAAAATTATTATGACATGGTGCTGATCTGGTGATTGAACCGGAAGGCGGCCATAGGAACTCGGTAGTTAAACGACACAACCCCATCGAGTTTGGACTCGTCTGATCCGTCTTGATGAGTACTTTTTAAAAAGTTTTTTTTTTATTGTAGTTTGTTGTTTATATCTATTTTCTTTAACTTACTCACTGAGAAAAGCTACTAAACTTACTTAAAGGTAGGTACTTTTGAATTAGACTTTTTTTAACTACAGCTTCACAAGAAGTAATCATTTTGATACACCTGTGCGTTGCGAAAAGTTTGTCATTTCCGAACGAGTACTTTTTATTTTTTGAACATGAGCCTATAAGTATGTTTCATACTTTATTTTTGTTACAAAAAGTCGTTTCACACGCGTGTGAAATTTTCATTTTCAATCGTCCCATTAGCTTTCGTGCGGGACAACAGTAACTACGGACTCGCGATATAAAATCACAATCTTTTCGCACTCGCATCAAAATGTACTATTTTAACTGAGTACCTTTATTTTTCAGTCCCGAGGACGAATCGAGCGACGACATAGAATTCGAAGACCTCTCAAATAAATCAGAGACATTACCCTCCGAGAACGTTCCAGATTCTCCCAGACCGCCCTCGGAGAGGCTTAAGCAAGTGTTGTACATACAGATGGAGTTTTGTGAGAAAAATACGTTACGGCATGCCATAGACAACTGCCTGTTCAAAGAGCATTATAGAGCGTGGAGGTTGTTCAGGGAGATTGTGGAAGGTAGTGTATAGTTTTAGATATGAGTGGCATCATCATACGATGACAACCACAAGATGATATCAACTCCTGTTCAGGTTTCCACAATGGGGACTATCGTTTCTTTGCTCACCAGTTGGCGCCATTGTTGACTAAGGTCCTGGGGTATAGCTGTCAAAGGCGACTCTATAAGATCGGCGCCGAAACTAAGTTTTAGATCTTGAATCTCATTAACTTTATTAATTATAAATAACTATCATCATATCGAGTAGCTATGCCGCATTGTTATGCAGTTCAGTTTTGTTCGGAATTTTTATTTTTGTTTCAAAGCGTTCACATTCATCGCCAAATAATCCATATTTGCGATAATTTCACGAAGGAGATCACTTTTCAACAGGTAAATTAAAGAAATTAAAGATTTATATCACGAAGCCCGCCAAAACCAGTGAAAAGTGAATGTTATTGGACCTCATGCGACACTAGCGCCTCTAGTGGCAAATTCACACGCGATAGCCCCCATTAGAAGGCGCGTGGATTAAGCAAAAATAGACTGCGTCAAAGACTTAAATGCTTCGCCACGCGCCTTCTTAGTTGTGACGTGGTACCTATACTTACGCAGTGGGTTTTTCTTAAAGTTTTACTACTCATATCAATACCACAGGGCGGACACGGCCTATAAAAGCACGATTTAGAACACAATTCGAATGAAGTGTCAATGTTTGCGTGCGAGGACGTCTGTGTGTGTTGAAGCTTGAAGACGTAATAGACAAACAGAACAGACAAACAGGATAACTTTGACATTTATAAAACTCTCAACTTGCTCAATGAATTCGGGTCACTTGGAAAATGCAATACAAAGTGATTTAATTGCTTTTGAGTTTATCCATACTCGATTGAAAATTGTTACATTTCTAGGTCTAGCACACGTGCATCAGAGAGGCATGATTCACCGAGATCTGAAGCCGGTGAACATTTTCTTGGATTCAAACGACCACGTCAAAATTGGAGACTTTGGGCTGGCCACGAAGGCTTTCAGTGGACTACCCGTTGACGGTGAGCTTTTAAAACTATACATATCATTTACAGCCGTGGTAGCTTACTGGTTTGATCTACCGCCTCTCATGCAGAGGGGCGGGAGTTCGAATTCGGCTCGCACATCTGAGTTTACATAAGTGAGAAATTCTATTTTTGAATTGAGCACTGAGCTTTTCGATGAAGGAAAACGTCGTGAGGAAACCTGCACGCATTTGCAAAGTAATTGAATACTTCAAGGATGTGTGTGAAGTCCCCAATCCGCACTGGGCCCGCGTGGGGACTTAGCTCAAACCTAGTCATTTTGTAAAACGTTATTTAAAGATAAGTAGGTGAAAATATTGTTACAATCATAAATTATATTGTTTTTTTTTTTAGAAAAAAACAAACTCGAAGAAGTTAGTGGTTCTCTCACAGGGCAGGTATGTTTTAGGTAATATTTTCAATTTCTATCTTCTCTTTAATCTCTCATTTTACTTTATATCATTGACCTATCCATATTAATATTATAAACGCGAAAGTAACTCTGTCTGTCTGTCTGTTACCTCTTCACGCTTCAACCGCGGGGCCGATTGAGATGAAATTTGGCATGGGGATAGTTGGGGTCCCGGGAAAGGACATAGGCTACTTTTTATCCCGGAAAAACGCATAGTTCCCGCGGGAGCGCGATAATCGAATTCCGCGCAGGCGAAGTCGCGGGCAGAAGCTAGTAATAACATATGGACGAACAGTGCCTTACAGAATATGTCCAAATATATGGAGCAAACTGACATTAGAAAATACGTTCCAATATGCTAATAACGCCTCTTTATAATATGTGTCAAGATAAATATTTTATACAAAAGTAAACCTAACACCATAAGACTTTAAGTGTCAAATTTACTGAGCGCCAAACGGGTGCCCGAGTTGTTCGGGCACCCGTTTTGACGGGCTATTTTTCTCCAGCTGATTGTGAATCCTTACTTATTATAGATCAATGCTTTATATGTATATGGACTTTATTGATAGGTTCTGCTTTGATTTTTGTAAATGTAAATTATTTCAAGCGACCAAAAAATATTTTTCCATATTTTTTTTCAGATTGGCACAGCATTATACGTAGCCCCAGAGCTACTCCAGTCGGCAAGCAAAGTGATATACAACCAGAAAGTGGACATTTACTCCCTAGGGATCATCCTGTTCGAAATGTTCCACCCCCCTCTTAGTACCGGGATGGAGAGAATGGTGGTACTCACCAGTTTACGAACTAAAGACATAGTTATACCAAAAGCGTTTGAGACTGAAGAAAACGCTAAGCAGATTCATGTTATTAGGTATGTATAGTTTGAAATCAAACTGTACTTGGCAACTCGCGTGTAGCATTAAGAGGGTTTACTCCGAAAGTTGGCAACGTCGCAAATAGCTGTCAAATATTTTGCTGTTTTCATTAATTTCTGAATATTACTGAATGAAAACATGAATTATCGCTCTATGGTTGAATAAAATATTAAGTATGGATTGCAACAGTTATGATAGGAATACGACATTTTTAGTATCATGGAAGTAATATCTTTTGAAAACTTTCCATCGCATTTTCCGTGCATTTTAATGTAATCCTATCAATTGAATGCGTAACCAACAAATATAAAAGAAGACGCGTCATTCAACCATAGAACGATATCTTCCTTTTTCAGCAATATTGAGAAATTAATTAAAAACGCCAAACATTTGACAGCTATATGCGACGTTGCCAACTTTCGGGATACTGGAGTGGATTCACACGGAGATACTTACGTGTATTTGACATTTTGCCCATATTTGAGAAAAACGGTGTTAGGAATAAACTTACCTGTATGTAGAATGTGTAAAGTCATAAACTATTGCAGTTCCACTACAGATATTCACTGAGACACCTTGAATTTTTCTATCCTCTCAGTAGATGTCTAAATTAATTTATTAGTTATCGAATTTATATTTGAAACATTATCTTTTGTTGTAAGTTAGCTTTTTCATTACGAAGTTACCTACTTTTTATTGTATTACATATATAAAAAAAAAAGTTGGTGAACCTTATTCATATTCATATCATTTATTACCAAAGCATGGTTTTTACAAGATAAGTAAGCTTAAATAAAAATATAGATACTTACTGACCAATCTTGAATGGGCATGGGGACTATAACCCAAACCCTCTCATGTCTAGAGTCTAGAGGATACGTATGCCCAGCAGTGCGACGTAAATAAAAAAAACGTGGTAGCCTGGAGATTGACCTACCTCCTCTCATCCTGCCTCTAATGGTAGAGTGTAGGGAGTTCGAATCCAGCTCGCACCTCTACGAGGGGCGTTCAAAATATTCTCGGTATTGATATCTTATAACCTCTTTTTGAATTTGTTTTGTTACTGGCTGGTAAGGTTCATTCTTTGGCATTAAAAAAAAGTATAATTCAAACCGAGATGTTCTTTTGTTTTTCTGCAATTTCTGAACAAACACGAACACAATGAGTGAATTAACAATGTTAACGAAATTAGAACATCGTTCCGTAATAAAATTCTTGACGAAACAGGGTAAAAACCAAAAAACCATAAAAGAGGAAATGGATTGTGTTTACCGTGAGTCTGCTCCTTCTTTATCTACAATTCAAAAGTGGTCAAGCGAATTCAAACGTGGCAGGGAGAGTATTGAAGATGACCCTAGACCTGGCCGGCCTGTAGTAGCTACTTCACAAGAAAATATTGATCAGGTGGAAAACCTTATATTGGAAGATGGTCGAGTGAAGATAAAATCAATAGCTCAAGTAACCAATCTTTCTATTGGTACCGTACATGACATTATCCATGACCATCTTAATATGTCAAAGGTCAGTGCAAGATGGGTTCCGCGAATGCTGACTCGACTTCAAAAAGATGTGCGTGCAGCTTGCTGTTCCGATTTTATTGACCTGTGTGGTGAAAATCCTGATGAGGTGCTGCAAAAGATAGTTACTGGAGATGAAACCTGGGTTCATCATTATGACCCAGAGAGTAAACAGGAGTCCATGCAGTGGCACATTAAGGGTTCAGCTCATCCCAAGAAGTTCAAGGTCGTCCCTTCCGCTGGCAAGGCCATGGCAACAATATTTTGGGATTGTGAAGGAGTATTGTTGATCGATTATAAAGAAAAAGGTGTAAATATCACGGGACAGTACTACGCGAATATTCTACATCAATTAAGGGACGCAATAAAAGAAAAAAGGCGAGGAAAGTTGTCTAAAGGTATTCTGCTTCTGCATGACAACGCCCCTGTCCATACTGCTCATATTGCCAAGGCAGCTATTGCTGAATGTGGGTTCGGAACTATAACTCATCCACCGTATAGTCCGGACTTAGCCCCCAGCGACTTCTTTTTGTTCCCCAATCTCAAAAAGGATCTGCGTGGAAATCGATTTTTTGACGATGAGGCGTTGAAGGCGGCAGTAGAGGAGCACTTTTATACCAAGGATAAAAAATATTTTTATGAGGGATTAAAAAAAAAATTGATCGATCTTTTAAGTGTATTAACATAGGGGGGGAGTATATTGAAAAATAAAAAATATCAAACTGTTCATACTTGTTTGTTTTCATTCCAATACCGAGAATATTTTGAACGCCCCTCGTATGTTTACTAATGTGCGAAATTGAATTTGAATTTACCACTGAGCTTTTAGATGAATTTAAATTTATCACTGAGCTTTTAGACGAATTTAAATTTACCACTGAGCTTTTAGATGAATTTAAAATTTACTACTGTGCTTTTAGACGAATTTAAATTTACCACTGAGCTTTTAGATGAATTTAAAATTTACTACTGAGCTTTTAGATGAATTAAAATTTACCACTGAGCTTTTAGATGAATTTAAAATTTACTACTGAGCTTTTAGGTGAATTTAAATTTACCACTGAGCTTTTAGGCGAATTTAAATTTACCACTGAGCTTTTAGGCGAAGGGAGACGTCGTGAGGAACGACGTTAATCGAATATGATCGTTAAATATGGCCACCGAGCTATCATTCCATACAGACACGTCATATTATCTGATAGTAAAATATATGGAGTGTGGAATGTGTCTTGGTAAGGAGCGCAATCTTATATGGCGAAACAGTTGAGAACGTGTCCAGCGGATTTGATAAGCAACAAAACAAAACACACTCTCCTCATAACGGTTTTCGCTGCGTTTTTGCCTCAGCAGCGCCATCTGAAGGCGCTACTGCAGACTATCCGCCTAGGTGGACTGTAGTGTATTGATTGGAGTGACGACCGCAGCGCCCCCAACCTACCCGATTTGGTGTCCACCTTTGGAACTATAAAGATTGCGCTCCTTTACTTCAACCCTCCATAGTAAAGTATTTAACGCTCGCTGTTAAGTTAACGTACGATTTGAATTAACCCACCCTTGGTAAAAGGGTGCAAATCTAATGAAATGTGAACTTATTTCAGATGGCTCCTCAATCATGACGCCTCCATCCGACCGACGTGCGCCGAGCTTCTCTCAAGCTCGCACGTCCCTCGGCCGGTCGCGGAGGGGGCTTTATCGGGGCTTCTGTCGCACACTTTAAGCTCCCGGGGCTCCAGGGGCTACCAGAGACTGATAACGGCCTGTCTGCAGCAGACTCCGTCGATGGCCGAAGACATAACGTACCATAACGGCATGCGGAGGACCGCGGTGTCGTGGTTGACTGCTAGAGTTGCTGAGGTATGTGATTTTGTATTAAATACACACACACGTACAATACATAAACTCACATCTGTTTCCTGTTGGGGTAGGCAGAGGAGTTGGCCAAGCAGCATTTTGCTCCCTCTAAACGTGCAGCAAAAAACTCTTTTTCAGTTCTCCCATTCGGAAATCAGTATTAAATACACACGTGTATAGATAAATTCACGGCTGTTTCACGATGGGGTAGGTAGAGGAGTTGGGCAAGCAGAATTTTGCTCACTCTAAACGGGCAGCAAAAAACTACTTTTCTCCTCCGTCTCCTTTTTTGTCATCCTATTCCGAAATCAGTATTTTTCCCCGTTTGAGGGAATGCAATTTTGCTCCCTCCATTTCTACCCTGCTAACAGAGAGAGCAAGGTTAGATCTTAGTCCCTAGGGAGCAAAGTACAACTTAGCTCTCTGCTGTTTTATCGCATATGAGGAGTGAAAAGCAGGGTGTGCAACACGGTAGCAAATTTACTTACACCTTGGGTGACATAGCTTGAATCCCTCGCTATCTCAAGACTCGCGACTCGCGATCTCGCTACCACATTACAATCCCGAGCGGAGCGAGGACCGAGGCGAAGATTCTGGATTCGGTCGCGTCTCGCTCTGCATTCAATCCGTCACCCGCGGTAAAATATACCATTTTGCTCCCTTGTCATACAATCTACTATTTCGAATAGGAGGAGAAAAGTCACTCAGAGGGCAATGGAGAGGGCTGTGTCGGGGTTTCTTCGAGTGATAGAATCAGAAATGAGGATATCCGCAGTAGATCTAGGGTTAGGATAGGGAAGAATTGCGAGCCTTAAGTGGCTGTGGGCGGGGCACATTGCTCGCAGGACTGATGGCCGATGGGGCCGGAAAGTTCTCGAGTGGCGCCCGCGAACCGGGAGACGAGCTGTCGGTAGACCTCCAACAAGATGGAGCTAAAGTACAATAGTTTACTGCTACGTAAACGCATATTGCTTGTCTCAGCGACAATCCTACTGTATTTAATGTAATGTTTTTGATAATAAAGACGTTCTTTACGTTCTATTCACAACTTGGTCTTGACTATTACTCTCACCCTCCGAGCACCGAACTTCTAAACTTACATTACAGAGCGACGACCTCGTGAAGGTCGCGGGAATCTGGTGGAAGCGAGTAGTACAGGATCGGTCTGAGTGGCGAGCCTAGCCTTGGGGGAGGCCTATGTCCAGCAGTGGACGTATTTCGGCTGAAATGATGAAGATTAGTCCCGAATATAGGACTGATTACCCCATTTTAAATATTAAGTGGCATTAGAATCTTACTAACCCTAGATTTTCCGTCAGGTGTTCCGCAGCCACGGTGCCGTGGAGTTCTCCCCCCCACTCCTGACCCCTTCGGTCAGAGCCTGGGACGCCCACCCCAATGCTGTCAAGGTCATGACCGCTTCTGGCACCGTGTGTCATCTGCCGCATGACTTGAGACTGCCGTTTGCTAGGTGAGTTCTTACAGGATCTTCGAAAACTTATAAATGCGAAAGTAACTCTGTCTGTCTGTCTGTTGCCTCTTCACGCTTTAACCGCTGGACCGATTGAGACATCTTGAATCCTTCATAGCCATGACATAGGCTCTGGTAGATTTTTTCAGCAGATGGTGTAATTTTATGCCGACTATAGTTTGTTTTTTTTTTTTTTTCATTTTATTTGGGACAAGAAACAGAGACAGGGATTACAAATAAACTAACATTAAAAAAGGAAATAATAAGTATGAAACCAGCGACATTATCCACAAAGAGTTTCAAGATTATTGTTGCGCAGATGACATGGAATATAGGATGTACTAAAATAATCACTTAAAATCAGGTAAAAGGATGCTTATCTAACCAAGTGTTACATATAAAAGATATTAACATTGTAGAAGTAAATAAATTATGTATACTTATTCGAATTAAATTCCATCAGATACTCGTAGCTCACTAATATTAGGGATTTGATTACTTACATTAAGGTGCGTAGTAAGGTGAAAAACCCAAACGTGTCCAACGTTTAAAGATATAAAACTAAAAATTAGGCGGAAATATAGGTCTCGAAAAAATACATTTGAGAATTGATATGCGCTCTTCAAAAGTTGCGGTGGTTACGTGCACAAGCATCGTCCGCAACTTTTATGACGGAAATGGTAGTTATTTACGGTTTTTGACCAGAGTAATGATTATTTTACAATATCCACAGCTCAGATTATGAAAAACTGAATAAAGTTTCATTTTATGGACAGTCCATGTAAAATCATGGTCTATATATTGAGCAGTAGCGATTTAAAAGGTAGAAAATGCCTTTATTTATGTTTTTTTTTTGCAAGGACGACCCCGACGTAGCGCAATTTCCGCAGCTCAGATTAAAGAGGACATATCAATTCTTCATATATATTTTTTTCGAGACCTATATCTTGTGCCAATTATTAGTTTTAGGCCTTTAAACGCGACTAAAATGTGGTACCTATTTCACCTTACTACGCGCCTTAAGAACTTGTAAAAAGAAAGCGAATATGACACGCTCATCTGTACTTTACAGGCACGTGGCATATTCAGGCACCAAATACATGCGGCGGTATGTAATAGACCGGGTGTTTAGAGAGAAACACGTGCCGGGATTTCATCCCAGGGAGATCATCGAGTGCGCCTTCGACATTTTCAACCCTAAATCAGGTACCGAAGACTCATTTTGATTCAAGTTTTGCTTGCTCTTGGGACTACTACTACTACAGCCTATTTGCGTCCCACTGCTGGGCACAGACCTCATCATGAGAGGGTTTGGGCTATAATCCCAACGCGGGCCCAGTGCGGATTGGGGACTTCACACACATCTTTGAATTACTTCGCAGATGCGTACAGGTTTCCTCGCGATGTTTTCCTTCACCGAAAAGCTCATTGGTAAATTCAAATTGAATTTCGCACGTAAGTAAACTTAGAGGTGCGAGCCGGAATCGAACCCCCGACCCTCGGCAAGAGAGGCGGTAGGTCGAACCACTAGGCCACCACGGCTTTTTTTGCTCTTGGGACGTTAAATGAAAATACATACATACATACATACGTATCGTCACGCCTATGTTCCCTTGCGGGCTAGACAGAGCGTTAGTGACTTTCAAGGTCCACATCACGCCACATTTGACAAAGATTTGAGGGTAGTGAGATCATCAACACACAACATCAACTTTCTGTTGTTTTGTTTTTGCAGCAACTTTACATTTTTTTTCATAATATTGTTTACCAATAATGCTGCCTATATGTATTATGAAAATAACGTATACTTCAATCTATGCATACAAAATTGAAGTTGGTTTAACCATGCGTATAGTTTCTATCCTACATCAAAATACAATCATGAATAAAGTCCCAATAAAGTAATAAAATTGGGATGACGAGAACTTTTTTTTCCTTAGTCTATCAGGAAGATTATTGAAAAGTATTGGACACGTATCTTTTCTTTTTTCACGTAATCAAACTTATACGGAGATATATTGAGTTGAAATGTCGCGTGACGTCCCGGTTAGGTACGATTTATACCTAACGGTGACGTAGTTAGCCCCCACTCTCCAACTTTAACGTGTTATAACTTAGTCATTCTTTGTTAATTTGATAAAACAAAAAATACGTTTTTATTACCTGACTGACGGACTAATTAGAATTTCGATATCTTCACCCTGTCGTCATCCCTATTATGCTATGCAACACCGACGCACACGAAGAAACTAAGTGTCCCGTTTTCACCACCTAGCTACGGAACTTTACAATAATAATTTGCTTTCAGACACCCTATGGCCCGACGCAGAGTTGCTGGTAGTGGCTAGTCGGGCGGCATCAGCCAGCGGTCTAAAGGTGGCCATACAGTTGAACCATACGGATCTTTTGAAGACCTTACTCCTATCGTGTGGGGTGCCTTTGGATAAACATGCTGATATCTACCCTGTACTTGTGGACGTTAGCTTCGGTAAGTGCAAAAACCGGCCAAGTGCGTGTCGGGCCACGCGCAAACTATAGGGATACTTTCTAAGAGTTATTAGCATCTAGCTAGCCTGTGGTATGACGTGCCCTCCCGACGCCCCTGCCGCTCGAGAAAAAGCATTGTTTTTTTAATAATTTCGTAAGTTGGTCGACTATGACTCGTAGGTTTGTATAGCCTACTTAGCTGTGATAGTTTTCCTTTCAACTACGTTATATAGGTATGCTACAACCGTGTTTTTTTTCAGCCATCCAAATACCACCATTTTGCTGGCAGGGGGGGAGGGGGACACGTGACTATCAAAAAATTGCACTTTAAAGCTTAATATTTCACAAACGCATCACTCAATCAAAAAATGGTTTTAACAAACCCACAATATTTTTCAAGACCTATTCAACGATATGTCGCACCATGGGGTACGCAAGAAAAAAAATTACATCCTCACTTTACGAGTAGGGGAGGTACCCTATAAAAAAAAACAAAATTTTATTGTACCACTTTGTCAGCGTAACTAATATGTATATTCATGCCAAATTACAGCTTTCTAGATCTAAGCATCTCCGAGCAATAGTGCGGACAGACGGACGGACGGACGGACGGACATGGCGAAACTATAAGGGTTCCTTATGGACTTCGGAACCCTAAAAAACGGTTGTCTATAAAGTCGGTTTATGGACGATAATTTTACGTGATAACGTCATAAGAAAACATTATGAATAGGTCCCGCTACGTAGGACATACATTGCGTCATGTGTTTTCGTGGGCGCAGCCGGCGTTCATCAATTTATAAGACGTTCTTCTTCTTCTTCTTCATCAGCGTGTATTCGCCCACCGTTGGGCATACGCCTCTCCAATCTCTCTCCGTTTAGAGCGGTTGTCCGCTTCCCTCATCCAGACTAGTCCTGCTGTCGCTTTCAAGTCATCGGAGCATCGGGCAGGAGATCTGCCGACACTTCTCCTATCCGCCCGGGGTCTCTACTCCAAAACGCGCTTGCTCCATCGTTCGTCGTGTCGCCTGCACACGAGAACGAAGACGTACAAAGTCGGTGTCAAGTTCACTATAAGATTGTCATCAGCTTTGGGTCGGTTCATTTGACACCGACTTTGAAGGCTGTCGGGCTTTGAAGTCGGTTTTTATTTTTTTATTAATTTTTTTGGCACGTAAGTCACACTTTAGTCTATGAAATTGATGCTAAAATTATACACGTGCTAACAAATTTTGAGGAGTTGCCTCAGTTTCCCATCCCATCATCAAAACTAAACCAAATTAAAATGGGACCAACGCGGAGGTACCACCTTTCGATTAAAAAAAGAATCATCGAAATCGGTTCACGATTGACGGAGTTATCGCGGAACATACATACAACAAAAATCATACAGACGAATTGAGAACATTCTCCTTTTTTCGAAGTCGTAAAAATAGCTTTTGCCCGCGACTGCGTATGCGCAAAAAACATCAACATGGAAAATACTCTCAGTGCTTTCTTACACTCCCCAAAGGAACCTACATGTCAAATTTCAGCTCTGTACCACCAGTAGTTTCGGCTGTGCGGTGTCATCAGTCAGTCAATCAGACAGTCAGTCAGTTAAGCAAGTTTGAGAAACATTTAAAAGTAAATTTTGTTTAAATAAAAGAACCGCAACGCCTATTATGTCAGTTGCATTGCTATTTAGGTGTAGCCCTCCTCTCACAGTTAAAACTTAACTTTATCAAGTTAACTAGTTTGTGGGTATTGATAATATCAAATTATATACTGGAAATGGAATATTTAATAGTACTACATACAGAATGGCCACGGAATCAACCGCCTGAATCTAGCCGGCGCGCAACTCGCGCCCAACTCGCCCTTGCCGTCATCTGTTTCATGCCGAGATGGAGAGTGGATCACTGCCCCGCGTAGTTGATACACACACATTTACAAGTGTACAGACGTCCTCGCACGCAAACATTGACACTTCATTCGAATTGTGTTCGAAATCGTGCTTTTATAGGCCGTGTCCGCCCTGTGATATTGGTATCGTGTGGCAGATTCGGAAGTGTAGGTACCATTTTTCGCCCATGGTTGACATTGTCATTTAGAAACATCATAGTTATGTAATTTGTCCTTGATTAGGCATAATGGCTGTTAACTGTAGAGGAGCTGGACTAAGTTCCCACGCTATCCCAGTTCTTACTTTTGGTTCAACGTTTTTTAAGACATAACTTTTTTCCAGGTCGCATAACAAGCCTCCAACTGCAGACCCACTTAACCTCCCTCTGCATCCCTCGTCGTGACGTCACCAGCCTGCTCCAACTAATGGAGGCGGAGCTAGCGGTGTCAGAGGTCAAGGACCTCGCGGCGCGTACACTGAGGAACCCCAAGTGGGCAGAGGTGGGGGCGACGGCTGTGCGACGGTTGGAGGCCGTTTGGAGGGACGCGAGGGCTTTGGGGTGCGAGGTGAGTCTATAATAGCTTGTCAACTTCTTGCCTGACCCTCCCTGGGGTTAAGAGACGGTCGAGCGGCTGACGAGCACATGAAATTGATGACGTCACATTGCACAGCTAACTAATGCCATAGAGAAATGATACAAGAAGAGTGGCAGAGCCCATACTTTAGTGCGGGTTAACACTAGATCGACATCTAGCGTCCAGTGGCTGAACCCCGATTACCCGATCGTTTAACATATTTTATTGCTTAACAGTTTACAACTTACAAACCGAAGTCTGTGTAATAAGAGGATTTCAAAAAAGAGTTCTAGTTATAATATTAGTTGTAATTTTTTTTTAATACACTTTGCGTTCGGCTCGCCATCTAGCTTCAAGTAGCGGTAGCAACTGCTAAACGGTCGTGTAATCGGGGTTCAGCCACTGGACGCTAGATGTCGATCTAGTGTTAACCCGGGTTTCGGAGCACGCACTAAAGTATGGGCTCTGCCACTCTTTTTGTATCATTTATCTATGCTAATGGTCACGCCCGAGAATCTCTGCACAATGAAACGGTGGGATGGACTCAATAAACTCTCCCAATCTCTTTCTTATTTCGTTTGACTAAGCTCGATTTGACAGAAAAGAACTGAAGTATCATGAATCCCTCTTTCTTTGTTCTACCATATAGTCATATTTGTCTGTACATAGGCACGCGAAAAGGTCATACGTAGATTTTTTTTCTGGTTTTTGTCGACGGCCAGTATGTTTCCTGCGACGCGCGAAATGCGAGCAACTACTCTCTGGGATACTTTAATAGGGATGACGACAACTTTTTTTACCTTAGTCTATCAGGAAGATTATTGAAACATACGGGACACGTATTTTTTCTTTTTTCACGTGATCAAACTTATACGGAGATATATTGAGGTGAAATGTCGCGTGACGTCACGGTTAGGTACGATTTATACCTAACGGTGACGTAGTTAGCCCCCACTCTCCAACTTTAATACTTTTTAACTCAGTCATTCTTTGTTAATTTGATAAAACAGAAAAGACGTGTCTAATATTTTTTTATTACCTGACTGACGGACTAATTAGAATTTCGAGTTCTTCACCCTGTCGTCATCCCTATTGTCCATAGAACTTCAAGCACCTAATTGAGCGCACAAATTTTGAAATGTTGTCGATTCTATTCCAGTGCCCCATGACAGTGGCGCCGTTCCTCGCCTACAACGCGACGCAGCACGGCGGCGTGTTCTGGCAAATGTCCGTCGTCCGCGACGAACACAAGGCGGACAAACACCGCGCCGGCGACCTCGTAGCCGCTGGCGGCAGGTGAGTGACGCAACACGCTGGCAAATGTCCGTCGTCCGCGACGAACACAAGGCGGACAAACACCGCGCCGGCGACCTCGTAGCCGCTGGCGGCAGGTGAGTGACGCAACACGCTGGCAAATGTCCGTCGTCCGCGACGAACACAAGGCGGACAAACACCGCGCCGGCGACCTCGTAGCCGCTGGCGGCAGGTGAGTGACGCAACACGCTGGCAAATGTCCGTCGTCCGCGACGAACACAAGGCGGACAAACACCGCGCCGGCGACCTCGTAGCCGCTGGCGGCAGGTGAGTGACGCAACACGCTGGCAAATGTCCGTCGTCCGCGACGAACACAAGGCGGACAAACACCGCACCGGCGACCTCGTAGCCGCTGGCGGCAGGTGAGTGACGCAACACGCTGGCAAATGTCCGTCGTCCGCGACGAACACAAGGCGGACAAACACCGCGCCGGCGACCTCGTAGCCGCTGGCGGCAGGTGAGTGACGCAACACGCTGGCAAATGTCCGTCGTCCGCGACGAACACAAGGCGGACAAACACCGCGCCGGCGACCTCGTAGCCGCTGGCGGCAGGTGAGTGACGCAACACGCTGGCAAATGTCCGTCGTCCGCGACGAACACAAGGCGGACAAACACCGCGCCGGCGACCTCGTAGCCGCTGGCGGCAGGTGAGTGACGCAACACGCTGGCAAATGTCCGTCGTCCGCGACGAACACAAGGCGGACAAACACCGCGCCGGCGACCTCGTAGCCGCTGGCGGCAGGTGAGTGACTACACTTTCATGGGGGGCGGGTAACTGATGTGGATTTCAACCAATTGGCTCCTTGACACAGTAGAAAGGCTGCTAAATGCCACTTAAAAATAATCGGACACGTTTCCACCATTTTCGAAACACCACCGACTTTCCAACGATCTGATCTAGGTACATTATAATATTTGCATGCCATTGCAGGCTGAATACTGTTACTTAGCACTAAATTTTAAGATCTTGTATACGTATTCTGGCAAATAAACTATTCTTGATTCTGGATTCGAATGATTTGTGGCTTTTTAAATTAGTAACGATTTACGAGCCACAGAAAACATATCTCGCTCGCTTCGTGCACAACTTTAAAACACCTTAATGTTACCTTTAACTGCTATTATCGATATGGGTGGCAGGAAAGAAAAACACAAAATAGCACATTTTGATGCAAGTGCGAAAAGTTTGTCATTTTATCACGAGCCCCTAGTTATGTTGGCGCGAGCGAAAGTGAGCGTTAACACTAGGGGCGAGTGAAAATGACAATTTCGAACGTGTATCAAACGACATTTTTTAATACATTTGGGAAAAAAAGAAATAAATGAACAGGATGAAGCTCAAAAAACTTTACGCACTAGTTCGTAAAAGAACAAATTTAGGCACGCTCAGTAGCTGTCAAAAAACAAAAAACAAAAAGCGCTCGTTCGGAAATGAAAAACTTTTGGCGCGTTATACAGGTATCGAAATGTTTACTTTTTGAACAACTGTATTAAAAATCAATTTAAATAACCATTGATAAAATCGCATTACTAAAGTAATATTTGTCTCTTAGATATGACCCACTGGTAGAAGAGTTCCGGAAAGTGGCTCAGACCAAAGACGTAGAGAGCGCCAAACAGAAGAGTTCCTGCGTTGGATTCTCGATGTCTTTAGAAAGGATGGCCGCTATAGTTAAGAAAATGGAGGTCGATATGCCACAGGCTGTGAAAACTAGCGAGGTAATGTGATCTTTATTGTTTTGATAGAAGTGTATAATTGGCTGATTATTTCCAACCAATCCATACTAATATTACAAGTACGAAAGTCTGTCTGTCTGTCTGTTACCTCTTCACGCTTCAACTCAAGACCGATTTAATTTGGTAATGATGATCATGAGTCCCGGGGAAGGACATAGGCTACTTTTATCCCGGATAAACGCCTTATGTTCTTCCTCGGGCTATTTGTAAGAAAAATGGTTTTACATCACCCTTGGCCGTAAAGTGGGATTTTCTGCCCGCTACGCGGAGAGAAAATCTCACTTCTTGGCCAAGGCAAGATGTAAAACTTTTGACAAACCACGGGCGGTAATTCGTAAAGCCCCAGATCGCATATTTATGGCCCTCACCTTCGGTTCGGGCCACAGAAACCTGCGACCTGGGACATTTACGAATTCACCACCCTAGGTCTGTAATGTACTATTACGTCACCCTTGGCCGTAAGTGGGTTTTTCTGTCCGCTACGCGGAGAGAAAATCTCACTTCTTGGCCAAGGCAAGACGTAAAACTTTTGACAAACCACGGGCGGTAATTCGTAAAGCCCCAGATTGCATATAAGGTGAGGGCCATAAACCGAAGTTCGGGCCACAGAAACCTGCGATCTGGGACCTTGACGAATTCACCACCCTAGGTCTGTAATGTACTATTATGGTTCTAACTGCACATTTCTTCACAGTCGAATCTAATCTGCGTGCACATGTGGGGCACAGCCGGGAACGGACGGGACGGCCTGGCGGCCACGAAGCGAGCCGAACTGGCCCGGGACCTCTGGGCGGGCGGACTTACGGCTTGCGCGTGCCCGCCCGCCGACGAGCCGCACGCGCAGCTGGTGCTGCGGCACGACGGCGCCGGCGTCACCGTCGCCTGCTATTCTGACAGGTCAGTAGACATTATTACATGGAGGGCAAAGGAGCGCAATCTTTATAGTTCCAAAAGTGGACACTAAATCGGGTAGATTAGGGGCGATGCGGTCGCCACTCCAGTCAAGCCACCTAGGCGGATAGTCTGCAGTAGTGCCTTCAGAAGCCGTGGTGGCCTAGTGGTTCGACCTACCGCCTCTCATGCAGAGGGTCGGGGGTTCGATTCCGGCTCGCACCTCTAAGTTTACTTATGTGCGAAATTCAATTTGAATTTACCACTGAGCTTTTCGGTGAAGAAAAACATCGTGGGGAAACCTGCACGCATCTGCGAAGCAATTCAAAGATGTGTGTGAAGTCCCCAATCCGCACTGGGCCCGCGTGGGGACTATAGCCCAACCCTCTCGTGATGAGAGGAGGCCTGAGCCCAGCAGTGGGACGCAAATGGCTGTAGTAGTAGTAGTAGTAGTGCCTTCAGATGGCGCTGCTGAGGCGAAAACGCAGCGATAACGGCTGTGAGGAGAGTGTGTTTTGTTTTGGTGCTCATCAAATCCGCTGGACACGTTTTCAACTGTTTCGCCATATAAGAATAAGAATAAGAATAAGAATAAGAAATAATTTATTTGTCACACAAAAAAAAAGAAGAAATACAAAAAAAATAACAGAGGTACATGGTTTAAAAAAAAAATTGCAAACAAGATACTATTACCTACTTCTAATAATTAAGTGACAAATAGGAGACAGCTCAGCATTTTCTGCGAGTGCGTTCACCGCTCTGCGCAGAGCTGGTTTTCAGCTGCCCCCCTTGTACTAATATAAGATTGCGCTCCTTACCATGACACATTCCACACTCCATAGTTTAAAGCATATCTCACTGACTGACCGTGCCTGCGACATGCTCGCGCCGTGCGTAGATTACGGGCATAGGGCATAGAGAGTCTGATTCTGGGTGGACTTACGGCTTGCGCGTACCCGCCGGCCTTTTCTTACAGATACCTAATACTATCTATATCCATACTAATATTATAAATGCGAAAGTAACTCTGTCTGTCTGTATGTTACCTCTTCACGCTTCAACCGCTGGACCTATTGAAATGAAATTTGGCATGGAGATAGTTGGAATCCCGGGAAAGGACATAGGCTACTTTTTATCCCGGAAAAACGCATTGTTCCCGCGGGAACGCGATAACCGAATCCCACGCGGGCAAAGTCGCGGGCAAAAGCTAGTACTTTATAATGTTGTCATAGATCATGTCTGATCATCATGACTGACCGGACGTGCCCGCGGCATGCCTGTCAGTAGGTCACTTGTCCTACTGACAGGTTAATAATGTCATCCTTTAAGGGCCGGTTCCTATATCCACGTAACGCCTCGTTTTGCCTACGGACGGTTAAAATTTGACAGATTCTCTATGGAACAAATGTCATAAATCAACCGTCCGTAGGCAAAACGAGGCGTTTCGTGGATATAGGAACCGGGCCTTAGAGTCCCATTGAGAAAAAGTCAACAGAACTGGCCAGCCTGCGTCGACGTGTGTTTCTATCCCCACCTTATGCCTGATTGTGAACCTGATTGCTTTGTAACAAAGCTATAAAAAATATTACAAAAATTACCAGTAGCAATGCCCCCTGTTTCATTAATTGGCTATGGGTGAAAAATGACAATGTGCTTGACGCTATTGACATTATTGATTTTTTCAAGAAGTAGTGCTGCATACTTGGACCAAGGAAACACCTTTATTTCAATCGTCATAACACAAAATCAATTTCTTTTTTTTACGCGAAATCTACGGCACGGAAAATTCTGAGATGTTTTTCTCTTGATACGGAAGGTTATTCCTATCCATAAAAAAATAATCGAGCACATTGTCATTTTTCACCCATAGCCAATTAAGGCCATTAAAGTATTAAATTTTCGTCGATTTTAGCGCCTTTATAGGATTTAGAATATAACCCTTTTTGATGTAAATAAACCTGAGAGTGCCCTTTTTTGCAGAGTAATAGAAATGAAAGTCCCATACATCGACGTCATAGACTTTGTGAAACAGAAGCTGAATCCTGAAACTAATAGATCTGAAGGTAATTTATCTTTTAAAATTATCCACTTACCCGTACCCAATGGAAAAGCCCAAAAAGCTCGTCTTTGTACATTCATTTTGTTTGTGAATTGTGAGTGTAATTTATTGAATTAATTGAATTGTACAGTCGAGTTCATTAATATATGATCACTTTTGGACCTTATTACAAGGGAGCAAGGTGTAAAAGTGAGTATATATTGGAGAACTCGACTGTACAATAAAACAATGTTTATTTTACTTATTTACTATCAAAACAGTTTTTTAACGCCATCTATCAAGGGTTGCAGAAACGACTTAGCCAAGTCTGACGAACACATTACCAAACTAAGAAGGATTCTCGCTAGCTTCGTGTTATGATTGCCAACTAGATGGCGGTGTTGGAAGATTCTCATAATTATTACATTTCCAGGCACAAGCAATCGTATCACGTATCAAGGGTGGAACGACGCTGAAAAATCGAATAGTCCAAATATTTCTGTGACATACATAACGACCGAAAAAATGACCAAGAATTCGAAGAGATACTGCGAAAATATGGTAAGGAATATGTAGTATAGATACATTTATAACACGAAACAACTAATATGGCGGGCGGCGAAGCACTTACGCTTTTGACGCAGAGTTTATTGTTGCTTAATCGTATAAATAGTACAGA